>JAJJWW010011826.1:0-81058 GCA_023531295.1 Papaver armeniacum
AGTGAGGTGTGTAGTGTGGGATTTCCTGCAACTACGGCATTGCTCACATCAAGTTGTTTGATGGGCCAATCAAAATTAACAGCAATGGAGAGAACAAGTCTTATGGTAACAGGTTTAACAACAGGGCTGAAGGTGTCAGTGTAATCAAGTCCCTCAAGTTGGTTGAATCCTTTGGCAACCAATCTGGCTTTATGTCTCTCAATGGTTCCATCAGCATTATGTTTAACTTTGAACACCCACTTACAGTCTATGAGATTTTGTGAGGGATGAGGAGGGACAAGAGTAAAAGTTTATGCATCCATAACTGCTTTATGTTCTGTATCTAGTGCAGTCTTCCAAACTGGAATTTTAACAGCTTGAGAATAACAGTGGGTGTTGGTGGAGTAAGAGTAGTAATTAGAGCAGTGGGAAGCAAATGTTTGGTGGCAAAGAGAATTTTAGGTCTATAAATGTGATTTTTTGATCTGGTGGTCATGTTATGAGAATTAACAGTATCAGGGAGAGATGGAGAAGTTGGTGTAGGTGGTGTAGAAGTAGAAGATGAAATACCAGATGAAGTACTAGATTGAGTAACAGAGTGAGTAGGGGATGGAGTGTCAGATAAAGTGACAAACATATCAAAAGTGCAGTTAGAGACAGTAGAGTTGACAAGAGTAGAATAAGGAAAAAAAGTTTCATGAAAAATGACATGTCTGGAAACAATAGTTTTTCAGAGAGGGGTTGAAACATCTCAGAACCTTTTCGAGTAGAACTATAACCTAAGAAGATACATGAAGCACTTCTAGGAGCTAGTTTAGTGGATGTATAAGGCCTAAGCCATGGAAAACATAGACAACCAAAGCTTCGAAGGAAAGAATAGTCAGGTATTTTATGAAAGAGTTTTTCAAAGGGAGATAAGAAAGAGATAGACTTAGTAGGAAGTCTATTGATAGTATAATTAGCAGTACTTAGAGCTTCATACCAAAAAGAGATAGGAAGAGAGGCTTGAATGAGAAAGGTTCTAGTAACATCCAAGAGATGTCTATGCTTTGATTCAAAGAACACCATTTTGTTCGGGTGTGTGTGGGCAAGTAATTTCATGAGAAATACCAAAATCGTAGAAAAGAAAAGATTTTAGTTCATTGTTAACTAATTCACCTCCTCCATCAGTCCTAATAGTTTTGATTTTGTAAGATAATAGATTTTCAACATAAGATTTAAAGTGAATAAAAATTGATTTGAAGTCAGACTTAGCTGTTAATGGAAACACCCAACAAAATTTAGAAAAGTCATCAATGATGTTCACATAAAACTTAAAACCAGTTACAGAAGTAACAGGAGCAGGGCCCCAAACATCCATATGAAGAAGTTGTAAAGGAAAAATGGACATAGAGGTAGACATACTAAAAGGAAGCTTGTGGCTCTTGCCTAGCTGACAAGCAGTACAAAATAGTGGTTTGGATTGAGAAGTGTCAAGCATGACAGTTTTACAGACTCTACTGAATGAATTAAAAGAGGGATGTGCCAATCTCCTATGCCATACTTCAGAAGAGGCTTTAACACAAGATAAGGCTGAAGCTGATGTAGAAGTTGTAGCAGAAATACTAGGGAAAGGATAAAGGCCATTTTCACTGGGTCCCTGGAAAAGGATTCTCCCTGACTTGAGATCCTTGACACAAAAATGAGTGGAGGTAAAAGTTAGAGAGCAGTTGTTGTCTTTAGCAAATTTATGAACAGAGATCAAATTATGAGAGGCTCTAGGAACATGAAGAATATGATTCAGATAAAATTTGTGATTAGCATGTGAGATGACAGATGAACCATGACTCGGAATGGACATACCTTCTCCACCAGCGGTAGCTATATGATCATTTCCAGCATAAGGAGTAGAAGTAGAACCATCAAAGTGAGTAGCATCAGAAGTTAAGTGTTGATTAGCACCTGAGTCCATAAACCATGGATTTTCACCAAAGATATTAGCAGAGGCAAGCATAACGTGGAGGTTTCTTGGTGGTCCTCTACCTTGATAAGAAAAGTTCATACGATTCCAACACTCATCTGCAAGGTGCCCAACTTTATGATATATTTGACAAGGTTCTCGATCATCATCAAACAAATGAGCTGGAGGTTGAGTAGAAGTTGGTGTTGGTAATATGCCCGAAGTAGTAAAACCCCTGCCAGAACCTCTACCATGGTGATTAGTATAACCTCTGCCAGAATTAGGGTAACCAGAGTACCCTCTACCTCCTTGAGAATGATAGTTGTTATAACTAAAGCTTCTACCAGAATTAAACCTTCCACCGTAATCCACCACCCTCTATAATTAGAAAAATTCCTACCACCTCTTCCTCTAACATTGGATCCAAAATTACTCATCTGAGCAGTGAAGGCTCGATTATTAGACTCATTAAGAAGATTTTGATTTCGTTCTTTGATAACAAGTTCCTCACTGAGCAACAAATTATGTAATTCAATACTTGATACTGGAGGATTTCTTGTCCTCATAGATGTTGCAAGAGTAAAGTAATCGAGTTCAATGCAGATAAAGTAACAACAACCAATTCATTATCCTCAAATTATTTCTCAAAAGAGTGACTAAGCGATCGAGATAAGGACCTAATTTCATTAATCAAAGTAGGGATAGACTTATCACCTTGTTTAATTGACAGTAACTTGGTACGTAATTGAATGGAATGTGTTGAAGAAGAACGAGCAAATCTTTCATTGATACTTGACCACAGATGATAAGAAGTAGAAGATCTAGTAAAGTAAGGAATTACTTTAAGGAGAAATTGTTGATTGTTTCCACATGATAATAGTGGCGTCTTCATCGATCCAATCTGTGTATGCAGGATTTTCAATTTCATTAGCTTGATTTCTTAGATTAGTGTATTGAGCTGGACAAGGGTAAGATCCATCTAAGTATTTCATCAATTTGTACTTGCGAATAACAGGAATCATCAAAGATTTCCAGGTGAGGAAATTATCTTCTGTTAATTTGAGGGTAACAAAGTTAGATAGGTGATGAATAGGAATATTAGATATGGAATGAGAAGTAGGATTCTCCATTGGAGGAAGAAAGGAGGAGAAGAATGATCAATGAAGAAAAAAATTAGGGTTTATATGAATCAGATAGCTCTGATACCATAGTAAAATGGTTCAGGCAAGAGAAGGTTTCATTCATTAACAATTAGAGAGACTCAGTCACACAGTATATACTCGACAGAGTTTACAGGCTAGTCAGACTTTGTGATCAGCTAGGACCAAACACTAAAGGACACGTAAACATAGACAATAGAAAAGCATAACGGCCTCAGGGGCATGTTTGGTTCCTAGCTAATACGCAAGTGACATATCCAAAGGGTAACTTGAATCTAGCCATTGGAACATTCCGAAGTTGCACAATAAAAACTCGCAACTTGTACGTATTTCCTTGTCTTTATGATGTTCTCGAATCCAAAGTCCACTTTTTCTTGTGTCATGTGTAAACAGATCAACATAACATTCAAGAAGGCGTCATGTACATATATCTTAACTGTCTCGATGATGATGACGACGCTAGTTTTACGGGAAAAACCTCGTGGTGGGGGCACCGGGTACTCATGACAAAGATTCAGAAACAAGGCATACCAAAACAAATGCACAGTTTTTTTTTTTCCTACGATTTATTAATTACTTTATCTTTACAAACAAAGATTCATCTTCTCAACGATTTAAACTTTGACGATGTGATGAGGAGAATGTGCAAGAATCGTGCACTTTAAGGCACCCATTAGCTTAATCAACAAACTCTAGGGCGCAGACACAAGACTCTCTTTGTTTTTCTTTGTGAATCCCGGTTAAAATGATTTATCATAATTGCAGTTTCACATGGATACACTAGTTCTTAAAGTTGTGCAATCTTTCGCATAATCAATGCAGGTGTGGACCAGATAAGAGTAATAGACGCACATGGAGTGATGTCTTATCGAAGTAACGAAAACTTGACACAACGCTTTAAGCAGCTAAGCTTTTAGTCACTTGGTAGTCTGTGTGACTCCTAGTATTTGTCCATACTAGGCAAAACGACGACGAAGATGAGAATAAGACCCATGATACGGAAACACCAAGGAATAGTACAATAACATAATCATTGTTGGGTCGTATATGTATTCTTCTCCAACGCTCTTCCTGAAAGAGGAAAAAGCATACGACACTTTTTCTTTTTCCTTTTTTGCCTCTATGGAATCGGATAAATTCCTGATCACATCAGAATCAGCAAGGCTGCTAATGGGGGTGCCGGATTTAGTGGGGGTGTACTAAGCCATGACAAAACTTGTTTTGTCCTATATACAAACCTATTTTGAAATCTTAATTTTGGTACACCCCACTTAATTTGGCACCCTTATTAGCAATCTTAAGAATCAGGCTGTCTACCAAAACTTCTTTGATAAACTTTTGGATTAATGCTGAAACAAGTTGCAAACTGCAAATAGATGTGCAAAAATGACACAAGCCAAACATTAACAATAATAAAAACTTGTACAGGCCACTTCATTGACTGTGACTTTGGTAAGAGAGTATTGTTTATGCTCATATTGGCTGTGAACTCTTCGTTTTAACAAAGCCAATATGCTAAAGGATCGTCAAACGGCCCTGGACTTCACTTTATCCGAAGTTGACGACCTTGGGATCAAATCCTTAAAATAAGGGTTTATGCCGAATCCGGTAATCATGGACACGCAAAGACTGGAATCGTGTTCTCCAGTTGAACGTGTGGGTGCCTTGATCGGACACATCAAATACATTCGTCATCTACTAGTAAATTGTAAATATTCTTAACAGAAAAAATTCTTGAATGAATGACGATGTTTCCATCTAATTTTATCTTGTTCTTATCTCCTTGGGGTTATTGTTAGAACTTTTCCCCTAACCTCGGGATGGAAAAATTTGTTCAGTTTTTACTGATCTCATTTATTTTCTTCAGTTTTTCCTCAGGATGGAATTTGTCTAAACACTTAAAGAAAATGTTGAAATCTTTTTTTGTAGTATGAATGTACATGTAGTCTCGCCTATTTCTATTTTCTATCAATTTCTAACATGTTAGTTTCTTAGAGCTGACAGGGCTTACGATTTTGGTAATCCCACGATTTTATACCAAATGACAACCGTGCCAATTCAGTTCCAAATAGAACTGACTACCGACTATAAACTGGCATGGTACAGTTTCAGAAATCGAAAAAGCTTTGATAAATCGTGAAAAAAAAACAATAAAAAGAACCGCTCACTCACCGCAGCGGGACCAAAACACCCACCCTATCAATTTCCGAACGGCAGGCCCACCGAATGTGGGACAACGTTTTTTAGTGCGGTCCGTTAAGAATCGCTCTTCATAAAATGAGAAACCGTAACTACGGTTTTGGTACTGATTTATGCTAAAACCGTGCCAAATTTACCATATACATCGTGAGGTAGACATACATAGAGTTAGTTGGTTAATACTATGGGCCATGTCGTTTGGTCCTTTTTTAGGTGGGCCCATGTCTGTTTGGTCCTTTAGGAAAACGCCTTTACTGTTTGGTCCATAATTATTTAAAAATATTAAACTGACAAAAGTACCCTTCCGTGTTAATTTTACTTATTTTCTTGTAGCACTTCATTCTACAAATGAAGTCCATATAAAAACCTAAAAAAACAGACTTCATTCCAGAAATGAAGTCCATATAAAAACCTAAAAAAAAAACAGAAACCTAAAAAAAAACAGAGTTCATTCCAGAAATGAACTCCATAATCATCATCATTCTTCATCTTCTTCGACGTCTTCAACAGCAGCATCAAAAAACATCACCGTCTTCAAACAGCAGCAGCAACATCGTATTCATCACGTTCATCGTCTCCATCATCTTTAACACGAGGAGCAACAGATCTTGAAAGTCTTCATCATCTTCATCTTCATGAGCAACAACAGCAACATGAGTTTATGTAAAGAATGAACTTCTTCGTCTTCAACACGAGCAGGAAGAAATCAAAAACAAATCTAAAAAAGAAAGGAAGGATTTAGATTTTCACCTCCGAATCGCCATTGTTACAGCATCACGAAGATGAAGATGGAGATGATGAACTCACACAATCTTCTCGCCATTGTTACGGATTTAGATTTTCATCTCTGCAAAATCAAAAAGATGAAGAAAAAAAGAGAGAGAGAAAAACTAGATCTGAAAATATGGAGGTGAGAGAAAATAAATCTGAAAATGATTTCATCTCTCTTGATAATTGAATATATATGCCTAGGGTGACGTCATGGATGATGTAATGGTCCCAAAAGGGTATTTCTGCCACTACAAGATGACAATTACATCATCCATGACGTCACCCTAGACCAAACCATAATTTAGTGACCAAACTATAATTTATATTTTCAAATGGGACTAAAACAGACAATTTTTAGGTCAACTGGACTAGACTCATCCTAATACTCCCTCCGTTTTAGGAAAATATGCCAAATTGAAAAAAATGAAAGTATCACTTTTCCTAAAACGGAGGTAGTATATTATTTCTAGGACCTAATGGTATTTCCTACTAATACTATAGCAATGTGAAGAATTGAATGGAAAAAAAAGTTGAAATTAACCGGTGATAAAAGCTGATAGAAGTGAAATCTCAACAAGTCAACAACGGCCGTTTCCACTTGAATTTGGACAAACCTTGGACTGAAGTTAATTTTCGACAAAAATTTTAATACTAATAAATAAAGTTATTGTCTTGGTGATCTTCTCAAAGTCGACCATTTTACTTATGTCACATGTGAATAGCTAGATGCTTAGATCAACATAAATATTTGTCACTAGCTAGCTCAAGCATCGCCATTTTCTCATAACTTGTCATGTGTGAATAACAATTTGATTCACATTTAAAATTTGCCACGACATCAAACATTTTGTTGCAAGTGTTTGAACATGATTTTTTTTTTTTTTAATATTATGACATAAGCTAGATGGCACAGATGAGAGAGTTAACCATATGATGGACTGAAATGCAGCAGCCTCTAATGTGAATTACGACTTGGGAGAATTCAAGTTTTCAACCATCTATTAGTCTAAAGTCCAAACGATGAGAGTAAGATAGTTAAATTTGTTTTAATTAACAATTGGATCATGTCACGTTATGGTAACGGCGGTTTACAACTAGCAAATACGCAAGTGACATATTAAACGGGTAACTTGAATCTAGCCATTGGAACATTCGGAAGTTACATCTTATCTTATCTTATCTTATCTTACTATAATAAAGAAAAGACCCCTTTTTGGTGAAGCCTTCTTTTGGTGAAGCTTTTTCACATGACAATAATACCCTCATTAACTAAGTTTTTAGTTAATATTTGTATATTCTGAGAATGCCATTGTTTTAAAAATAAAAAAATTAAAAATTAAAACGAGATATCTTTAAAAATACACATTGGATTTTTTAAAATTGATATATTTGGAAAGCTCTTTAAATTATCTATGTAATGAGTATAAACAAGGATATTAAATTTTTATTTTAAGATTTTTTTTTCCCATTATTATCAAATTTGGTGTTGTTAAAAGAATCCAATTCAAGCATGTGCATCGCACATGTGGCCTTACTAGTACTATAATAAAGAAAAGACCCCTTTTTGGTGAAGCCTTCTTTTGGTGAAGCTTTTTTCTTGATAATAATACCCCATTAACTAAGCCTTTTTAGTTAATATTTGTATATTCTGAGGAATGCCATCGTTTTAAAAATACATCAAAAAATTAAAACTTAGATATCTTTAAAAATACACATCGGATTTTTGCAAAATTGATATATTTGGAAAGCTCTTTAAATTATCTATGTAATGAGTATAAACAAGGATATTAAATTTTTATTTTAAGATTTTTTTTCCCATTATTATCAAATTTGGTGTTGTTAAAAGAATCAAATTCAAGCATGTGCATCGCACATGTGGCCTTACTAGTTTACATAAGAAGAACTTGGCAACTTGTACATGTATAATGTATTTGTCTTTATGATGTTCTCAAACTCAAAGTCCACTCTCTCTTATGTCATGTGTAAACAGATTGACAGAACATACATTTCGTTCAAGAAAGCGTTATATGTACAGATTTCTTAACTGTCTCGATGATGATGACGATGAGGTGAAGAGAATGTACAAGAATCGTGCACTTCGGGGCACCGATTAGTTTACAGTTGTTTCCATAGAATCTTCTATCTATAAATATATCTATGGCTCAAGGCTCAAGCATCTCATAGTCTCACATAAACAAAAAACCAGTCATTCTCTTATTCTACAAACTTCAAAGTTCAAAGTCTTTCTTCTTCTCAGTTGCACTTTTTACAATTCCATTTTCTTCTGTCTCTAGTTTTCTCAAAAATCAACAAACTCGTAGAGCGCAGACACAAGCCACTCTTTTGTTTTTCTTTTATTTCAGAACTTATTTAAGGAGATTGTTTCATTTCATTTGCAAATCAAGAAAAAGAATATCAAGTACTTTCTATTGAATGGAGATAATTCCAGGTTTACCAAATGAGATTGGAAGAGAATGTCTAATTCGAGTTCCATACACTCAATTCTCGACGCTTCTATCCGTTTCGAAAAAATGGAAGCAAGAAATCCAGTCAAATAAATTTCATCAACAAAAAAGCTTAGAGGGCTCACTCAGAATCTAATAGCTTTAATTGAAAGCGATCCAATCATTGATGATTTAATGCAAAATCCATTAAATCCCAACACACCGGTTCCCCGTCTTAGCTTTTACGAACCAGGGAAGAATGAATGGGTTAAGTTACCGCCTATACCCGGTACCTCCTCCGACGGATTACCTTTGTTTTGCGAGTTTGCGGGAGTTGGTCGGAAATTAGTGGTCATTGGAGGTTGGGATACCAAAACATGGCAAGTGATGAGTTCTGTCTACATTTACGATCTTGTTACTGGCACATGGCGACGCGGTGCTGATATCCCCGGTGGCAAGAGATCGTTCTTTGCTTGTGCATCGGATATGAATCGCAAGGTTTATGTTGCTGGTGGACATGACGATGATAAGAATGCCTTGACATCCGCTCTAGCTTATGATGTGTTAGATGATTCATGGAACCCGCTCCCTGATATGGCAAGACAGAGAGATGAATGTAAAGGTTTGTTCCACGGTGGCAAATTCCATGTGATCGGAGGATACCAAACGGAGATGCAAGGGAAATTTCAAAAATCATCAGAAACTTTGAATGTTGAAACGGCCAAATGGGATTCTGTTGAAGAGGACAAACTGGAGAGCAGCATGTCTCCAAGAACATGTGTGTTTGATTTCAAAGGGACGCTGTACAAATGTTGCTCACCTTACTTGATGCGTTTGAATGGTTCCAAATGGCAACAATTCATTGAGCTTCCAGCGGATGTTTGTATTGGTACTCATGTTGTGGACTGGCAAAAGAAGATATTGGCGATTGGTTCTGATATTAAGGGTGGGATACAAAATTGTTATGCATTAGAGTCTGAAATTGATGAGAAGAGGCCAAAGTGGACGAAGTTAGAGTTATCCAAAGAGTGTACTAGGATTCTGCAGTCTGGATATAGTTTCGAAGTGTAGGCTTTATTCTCATCATCATGATTTTGTAATCGGCTTGTTTGTAAGAAGTGTGGGTGTGTGGGTGTTATATGTGATTTTGCAAATGCTTTGGTAATGTTTGGTGTATATAAAATGTTGGGTGCAATAATCAAAAATAAGGAAAAAATCAAATAAGCAAAAGTTATTGATACTTAGCTCCTTTATAGTGGAAGTGATCGATTTGATGAAACGGACGAGCTCCCCAAATCTCCGCAACAACAACAAGGCAAAACTTTGAAAAACAGAGTGAGTCACGTGTTCAACACGTTGCCCTTAAGACATTAGCGCCGGCTACACTCAAGAGTGATGCTATAGCCCTCACATGACGGATATCTCCAGGATAAAACACCCTACTACACCTACTACTAGCATATGTAGTAGATGCTCAACTTGAGCTTGGCAACTCCGAAAAAACCGTTAAGGAAAATCGCGAACACTTAAGAAACGACCATAAAATATTTTCCCTTAGGGGTCCCTCTACAATAAGGAGCAACCCCTTTCCCATAGATTTAACAAAAGTAGTAAATTTGTTTATATAATTGACAAATACAACTTAAGAAGAAAAACTCCCCGATGTGGGACTAAAAGGTTTATATAGTCTCTTAAAACTACTAAAAATTGGAAACTCCACAATGTGGGACTAATAAGTTTCATTCACAAAAGAAAACAATAAATTATAAGTTTTATTAAAAACTTTAAAAATCCTTTTATTATTAATGGTTTTCCAACAATCCCCCACATGAATGAAAACTCAATAAAACACGAAAACACGAGATAGATTTTGGTAAATCAACAACCCAATCTCACGACCCAAACGACCGAAGCAGACAAATGGATCATGCATGTTGAAGTCATACTAGCCATTCCAACGTCATCTCCCTCACACAAAAGTGTGATGACCCCGAGGATCATACTATGGATTTCTAAAATCATATAGTATAGAGAGCTTTCATCTTTAGTTCCTCACAAGTGAGACTAAAGGTTCCTTTCACCAAAGTGAAAAAGCATGAACTAGTGAACCCTTAGTGACCCTTAGATCCTAAGTTCCAGTAATACCAAAACCATCAAAATAAAAATCACATAAAAGCGCAGGAAATACCATTTTAGGCAGAGGTGTCCATGAGGTCTTGAACCTTTGCTTAGTGAGATATTACCGGAATTACTTGCTAGAGACAGTGAACTATGTCTTGAACTGCTAGCGTTTGATGTAATTCGCGATAACAACCACGGATGATATCTCCAAGGGTGCTGCCAAGCTCGTGCCGTTTTGTCCAATTTGGCCCTGGACATATCCTGTTTATCAGAATGCTCTAGAGAATCAAAGCTCATATTCTCATAGGAAGCGGCCCCACTTCCTCATTCAGATAGGTGAGTTTCCATAAAGAGTGTTACTGCTACACCCCACTTCAATCTTAAATTGAAACTATAGAACTCATTAAGACTTCTTAAAAGTCATCCTTCACATGCAGTCACACTATCACGTCTACACCATAGGGAAAGGACAGAGAATGAAATTCTCTGATAGTGTTTACCTTTACCCACCACAAATTAGTTGTCTCATTCGAAACCTTGATCATGGGATCTCCAGTCAGCAAGGTTGAGTATCCTTCATGGCAAGTTTAATTTATGAGCTTAAGCCCCATCCCCCTCGATGCATTTCTAACTATCTCTTTGGATAAACCTTTCGTCAAAGGTTGCGCGATATTCTCCTTGGACTTTATCCAATCAATGGAAATAACGCCGATTGAGATTAGTTATTTTTAGCTTTAGCTATTATAGCTTGGCTAACACAATGTATAGATATAGCTGGCACATGCCTATGCCAGAGAGGAATGTCTTCTAAAAAGCATCTTAGGCACTCGGCCCCCTCTCGTGCTTTATCTAACGCAATATTCTTAGATTCCATAATGAATTGATCAATATATGTCTGTTTGGAAATCTTCCAAAAATAAACCCTCATGCTAGAGTGAAACCATATCCACTCGTAGACTTAGACTCCTCTAAGTCAACTATCCAGTTTGCATCATAAAGTCCCTCAAGGACAGCAAGATACCTTTCATAAATCAAATAAAAGGTAATAGAGTATTTTAGGTACCATAATACTCTACTAAGTGCATCCCAATGCTCTTGCTCTGGACTACAAGTATATCTACTTAACTTACTCATAATATAGGCAATGTCTGGACTCTTACAGTTCATTAAATTCATCAGACATCCTATAACTCTTGAGTATTCAAGTTGAGATACTCCATTTTCCTTATTTTTCTTGAGTCTACAAGAAGAATCGTATGAAGTACAAGCAGTCTTACAATCAGACTGATTGTATCTCTTTAGCACAAATTCAACATAATGAGAATGACTAAGACTATAAATGTTTAATTATCTTTTAATCCTCATCCCTAAGATTACATCAAAAATCCTTAGTCTTTCAAGTCAACGTTCTCATTCAGTGCATGGTTTTAGTGGAATTAATCACATCTATGTTTGTATCAAGTATAAACATATCATCAACATACAAGCATACAATCACACAGGCATCCTTAACAAGTTACTTATAAATATACTTGTCATATTCATTAACTTAAATCCACTACACATTATCTCATGATCAAATTTTCCATGTCACCGTTTACGTGCTTATTTGAAAACCATACAAAGATTTGTTAATCTTACAAAATTTGTCTTCATAACCTTTCACTACAAAATCCTTAGGTTGGTCTATGTAAAATTCTTTATCTAATTCACGGTTTTAGGAAAGCTGTCTTAACATCCATCTGATGTATCTCCAAGTTGTTTATGGCAGCAATATCAATTAGCATCTCAACAGAAGTAATTCTCGTCACAAGTGAATAAGAATCAATGAAATTTACACCTTATTTTAGTTTATAGCCTTTAGCTACCAACTTAGCCTAATATTTTTCCACAATTCCATATATCTAATGTTTCGACTCATTTACATCCCATGGTCTTACTCCCTAGAGGTAAACTAGCAAGCACCCAAGTCTGGTTCCGACGGACTGAGTCCATTTCACTAAATGAAGCTTCTTACCAGAATGGGGTTTCAATAGATTTTATGGATTCTTTACGAGTCTGGAGCAAGATTAAGCTAGGCTTATTAAGAAGTCAGGTCTATAAGAAGTCTCAGTTATAATCTTTTACTTCTCCTAGGATCAACTCTAATCCATCTTCCTTAAAGATAAGCTCTGAATTTTTGAGAATAAATCTAGGGGATCAACATCACATCTCTAATGAGGTACATGATTAAGAATAAACATGTTCAAAGAACTCAACATCCCAAGATTCCATAATAGTATTCACACCAAAGTCAGAAAAATCAGAACTCACAACCAAAAACTATATGCAGTAGGGTACTAAGGATATCTTATCTATACACCCCCACACTTTGACGTATGCATAAGAAGGTTTTCTATCTTTCATAAACATATGGAGTTTTATCTAATCCTTTAAAGGTTACTCTATTCAGGATATAACAAAATCAGAGGACGACCTCCCCCCACAAGTTGGCGGTTAATCCTTTAATCAACATGGCATAAATCATCTCCTTAATGGTTCTGTTCTTACGATCAACTATACCATTAGACAACGGTGAATAAGGAGGTGTGATCTCATCAATAATGCCATTTAACAAGTAAAGTTCTCCTATATGAATTTCATACTTGCCATCATGTTTAGACCTAACCCTTTTAGTGGTAACATATACTTTGCTTTCAATTTCAAGTTTATACTCTTAAGGCTTCTAAGGCATCATCCTTACCCCTAAGTAAGTATACAAGATAGTACCTCGTACAATCATCTATGAAAGTTATAAAAACACATTTTACCACCTTAGTTTGGGTTGATTTCATGTCAACTAGGTCTAACTGAATTAATTCTAAGGGCTTAGAATTACTTTGAGCAATTTTGCTAAAAGGTTTTATAACATATTTTGATTCTACGAATATTTAACTTTTGTGTTCAATATCCAAACTAAATTTGGGTATGCAGCCTACGCTTCCCAGTTTATGCATTGACTTATATAAGTTTATGGTTCCATGTCTACCATGCAAAACATTCAATCACACAAAAGAAAACACAAGAATCAACTACTTCATCAAATTTTTCGTTAAGCTTATATTGAACTTAAGTCTTATAACGTTTCCTTCAAAATTACATGCCCATAGGTACAACAAGTTTTCCATATTCAATTAATATCTTAAGTCTTTTACCATCTACAACAGAACAAGATACAAGATTCTTGCATATGCCCGTAACATGAAAACTTCATTCAATGTGAGAATATTACAGATATGAGCTTCTGCTCGACCTTTCCCTTTTATGCAACCTCTGTCGCAGGTGAGTTACTCATATAGAGTTTCTCAACATCTCCTATCTTCGATAGGAGGTGAACAGTCTCTGTTTCAACAAACATGCTTGGTGGCTCCGAGTCCACCTTGGTCTCTCACATTGGTTATTAAAATAACTTCCGACATCATGCCACTGAACTCGTACTAGTTTGTTTCAACTAAATTAGCATTAACTATCTACTAATTAAGGTTTTTATGTTTCCTACAATTTACTGCCCTATGGCTAGGATTTTACAAACATAACAATCACCCTTAATTAAAGTAATGCCGGATTCAGTTTTACGAAACATACCTTTCTTATGAAGACTACGCTTAGATTTGTGTTTGATGTTATCGCCTTTGTCAGCTTTGGAAGACTTGTGTTCATCCACATGCGCCTGGTAGCCATGTTCCTTCTCAATTTCATGTCACAATCCTCGTTTATACTCTGACCACGGACACGGTAATTTCCCAATCACCTAATACACCACATCTCACAAACCTTAGTTCCAAATCGGAAAATAAAATATGAGTTTTGAAGATAACATCTAGATATACAAACTTCGTTTGAATCACCATTTCAAAAAAAAAAAAAAAACTCATGGTTACCCCATAAAAACTACTTTAGTTAACAACAAATTTCTGCCCGTCAGAATTTTTCAGGAACGTTTCTCTGTTTTGTAAAATATCAAAAAAATACTTTTACAACTCCAAAAATTCTGAAATTTTACGTGGGTAACTATCAGGATGTCCACTACGTTGTGTCAAAAGGGTTCACCGAAATTCCTTCTAGGTTGAGAGATAAATTCGAAACTCTACAGCTGACCAAAAATTCGTTTTCTGTTTTTTCACCCGATAATTAACATCCATGATTCACAAACCAATCAACCATTCTTGATTATTACAAATTCTAATGTCTTAAGATTGTTGGGTGCAATAATCAAAAATAAGGAAAAAATCAAATAAGCAAAAGTTATTGATACTTAGCTCCTTTATAGTGGAAGTGATCGATTTGATGAAACGGACGAGCTCCCCAAATCTCCGCAACAACAACAAGGCAAAACTTTGGAAAAACAGAGTGAGTCACGTGTTCAACACGTTGCCCTTAAGACATTAGCGCCCGGCTACACTCAAGAGTGATGCTATAGCCCTCACAGGACGGATATCTCCAGGATAAAACACCCTACTACACCTACTACTAGCATATGTAGTAGATGCTCAACTTGAGCTTGGCAACTCCGAAAAAAACCGTTAAGGAAAATCGCGAACACTTAAGAAACGACCATAAAATATTTTCCCTTAGGGGTCCCTCTACAATAAGGAGCAACCCCTTTCCCATAGATTTAACAAAAGTAGTAAATTTGTTTATATAATTGACAAATACAACTTAAGAAGAAAAACTCCCCGATGTGGGACTAAAAGGTTTATATAGTCTCTTAAAACTACTAAAAATTGGAAACTCCACAATGTGGGACTAATAAGTTTCATTCACAAAAGAAAACAATAAATTATAAGTTTTATTAAAAACTTTAAAAATCCTTTTATTATTAATGGTTTTCCAACATAAAATACAGTAAAAAAGCAAAGAACAAGAGAGGAAATTGAAAACAACTGAAAATCTACAGTTTAGACAGTATAATAAGGCATCTTCGATGACCTCAGCTTGTGCATTTTCTAAAACATCCGGCTATGTAAATCCCACAAAATAAAAAGGAACAGAAATAAGGAAAAAGTAAATGACTCTCGCTGGTCCGACCTATTCTGCCACAAAGAATTGCATATACTGGCATGCAACCAACAAATAACAAATACAGAAACAGGTGTATGAGTGAGCAATGGTCCCAGAGTCAAAAAGAACTTTCAGCTTTGATAACCAAAGGAACTCAAGGAATGATAAGTCACTATAACCCAACAACAAACTAATTGATTCGCATGGAGCACTCACAAGATTTCTGTACAACACTATATACATGTTTAAGCATTCGAGAAGACTTGCAAGATAACTGTAGGTGTAAATAATCCACAGGGACAGGTGAAACCATCCTAAACGATGGCGTACCAAGCGAAACAAGCACTAGAAGTATTGAATCGTCTCACCAGATCTGGGCGCGAGAAAAGAGGAACTGAGGCAGCCCGTGAGGTCGACATAAAGGAAGAGAAAAGTTCTGATGTGATGCTCATCGGGTTCGAGGACAATAAATGCACTGACAGAGTTGGTGAAGAGATAAGAAGAGCTCGGTCAAAGTGAGACTCGTCCAAGGACCTAAAGGGTGACGTCGGTCATCTCCACCAAACAAGCGACATCGGGTAGTGGGATATCGGATGAGGACATCACTCGGCTCGGCTAGATATCTCGACTTGAGCAAATAAGAATATCGGCTGAAGCATCAGCTGGTCGCCCGAGAAGAACATCAAGGAAGCTACACCAGGCCCAACATCGTAGTATTGATGTATCATCATCTGTGACTATAAATAGAGACTATGTAGAGAGGTAAAACCCAAGTAAGAAGGGAGAAAAGTGAGCACACCTAGAGTATTGAGAGAAACATCCATCTAGTAATCGTGAACCAAGTAATAAGATCATCCCTTTACCCCGTGGACGTAGGTAATCATACCGAACCACGTATATCTTGTGTTCTTCTATGTCTCTTGCTTGTTTACTTCATTGTGTATGTTTGAGATTCTTTGGATGTAGTGGTAGGATTTTCTACAACTACATTCTGGCGCCGACTAAGGGGACCGTGTAACTTCTTCGGATACCTTGAAATCGGTTGCCAAAAGAGAGAAATCCAAGCTCCTAAGTCACCTTGCGTGTTAGTTGAAGCTAAGGTAGAAACTCTTTTGGTTAAATGTGTTGGTAGACAAAGCTTGCAAGGTGTTTTTTGTTTTATAAAAACGATTTTCTTATTAAAACCTTGTTATGTTTTGGTGTAGGACTGTTTTTAATAGCATCAATCCTTTTTGCTTTCGGTTAAGTCGAGTTGTCAAGATTAAATCATTACTAGGCTGTTTGCTTGAGTTGTACAAGCGAGTTATTAGAAGATCCGCAAGCTCCCGAAATAACATCTTTTGATGTTGGTAGAAGCTAGAGTGAAATTCCACCTCGCTGGCCACCTTTTCGTCTCAAGACTCTAAGGTTGTTTAACTGTCAAAAATAGCATCAACATCGTTAAAAGAGAGATTCAACAGCTCCTATAAACATATATTGATTATAGTCGATGCTAAGTGAAAGACTCTAATGGTTGAAATGCATAGGTTGCTAGATTTATCGTTTAAAGTTTACCTTTGTGATTAAAAGCTCCATTTCGTTACATTTGTTTTCACTTACTTAATCCTTGAAAAGCTCACGGAATTTTAGTTTAAAAGGAAAAACTTGTTTAGTTATTTTCACCGTCTTAATTTCGTCGAGTAAGTGCCCTAAGATCTCTTACCTTATGAGTGAGGGATTCCGGTCGGGAAAGTTTGATTAATCTTCTTACGTCGAGTTAAGTGTTTTCTGTTGAGTTAAGCTTCTTGATTAAAGATCGCCTCGTCTTCGATCTAAGTTAACCGTTATAACACCTTAAAACTCCCGAATGGATCATCTTTGATGATCGGTAGAAGCTAAGTTGAAACGTTATTTCGCCGTTTAAACCTTCTTAGTGAGTTAAACAAAGTACAATAGTGGTGGAGGCAAGACTAACTCGAAGTCATCGAGTTTAGTTTTCCGGAAACTACGGCTGGAAGGAGTATAGTGAGCGCTTCGTTAATAAGTCTCATCTTGATCCTACACTAAAAGCCTCACAGCATCAGTAGAAAACCAAAGGAATCCTATGGTACAACTGTCTTCGGGGATTTCCGGCAATCCGTATAGGTAGACCGTCAGCACAACAGCTGGTGAGGGTTGTCGTTATTATCAACCATAGCCAAGAAAGAAATCTTCCGATCTAACTTACGGATGATTAATGACTTCTGGCACTAGGAATGTTAGGACAAATAATGATTAATGCATAGAGAAAGTACCGAAAGCGATGTGTCGAGACAGCTTTTCAAAGATTGTCCTTTATGGTCAAAACCACTTGATTGTTGAGATCAACACGCTAGCATAAATGGAATTGTACTACAAAAACTTTTTCCTCCCTACACAACATAACTGCTATACTTCATCCGTAACCTTTTCGAAAATAGTTCAAAGTAAGTGATGTGTACTTTGCTGACGTAGGTAGGGACGGACGGACGGGCGAGCCGAGGCACAAGAGCAACACTGAAGGTGATGGCGAGCACCTCCAGGACGAGTAGGATTCTCAGGAACCGGGCCATAGCGGGATCTAGTGCAAAGAAGGACTGACGGATTCCCGACAAGAGGACATCCGACAAAACCATCAAAGCGAGACTCAGGCACCAGGCAGAGGCATGGCAACTGTCGACGAGGAAGTCGATCTAGGCCGAGACGATGATCTCCCACCCAGAATACTGAGGATCAACCCGAGCCAGATGATGCAGGGGGACATGGAAGACGGAAGAACTGCATCGGATACTGAGGAATAGGAGGAAGTGAAAATGATGCAGGAGGAACGGAGGCGAGAAAGGCAACCGATGGAGTATCAGCGTGCACTAGAACAAGAAGGAGAAAGGCTTAGACGAGTGTGCCTAGGAATGGGCGACCTCAACCGAGACATCCCACCAGTAGCAACTGATCTTCCCGTAGCTCCAACCGTCCCTCCGTTATCCCCCCCGGCAGGACCTCCAACCGCGCCCCCAATGTAGCAGGAAACCAAGTGAATGGCCACTCTAGCCATGAGAGCGCTGACCCAATGTTACTTGCTATCTTGGCGAGCCAAAGAAGGCAGGAAGAACTTATGAGAGAGCTGCAGAGAAGGAATCTAGCCTTAGAGCATGAAAACTACCAGCTCCGCAACCAGAGAGCCGGGTCAAGAGGATCGTCAAGTCGAGGCGCTTCTAGCAGTCACACCCAGCCGAGAAACACTCCAACCCCACCCCCGAGCCGAGAACGCATGCCCGAATCTAATCTCTCAAGGGGAGGGTATGGTCCACCCGAGGATTCTTCGACCGAGGAAGAGGCGAAAAACTAGGGTACGGGTGCGACAACCAAGCAAAAGATCGAGCAACTTGAGCAGATGGTCAAGAAGCTGACAGGAAACGGCGAGGACTATAAGTTGGCAGAAGTAATCAGAGAAGCACAGAAGACACCATTTACTAAGGAATTGGATCAGACTCCTTTCCCGCCAAAGTGTACGTTGCCGATTTTCCCATCTAGGTTTGATGGCACGGGCGACGGTGGAGAACATATCAAAATGTACAACATGTCCTTGTTGCAATGGAAGAATTACGATGTGGTCGTGTGCAAATTCTTTCCAGCGAGTCTGGAAGGTGAAGCAAAGAACTGGTTTAACACCCTGCCCGATGAATCCGTTGGCAATTATGTTGTCTTGGTGGAAACTTACATGCACAACGGTATAGCTCGGCCCAGAGTTAATAAGCTCTTTTCGCTTGCACGAAGATTTAGGGAACCATTGCGGTCTCTAACAGACAGATGGAGGAAGTTGTGTACTGATATCGAGAAGGTACCGGTCGATCAACAGATCTTCGGGTTCGAAAATTCATTGAGAAAGTCAGATCCTATTTGGATAACAATGTACCACCGAGAAACCTAAAACGTTAAGGGAAATCAGGAAGATGCAAGAACACTACATCGCCCTAGAAGAAATACAGGAAGGAACACAGGATAGGGGAATACAAGAAGCAAGCACTACAGTAGAGGCAATCCCACGAGAAGATCCAAAGTGACCAGAGAAAAGTCCGAGCACACAACATCACGGGTCGAACAAGAAAATTTGGGTCGAGAAAGGAAAGAAGCCTCGCCACGAACCCAGATCTTACACCCCACTAAATGCACCATTGGAAGAAATCTTCAAGGAAGTAGAAAAGAGGAATGACATCAGATACCCGAAAACGAGGGAATTCAGTTTGACGAAACAAGGAACCATCCCGAGTTTTGTCATTACCACCAGTTTCGTGGCCATTCGACCAATGATTGTCGGGAGGTAAAAGATATCGTACAGCATCTGATCCGAGATGGATACTTGCGACATTTCGTTAAGACATCGCCGACACCAGTTCAACCTGACGCTTTTGATGCATCAAATAAGAATCAATCGTGGTACCCAGTTCGCCTGTAACACTATCTCGCACTCGGCAACTCAAGGGTTTGACTTGGGAACCGGTATCACTTCAAGGATTCATAAAAGAGATCGAGCGGGAAAGGAAATATTCAGTGTGGCCAAAACTCTACCCATGGAACCTTGGATGATGCGGCCGATCACTTTCTCAGCAAAAGACGTCCCGTCAAATGGTCAAGCACATGGAGATCCCATAGTGATAACCTTACTTATCAAGGAATGGGGTGTTCGAAGGATACTAATGGACAGCGGCAGTTCAGTCGAGGTCCTCTTTTACGATACCTTCAAAAGAATGTAGTTATCTGATGACATCTTAATACCGTCGACCTATCGAATCTACGGCTTCAACGGTACAGTGACAGTACTAAAGGGATAAGTCACCCTCAGAGTTTCGGACGGGGAGGGGTTCCTAGACACACTCACCACCTTCTGCGTGGTCGACGTTGTGTCACATTACGAAGCAATCCTTGGTAGACCCTGGCTCGCAGGAATCAAAGGAGTAGCCTCGGCATACCACCAAAGACTGCGGTTTCCATCCTATCGAGGGGTAGTGGAGGTTTTGGGAGATCCCCAGGCGGCGTGACTATGCGTACAGATAGATATCCAGCAGAATGAAGAAAGGCGATCGAGGAAGCGCCAAGAAAAGAACAAAGCTAAGGAGATAAGGGCGGGAGAAGAACTAGAAAAGGTGATATCACAAGCCATCACCACCTATGAAGCTGGCGAGAAGGAGATCTTATAGAAATCAAAGGAGCCGACAATGGTCGATGAACCAAAGCCCAATTTCTCGGACTTAGAATCTACTCGACAAATTAATTTAGGCACTGAGGAAGAGCCTAAAATGGTGAGAATAGGGACTCTATTGACGGATGAACAAACACAACAGTTGATAACTCTTTTGAAAGAACACATGGACGTATTCGCTTGGCAAATGCACGATATGGAGGGAATTGACCCAAAAGTCTGCTCACATCACTTGAGAATAGATCCCAAGTTCAAACCGATCCGACAAAAGATGAGGAGAATTGCACCCGAGCTACAAGTAGCGGTGGAGGCCGAACTAAAGAAGTTGCAAGTAGCGGGAATTATTCGAAAGGCTCAATATCCACAATGGATATCTAACATGGTGATAGTCCCTAAAAGGAATGGAGGTGTTCGAGTCTGTATCGACTTTAGCGACTTGAACAAAGCGTGCCCTAAAGATAGCTTCCCCCTCCCCAGTATCGATCAGCTAGTAGAATCCATAGTTGGATGTAAGGCAATAACGCTCATGGACGGGTACTCGGGGTACAACCAGATTCCCCTGGCCCCTGAGGACCAAGAGCACACATCTTTCTTCATACCCAGAGGGTTATATTGTTACACCAAAATGCCGTTTGGGCTGAGAAACGCAGACGCCACCTACCAAAGATTAGTAGAAGACATGTTCGAAGACAAAATACATAACACCATTGAGGTATATGTGGACGACATGCTGGTCAAGAGAAAGGTGGCCACCAACCACATCGACGACCTCTGAGACATATTTCAAACCATGAGAAAATATAAGATGAGGGTGAATCCTGCTAAGTGCACTTTCTGGGTTACCTCGAGTAAGTTTCTAGGGTACATAATTACCGACAAATGTATCGAAGTCGATCCAGATAAGATCAGAGCAGTCGTACAAATGCCATCACCCGTGACGATTAAAGACGTACAACGGTTAAACGGGAACTTGGCAGCCTTGGGGCGATTCATCTCTCGATCATCTGACAAGTGCAAGGACTTCTTCGGGACATTAAGGAAAGGAGAGAAGTTCAAATGAACCGAGGAATACGAAGAAGCTTTTCAGAAGATTAAGCAGCATCTCGCGAGCCTGCCAGTATTACAAAGGCCAGATCCCGAGGAGGTACTGACCCTATATCTTGGGGCGACCAGTTATGCCATCAGTGCCGTCCTAGTCAAGAACGTAGGAGGGGAGGAAAAGCCGGTGTATTTCATAAGCAAAACCATGAACCCAGCGGAGAAGAACTACACCAGAATCGAGCAACTGATATTAGCATTGGTGTTTGCAACACAAAAACTTCGGACGTATTTCCAGACTCACAAAATTCGGGTGCTCACAAAATCCTCCATAGAGTCAGTACTCGACAATGCAGCCAGGTCAGGGCGGATCTCCAAGTGGAGCGCACAGTTCAAGCAGTTCGATATCTTCTACGAGATGAGAACAGCAGTAAAATCATAGGCAGTGGCCGACTTTCTAGAAGACTTCCCCTTGAGCGACGAAGACGAAGTAGAAGATATCCCCGGAATGGAGGAATACCAAGAGGATCCGTCCGACTTACTCGAGACATGTAACCCGACACGATGGGAAGTTTTTGTGGATGGATCATCCAATAGAGACGGGTCAGGCCTTGGATTGGTCTTCACAACGCCAAAGGGAAAAAAGATGGTCCACTCATTTAGACTCGAATTTAAGGCAACCAATA
Organism: Papaver armeniacum; assembly: GCA_023531295.1. Classification (NCBI taxonomy): domain Eukaryota; kingdom Viridiplantae; phylum Streptophyta; class Magnoliopsida; order Ranunculales; family Papaveraceae; genus Papaver; species Papaver armeniacum. The sequence goes on from JAJJWW010011826.1 coordinate 22,572, forward strand.
ACGTCACGGAATACGGGCCGTGATACATGCTCTGCTTTGATAGTAGAGATGGGAATTCAAGATGTAAGATTAACAAGTGACTCTCAGCTGGTCGTCCGACAAATCAACGGGCAGTACGCTATACAAGACCCCTTGTTACAGAAATATTGGGAACTCGCCCAATTTTACATTGGCAAGATACCAAACATCAAGTTTCAGCATATCTGTAGGAAAGATAACCGCCCTCGGACGCTCTAGCATACATCGCTTCCATGCTAACGGATGCAAGTGTTGAAGGCATCAGAATTATGAGAATCTTAATGCCATCGGTACCTGAGACAGTGGACATCAGCGTGCACGTGGCAGCAACTACGACCGATTAGTATAAGGCCGATGATTGGCGAAAACCTATCCACGAATATCTAGAAACAGGGAAACTTCCCAAGGGGCGACCCGAGATCAACAAAATCAAAAGCAAATAAGCTGCATATGAGCTCCGAGATATCATTCTGTACAGAAAATCATACCTAGGACCATTATTAAGATGCCTGAGTAAAGAAGAGGGGCACACAATCCTGAACGAATTGCATTATGGGGCCGCGGGAAACCACAGCTCGGGCCGTAGCCTAGCAGCGCGAGCCAAGACTATGGGATATTTCTGGCCTTACATGAACGAGGATGCAAAGCATATGGCCCTCATCTGTGACGAATGTCAGAAATTCGGAAAGAAGATACATGCACCAGCAGTGACGTTAAACTCGGTAATCAGCCCTTGGCCTTTCGCCAAATAGGGGATCGACATCGTGGGACCATTGCATGTCGGATTGGGGCAGATAAAATACTTAATTGTGGCTACCGACTACTTTAATAAATGGGTAGAGGCCGCTCCATTAAAGTATATTCGGGATAGAGATGTTTTTCGATTCATTTGGGAGCACATCATCTGTCGCTTTGGAGTACCAGCGGCAATCTCTCGGACAATGGAAAACAGCTACAGGGCAAGAATATCGACTTGCTATTCAATACCTAAAACATCCGAAAGAGCAAGTCCACACCCCTTTACCCTCAGAGTAATGGACAAGCTGAGATCACAAACAAGACCATCTCCGACAACCTGAAGAAGAACCTTGATGGAGAATACGGAGAATGGTGCGAAGATCTTTACAACGTTTTGTGGGCATATAGGACAACTCGCAAGGAGGCAACCGGATTATCGCCTTTCATATTAACATATGGGACCGAAGCCATCCTTCCAACGGAGGCGATTATACCTACAACAAGGACCGAGGTGTGGAGGCAAAACATCTCGGCAGATCTTATCCTGGCCAAGCTCGACGACCTAGATGAAACAAGAGAGATGGCTCTGCAAAAGATGGAAAATTACCAACGAAGAATACAACGAGAGTATAACAAGCGGGTCCGACCAAGAGAATTCCATCCGGGACAGTTGGTGCTAAAGGATCTACCCAGTTATGAACGTGATAAAAAAGGCGGAAAACTAGCAGCACGATGGGGAGGACCCTATACCATTGTCGAGAAGGTCGGAGAAGGAGCATACAAGATACTAAAACCGGACGAAACACCCGAGCCACGACCTTGGAATGCTAAGAGACTAAAGCTATATCACCCATGAGAGCAGGTATGATATATTGTCATCTATTTCCTTGAAAGGCCACGTGGGGTTGGAAATGTGACAATTGCGTCTAAATGGCCGTTTCGAACCCGATGCGATGGCATTGTGCAAGTGTCGGGGCGGCTTACACTCGAATGGTCGTTTCGAACCCGGGGCGATGACATTGTGCAAGTATCGGGGCGACTTACACTAAGACGGGCTATTCGAACTCGGGGCGATGGCAGTGTGCAAGTGCCGAGGTAGCCCTAGGGCCCTGGTGGTTGGAAACCAGTGGCCGATTGTCGAGGCATGAGTCGAGCAGGCAACATTGCTCCCCTCGCAAGTGGCCTAAATCACTTTCCCAAGAAAGTTAATTGATAACTTCTTGGGATATTGATCCCATAGAAATTAGGGAGGACCAAATACCCTACCACTAGATCTTGAAAGACGGTGATGAGATACCTCAATCGGGACATGGCATTGGGCCCGATGACCCTCCCTGTTGAGTGTGTTTGACAGAAACGACATTTACGCTAACTGATCTACTCATTTTTATGCAGGTACACACAAATTAGTCGTAAAAATAAACCACATATTGGCGGCACAACATAAGTAAGAACGTTAACGTGAACAACAATGTCAGAAAGCAAGAAAAACAACCAAATTGGCGACGCAGCACCCCATTAAAAGAAAATGTATGAGAAAATAAAGGTGTTCGAGCGGATTACAACCCAATGCAAAGGGCGAAATAGCGACGCAGCGCTACAAAAGATGAGCCTAATCTTTGGGAGGAGCCGATCCTGGAACCGCCTTCTTGGCAGCAGCGTCGGCCCGCTTCTTATCAAGAACCGTCTTTACACCAGCTTTGACCCTGATAACAAGCTCATCATTAAATTTTGCCTTTTTCAGCAGCAAGGTCGAGTTTCAACCGCATTGATGCCGCCTCAACAGATGGCCACTGCCCGAGTAATTGAGCTTCCCCTCGCCAACGAGATCGTCTCCTTCCCCTTCAATCGGGCATTCTCCTCTTTCCAACGATGCCACCCTCCTTTGCTCGGCTGTCAAAACACGGGAGAAGTCAGTAACATAACAACAACATCAGGACAACAACAATAAAAATACAATACAAGGGACACCACCTTCAAGTAAAGGGGTGACTACTCTAACGGTCTCTTCGGACTCAGACAAGCTACACTCAAGGGTAGATATCTTAGAGGAAAGTTCTAGATAGCGTTGCTCGTTAAACTCATTGGAGGGGCAGTATTTCTTATGATCATTCCATTCGGCTCTCTGCCGAGAGTGTGCTATCTGCAAACCTGATAACTGAGCTTGAAACCACTCCAATTCCTCAGCGACTATCTTAGACTCTCTAAGCTTCTCAATAGATTGTTGACTATAATTTTCAGCAGCACTCTTCTCCCACAGAATCCGAAGGCGATCTGCGTGCAAATCCCGGACTTGAAGCCTTAACCGTCCACACTGACTTTCTAAGTTATCGACCAACAACGTCTTGTCGGCAGCGATACCCTGGAATCGAGACAAGCTCGCCCTAAGATTATCGATCTCCTCAGGGACATATTCAAAAGTCACATAACGATGCAGCCGGGTTTGAAAACCTTCAATCTCGGTTTCCAGGCGATCAATTTTGTCATCCTTGTTGACAATCCTTTGTTGTAAATTCGAAACATGACCCCATTCTATGTCAATTTCCCTATTCAACAAGCGATACCTCGTGGCAGCATCGGCCTCCACACTAGAAGTTTCGGCTAGGAAGGTAGTACTAAACTCAGGATATTGGCACTACAGAATCAATCGTAAACACTTGAAAGCTAAGTAAATACCTTGATTCTCGGCTAGTTGCTTCTCCAGCCCCCGGGATCGCTCGCGCTCTTGCTTTAATAAGAGATGAAGGCCCTCTCTCTCAGCGATCTCCTTGCGCTGAATGGCGGCATTTAACAACGAGCGATTGATATCCTACAAACACCAACAACATTAGCACTTACCCCATGGAGTGAATGCATAACCTGATCAAACACAACTCACCAGCAGATCGAAAGTGCTCTTTAAACCAGCATCATACAACGAGTCGGCCTTGATCTTATCTTCATCCGAAAGATAGGCAAATTTAGGAGAAATAAGAGCTCCTAGGGAATTACACATAGGGCCCGAGACAGTAAAAGAGGTGGTACTGCCCGAGTTAGGAACCACAGGAGAAAGGGGCTCCAGCAACTCTCTCCCAGAAGTGACGTTCTCTTCATCACGAGTAACCACATCATTCCACCACCACCAGACTTCTCCGTTTGCTTCTGCTCCTCTTCACCACCATCGACCTCGTCCTCTCCATCAAAAAGATCCTCATCATCATCACCATCAAATTCAAGATACACCACACCGTCAGCAAGAACAATCCCTTTACCAGCTGGCTGCTGGGGCATAGTTTTCCCACTAGGCTTCTCACCTATAAGGGTAGACGAAACATCAGAAGTTTTCTGAGGCGACTTCCTCGGGAAATGTGATAAAGGCATCCGATCCTCGAAATCCTCACCATCCCTCACCGAAGCACCTCCAGCTCTGTCAACTATCAACTTCTGCACATGAGCCGATGTTAGAACCATTCAAGACAACAAATAGGGGCAAGTACATGTACTGCAAGGAGGGAGTAGTATATTTGTTACCTTCCCTGTATCCTCCTCGGCTCCTATGCTAGAACCCCTATCCCTCTTCCGAAGAACGAGAGACTCAGAAGGAACGCTCTGGGACTTAGGCTGTTGTTGATGGTGGATTTTCATTTAAGGATAAAATTGTAAAGGCCAAAATTATGCGCTAACATCTTGCAAAATACCAAGCCATTAATAAGTGATGAATACTTCTTCACTTTACTAATTCACCTAGAATAGAGGATGTGGCAACAATCCCAAAGATTCGTAAATTAAATACACAAAATTCATCTAGGTTGGAGCATGTAGCAACAATCCCATATACCCCGTGGAATTTACAAAGATTATTAATTAATGCATGACCAGCCTAGTATTTCCGTACTCATTACGGCGTGGCATGACGACCGAGTGTTGTTCTCAACAGAGCAACACGAATCTCCAAGCATTAATAATAAAACATGTACGAAATACCCATACTGAGGCTACAACTCTCGGTGTGTTATACTAGCCCGATTGAGCATGTTTGAACCTCGAACCGACCATATCGGTCTCGAAACGATCATGACCATCCAACTTCACGGCATGATTGGATGGCCCGGATCGAATCCATAACCCTTAAGAGGGTATTGGAGTATTCACCACCGACTCAATGCGGGCCCCGCATGGTCGGCCTCCCCAAGAGGGAAGCAACGCTTACCGGTTTGTCCACCAAATCAACATGGACGTGAAACCCTAAACTAGGGTTACGACACATTACATGTGTCGCAAATCGTCTCAACCATCCATCTTCGCAGGCATAGATGGAGGGTGTAGATGTAGATTCAAAGGGCCCGGAACATGTTAACACAAACACCGTGGGCCCGCCTACATACATGAACAATCGGCCGGGACCAACCATGTTTGGTTGTCCCAATTCGTGCGTGCAAAACAATGCATGAAGCACATCCGGCCAAAACCCTAATTAGGGTTTGTATCGATCACGAGCGTCCGTTTTCTCCTGATCGAATGAGGGGCTTAGGAGACAATTGAGCAGGTCCAGTGAGCATCAGCATGATCACCGTGGAACTATCTATCTCCTCACCCGACCGACCAAGGCATACCATGCCTAGTTTCTCCAAAATGCACGCCCAAATTAGTGTGGTCGCGCTTCCCAAATCACAAACTGATCTCGACCACTCAACTTCTCCGGACAAATTGAGCGGCTTAGATCACGTTTCTATGAGGCAATGAAGTACAGGCGTGAACACCAGCCTACCACCCACACGCTGAATCAATCGGCCAAGACCGACCAAGCTTGGTCGTCTTGGAACGCGCGCCCAAAATTGGCATGATGCGCGGCTTTTGCGGCACCAGATTTCTGTTGCAAATCGATCTCAACCGCTCCTCTTTGCCGGTCAAATTGAGTGGCCTAGATCGCACCTTTGTGAAACATTGAGGTACATACGAGTGCTCCGGCATGCCGTCTACACGAATGCCCGGTCGATCCTTTCCAAAACACCTCCCATGCTTGGTTTCGACCAAGTCAAGAGTGATGCCTGCGCACCTCTTCAAAAGCCCTAAAACTTCATCAACGGTTGCAGATGAGTGTCATAGATCATCTCATCCGTCCAACTCTACCAGCTTGGTCAAGCAGCCCTGGTTAGGAGTTAAGAGACCATCAAGGCGTCACCACAATCACCGTCCACCACTCTTCCACATGGATTGATCGGTCAAGTCAGGGCTTACCTGTATAGCCTCTAAACGATCACTCGAAGATGGCTGGACATGATGCTATTTTAAGACGCTTAAATTCGTGACTTACTAGGTAAGCCTTAAAAACAAAGAATGCTTCATGCATGCTTGAATATACTCGATACGAAGACTGCGTAGAATACACATGATACTTCACAAGTATCGACTTCCTAAATAATTTAGTTATTTAGTCTAGCATTACATGGTACTTTCTGTGGGTCCCACGATCCACACACTTGAGACATCAATCATGTCACAAGCTGGGGGATACATACTTGGGTATTGGTCTGGCGGTTTACAGCGTGCAGCGTGCAACGCGCCATCACAAGAACGTGTCAGGAAGTCATGGACGGTTAGAGATACATGAGAAGTGGGCAAGACTGGTCGTGTAACACCAACACACAACTCCACTACTCCATCACTCCACTTCCTCCACTTCCCACGAGAGACGTGAATAAGGCTCAAATGACTTGTATAAATAGGTTCTCCTACCTATTTTTCAAAACACAACAGTTCAAGTCAAGACATAAACCAAGTATTAATACAAAACGTATTCAAACACTCATAGCCTGCTTGCATCAATCGTAAGCCTGCTCACCTTTCTGTTACAAGTCACAAACAAGCCTACACCTTCACAATCTCAACACCTTCTTCGCTTCCCTCCCTAAGATCAACCCCATCTCCTTCACTTTGTGACCGAAGCAAGTCTGGAACGGCTATTTTTTGGTTTAGGCCGAGTTGTACATATTGATTTATCGAATCACAAGCACTCACCGCGCAGATGCATTTGTTTACGGTTTAGACTCATTCCTCATCCACACACCCCAAATTACCAAATCCAGCAGAATAGTTTTCACCCATAAACAATTGGCGACCACAGCGGGAGGTTAATCTCTCGGTTGTAAAGTCAATTTCTTCAATACCATTCATTCAATTTCGAGATGGTTGGTCTTAGGACCACCTCGATGGTCTCAAATCCTGATGGTTCCTCCAACGGGGATACCCCTCCTCCTAACGGCGTATCTGACGGCATGATCAGGAGATTCCCAACATTAAGCGAACTAGAACGGGTACAGGAGATTCACACGAAAAACATGGAGCTAATCAAAGAATCGGTAAACGGCATACTTGATCTCCTCATCAAGATGACATCAGAGATGAGCGTTCCGGAGACCTTTACACCGGGGACTAGTTCCCCTCAGATCAATAGTTTTACTACGAACCAGAGGCCAGTGGATCAGGAAGCGGCATCTCTAGTGGAAAGCTTGTGTGAACTCTTGCACCTCGAAGAATCAACCTGGCGAGACGTTTGCTGCAGTTAATAAAATAGCTCTGGACGTACACGACTCCTTCTCGTTCAGAAGTCTTAACTGCATCGGAAACATCTGTAAATAATGTTACATTTACAGAAGACGACATGATGGCAGAGGAAGGTCACAACCGGGCCCTACATGTTACCGCACACATCAAGGGTTCAGAGTTCAGGAGGGCCCTCGTCGACACAGGATCATCTTCAAATGTGATTACTCTCAAGACTCTCAAGACAGCCAAGGTTAGCCCATGCAAGATCGTACGACATCCCACCACGATGACGGACTTCGAAGGAAACCAGACCAGCACATACGGGTATGTTAATCTGAATTTATCAATAGGACCCGTTCAGTCAAGAGCAAAGTTTGAAGTCATATAAAAGGAGCCGGACTACCATATGGTACTGGGGAGACCGTGGCTTCATGACAACAAGGTCATTCCTTCAACGTATCACCAGTGCCTGAAGACCATGCTAAATGAGGAAGTCATCCGTATTCCTGCATCATTGTCTCCGTACGCACCAATATGCGGAGTGGAGCTGTTCGAGCCAAAAGATACTCCGCAGGGAAGATCAGACAAAGTCTTGTGCACCCCACTACCCACGTGGGCTTCAATCCAGTAAGAAGACCGACTTGCATCACTGGGGGGCAAGCACCACGACACGCCTTCTCTGACGAGGCGTTCATCTTTATCCAGTAAAGCTTCAACCCATGTTCACACCAAAAGGGAACGCACTTTCGAGGCGAAACGTGATCAGAAGGGGGAGACAATATACCGGCGCATTGTTAGAAATTAGCAGGAGAGACGGCACCCGGTCTCTCCGCCCAATTGAATCTTTGCAAGAACGACGAAATACAAGAGGAGGTATTGGATGCCCCGCGACAACTACAAGATGGAACCAATTCCACGATCGAAGAGCTCGAGACCGTTAACATCGGGAATGAAAAATCTCCTGTGCCGGTCTCTATCGGTTCGACTACGTCACGATGAACGTACGAGTCTTGTTCAACTACCCAAGGAGTACCAAGATGTGTTCGCCCGGACATACGAGGAAATGCCCGGTCTAGATGAAAAATTGGTCACCCATCACCTACATGTCATACCCGGATCCAAGCCAATCAAGCAATCTCCAAGGCAATTCGGACATGAAGTAGAAGAACAAATCAAGAACGAAATTCGAAGTTACTAGTGTCGGCTTCATCGGACATATTCATCATCCGACTGGTTAGCTAATGTGGTCCCAAGTAAAGAAGAAAAACGGACGTATCGGTCTTTGCGTGGATTTCGAGAGACTTGAACAAGTGCTGCCCCAATGACGACTTTCCTCTGCCTAACATCGACATGTTAGTATACGCCACTAGCGGACACGGCATGTTTTCCTTCATGGATGGTTACAGCGGCTACAATCAGATAAGGATGTATGAGCACGATGCAAGTAAGACAGCCTTCCGAACCCCTCTTGGCAATTTTTACTATCTTGTTATGCCATTCGGTTTAAAGAACGCCGGCGCAACGTATCAACGTGCTATGACGGCAATCTTCAACGACATGATGCATAAACAAGTAGAAGACTATGTAGATGATATCGTGGTCAAGTCAAGGGCTCGAGCAGATCACACCAGCATCTTACGGCAAGTGTTTGAGAGGTGTTGAGAATACAAATTGAAGATGAATCCTTTGAAATGCGCTTTCGGCGTCTCTTCAGGTAAATTTCTGGGATTCCAAGTAACTGCAGAAGGGATCAAGGTAGACCCATCCAAGACTCATGCTAACCTCACGATGCCGCCCCCACGAACTGTGAAGGAGCTCCAGAGTTTCATGGGCAAGGTAAACTACATTCGACGTTTTATACCTGGTCTAGCCCAACTTACCGCCTCATTCACCCCCTTGTTGAAGAAAGGAGCCAGCTTCGTTTGAACGTAACCCAACAGGAAGCTTTTCGGCCAGATTCAACGAATACTTGTCATCTCCAGACCATCATGAAGTCTCCGCACAAGGGAATCCGCTATATCTCAACACTGTCTTCAGTGACACCGCCGTAGGGGCTCTACTCGCTCATGAAGACGACGAGGGAATCGAACGTCCCATATACTATTTCAGTCGAATATTAAGAGATGCTGAACTCAGATATCCCAAAGAAGAGAAAGCATGTTTAGCTTTGATCCATTCCATTTAGAAATTTAGGCATTACCTACTATCCAACAAGGTGATACTCGTGTCTAAATATGACCCCTCGCAAAGTTTTTACTTTCAAAGCCGGTCTTGACGGGAAGGACAGCAAGTGGCTTCTCCAAATGTCAGAGCTGGACATAACATGTACGTCACCTAGAGCTATCAAGGGCCAAGCAGTAGCGGACTTACTAGCAGCATTCCCTAGAGAAGGCACTACAGGGCTCCACGAGGATCTTCCTGGAGAATTTCCAGACATCTCTGTTTTGGAAGAAGAAATGTGGCTCTTGTATTTTGATGGCTCTGCTACCCCTAGCAGTAATACTGGAGGAGCGGGCGTGGTATATCTCCAACTGGGGAACTATTCTCACACTCCTTCAAGATGGACTTCGAATGCACCAACAACTCAGCAGAGTATGAAGCCTTCCTCATAGGGCTGTCAATAGCCAAGCAAGCAGGAGTCACGCGTCTGGAGATAAGAGGTGACTCCAAGTTACTGGTGAATCAGATGAATGGGGTATAAACACTGAAGGAAATGACGCTAGCTCCATATCGATCAGAAGCATAAAGGCTACTAAACTATTTTGCTGATGTAACCATAACCCATGTCGGTCGCAGCAACAACAAACACACCGATTGTCTAGCAACACTGGCTTCCAAATTGAAATTCGAAGGTTTGGAAGAAACCCTGACGGTAAAGAGGAGAACCATAGAATAGACATGGCTATCACAATACAAATACACCAAGACCGACGATTGGCGAACTCCGATCATTCAAGAGCTCAACAGCTCACTCTCCCAAGGAAAGGTCAGTCTTAAAACCCTGCAGAACTTCTTCATGCTTCATGGTATGTTGTATTATCGGAACCCGGATGGTTCCCTGTCAAGATGTCTTGGGGATGACGAAGCACAACTACAGCTGAGTCGTATTCACGATGAAATTTGTGGACAATCACTGGTGGTAACGCTTTACCGACGACTTCAACGCTGAGCTATTGCGGCGAGAGATGGAGACTCAATCCCGGACTACTTGAAGTCCTGCTCAAATTGCCAAGCACCGCCACATCAATTGGAAATTTTTAACGTGAACCACACTGGGGACTGGAGCGAGCCATACATTAGTTATCTCCGTGACGGAACAACTCCTGCCAATCAAAAGGATGCTATCACTACAAGAAAATTGGGCTCTAGGGACTACCACGATTCGGTTGGTACAGGGTCGTTTTTAGTGTTTAGAGATCTCCAGCAACGAACATGGCAACCGATAGGCTCTGTGGCTGAAGATTGATTTGCTGGAGACCTGTACCAACCGTGTTGCTGGAAGAGATATCTTTCAACTACTATGGAGCGACTCAATCTTGAGTTGGCACAAACATTCGCTAACCATTAACTTTCGTTGGCAGAGCACAAAGCCTTTGCAGCTGAAACATTTAACCCACAAAAATATTGGTGGCTCGAGACTTAAACATTGTTGGTAGAGGTGGACAATTATAAAACGTTTCAGCCGCTGAAGGGTTTAACCGGCTGAATTCTAGTTGTCGAGGGTGCTGGTGCAGGTTTGGAGCCGCTACCTGTCTGATAGAAGAGAGTTTCCTTCCACTGAATTTTAGTTGCTCAAGAATTTAAGCTTCCTTGATATTTGTTGGATGAGAATTTCAGCCGCTGTTTTTGCAGTTAGCTGAAGGGTTATGCCACCAACTTTTTGTTGGTCAAGGTTTCTAGACACCAGTTTTTTGGTTGGATCAAGTGTTAGTTCTGAGTTGGTGGAAAGTTACACACACATGGTTAATTCGGCTGCTCATAGGTTTGAGCCATTACAAATTCAAGTTGGAGAGTTGTTATAAATGTTGCTCAAAGTCTTGTCCCGCTACATATTTGAGTTTCTAGAGGGTAGTTATATCAAGAATATCATGAAAAATAAATAAATCTAGATTTCATTTTGATAATGAAATTTAACATCATTGATTCAAAATACCCCAAAATATTTTCAAGACATCCAACTACAATATACATAGAGGACACTGGCCTAAGCGGAAATGAGTGGTGGCTGAGAGTCTGGATCTTTACTTAACGAAGTTCTCCCTCAAGGAATGATTGGATCCAAGGTTTCTGAGGGAACACCTTCAACTAGAGTGAGCATCTCCAACTTGAGTGTTCTCAACAAGAGCAATAAAAACAATAATGATCATATTACAATATAACGTGATGTACATAAGAGGCAGATAAAAATTTACCTTGAATTTGCCTGCATGTCTTGGGAAGAAAACGATCTTGGCTAGTATGTCTTAAGACGCTAGAAAATGGTTTGGAGCCCTTCCAATTGACTTGTTTCTACGCCTGTGGTCCACAGCGATACCAATAGTAGGAGCAAGCTTTTTCAGAATTACAACACCCTGTGAAGTAAATTGCAATAAGATTTTTTAAGCAACCCTATGTATTGCTGAAATGTAGAAAGACCAAATCAAATACAAATAAAAGTTATTGGTTATAATTGTTTTATGTGTCAGTGCAAGCATAAGGAAACATTCATTTTATCGCAGTATCACAGGGGTTGAGAATATGTAACCGTCGCAAAGCTTAAAAGAACTCATTTCATTACCTTGACACTCCAGCGTGATGCTTGTTGAGTACCCACTTTGAACAACCACGGCCATAATTGAAAGGGGTCTATTTTTCTGTGTCCGTAAGAACAAAGAGTTTAAAATATTATCTCAAAGGATTACCATGAGTTAAGAACCAGAAGTCCAAATAAGAAAAAAAGATCAATTACCGTAACAGCCAACTCCAGTCAAATATCTTCTTGCTGTGACCAAGAATCAGAGGATGATTCAGTTCCTGCAGGCATTTAAATTATCAATTCCTGCTGATATTTAAATTACATGATAGTCACTTGTACAACTTGAGTTCGAAAAGTGCTTTCACAATATACAACAGGAAAAACAATATGCAAATCAGCAAATTCCTATCTCTTTTTAGATAAATATTTCCCACAACGATTTTTTTGTGTTTAAAACTTCTTAGTGTTTTGCAAGATGAAAGTTTGGACTACACATTTAATCAGCTTAGGTTCGAAATTTTAGAGACGATGGTCATTAATAAAAGCAAAAATGTATTTGAAGCACCTTCAGGGTGGGGACCTATCATCGTAAATTAAGCATAGAAAAAGAAGGAAAGCGAACATTAATTCCCCCATTGATTCTGAAGGATAGGGACCTGTACAACAAGAAAGCTTAATTTACTCCAACATAAACCTAATTTCACAACAACAAAAAAGAAGAATAGAAATCCTTCTGTCACATGGCCACCAAGCTCCAAAAACATAAAATAAAACCCCTAAAACCTACTTTCCTACATGAAGATGAACAAAAGACCATTAAACTATTACCTAAGCTGGTCTCAGTTCACCATTTTTAGATTTTCTCGGTAAAATGTAGAAGATAATATGTTTCTCATACATTCAGTGAGAAAAACTTATACAAGGAAACATTAAAACCATAAGCAACTCCCCCCATAGAACTCATTGTAGTCAAAGTGAGTAATCATAGACTTACTTGTTATCATTCCTTCCCACCAAAGTGGCTCATACAATTAACAGTATGCACTATTTCCTGCAAACAAGAGTCAATGTAATTAGTTTCCGGGAAAACTTACAAGCAAGAGTAAAGAATATGCAACAATGTCCAACCTTACCGAAATCAAAAAAAGCAACCAAGTTTATCAAGGTCATTCCGAAATGATAAATAGATAACTTTAAGCAACAATCCATGAATGTTTGAGCTTCTCAACAGGAGGAAGATCTAAGTAACTAGGACCTCCTATACTCAAGATCAGAACATCCATCTTGATCAAAACAGCATAATTGAAGGTGTCTGATACCTGCAATAGGCAGAATAAATATTTCTCAGTGCTCATATCTTGCACAATAATAACATCTGAAAGCGATAATCAGAAACAAACCATCAAACGGGAATCGTCCACACTTCTTCTTCCTGCAGTTAACAGCATAAGGATGAATACAGGCATAGCATCTGTAGTACAAATCAAATCAAGTCGCTCTGTATATCAAAATAACATCAACACTTAAACATTAATGCAGCACACTACAATACTTTGAGCAGGTACATCACCAAAATTCACAATCAGGAATAATAAAGAAGTTTATTGACTGAAATAAGCTCAAATGATTTACCTTCAAAAGAACTGAAGCAACCAACATTTGCAAACTAGTATAGTGATAACCCAAAACCCAAAATAGTAATGGGTTTACTTTATCATAGCTTTCTATCCAGTGGAAGCAGCAATCCCTGTGAATTAAAGCCAAAAATAAGATCAGACCTGAAAAAAATTGAGAGATTAACAAGAGTAAGACATAGCTACTTGAAACTAATGCGGCATTATCACTCAATCAAAACAGAAAACAAAGGCCACAATTGCAATCACTCAAATATAAATTTATTGCAAGCCTAAAAGTGATCAGTAGGGGAATTCTTGCAAGCCTAAATCAACAAAAAAAAAATCCGTAAAATCTCACCAACAAAATGACAACAAACCCACAAAGCACAAAACCAGTTGTTATTGTCATCACCAGGAGCAAAAAATAAAATTAGTCATATTAGAAACAATATTTGAGAAATCAAACAAAAGATGACCACTACTAACCATTTGGATACCACATATCTGAAGTAAGCCTCACTGTTGAAGGACTGTTAGGACTTTGGATGGAAAAAATACCCTCCATCACTGCACATTGACGTAAAGTTCCCAATCAAAGCCCGAATTGAGAAACAAGTCATTACAAGTAAAGTACTTTTGCACACAAACAAAAATGACAAACCATAGGGAAAAAAGATCTTTACTTTTTGAAATACGAAAAGCTTCAAAAACATCTACAATTTTAGACTAAACATATTTAATAAGAAGCCAGCAATTCAATCAACAATTGAACCCCAAATCAGCAATACACATAAACAAAAATCATATATTCCCGTGTTTTTATATTCCAATTAAACAAAAACCCAGAATCTAAAACTCCATATAAACATGAAACACAAAAAAAGAACTAAGGAAAAGCATCATGATCATATCTAAATTGGAAATATGGTGCTTCTCAAATATCTCAAATAAATTATAAATACATACATAACTCACACATGAAGCCAGCAACGTTGTAGTTGTTCTCAGGTTTGAATGATGCATAGGTTCTTATCCACTCCTTCAATTAGTTTCTTGGTTACTGCAGTTGCAAACACCGGGAACCTTCATTTATCTGCATCACAAATTATAAAACTCCTAAGTCAGTAATAGGAATTGCAAACTAGGAAATTCTTGAAACTTTGAAAATCAAAGCCAAATTGCAAACGAGAAGGGCTAATTCTAAATGTAAAAGCCTAAAAACAAACAAAAAAAAATTAATGCAAAATTCAAAATTAATGGAAAAAAGTATAAACAAGAACAGATCTGACTAGAAAGATGAGATTAAAGAGAAAAATAGCTCAAACCTGATGGTGTTATCAGTTTCATACAGGTCCAGTTAGGGATGGGTCTGCTTAGTCTCATCTTTTTACCGAGCTTCTTCTCGACCATGAATGACATATGGAAGGCTAAGCGTAAAAATCGAGGAAAGTATTGTTCCTCCTCAAAATCTCCCAAATCAAAAGACCCTGGTATTGTTGTCATTTTCTTCTTGACCTAACAAATACACGATCAGATTCAATCAAAACAGAATCAGAATCTAAATCCCCGCTCCTTTCCAAAAAAAACAAAAAACTGAATCTAAATCGAACATTATAAGAATGAAATCAAGAAGAGATTTGTTACACTTACAAAGAAATCTTGGCATGGCTTAATTCAATGATGAGAAATGAAGTTATAGATCTGGTTTAGGTTTCTGCAGAGGAGAAAGGGAGGGTGAGCGAGCCTGGGCGGAGATAGAGAGAAGATAAGGTTAAGTTTATGAATTTTCTCTCTCTTAGCTTTTATCATGTGTTTTCCGATTGCGGATAGGAAAAGAGGAAAGCGGAGTGTGGAGAAAAAAAATCAAAGGCCTTGTAAAAAGAATTGAACAGTGGAAAAGGAGTCATACGGATTAGGAAACCTTTTATATGGTGAAGATTTAGTTTGGAAGCCTCACACGGATTGAGAAGAATGTGTGGGTAAAACGATCGTGTGCATTCGATTTTATTATCAATCTTCCATATAACAAAAATCCGTAGATTTTTTTTTTGTTGTTATCGACCTTCGATTATGCATAAATTGCAATATATATATAAGTATAAACCAGATCGGAAGAATGAGAAATGAATTCAATAATTGTCATCTACCACTAGATACAATTTCTAGGTCCAATGATAATAGATTTAGAGTTCTAGTAGATATTTCGACCTAGATTAAGACGTCATTAAGGATAATATGACGAACATTGGTTGGTTTATGGTTTCAGTCATCCAAAACAAATAATCAAATTTCTTATATAAAGACATAAATATCCAAAGAAACGCATATGAGATCAGGAAAAAAAAAAAAAAAAAAAAAAAAAACCTCATCTTGGATGGAGAATCAAAATAAAAACAAGAGAAAATATTAAGATTTCCAGTAGATAGAAAACAAAAAAAAAATAAAAGAAATGAGCAAACTCGAAAAGATAACCACCTTGTTATATAAAAAGAGTGTGATGGAAAGAGTGATTCTGTGATTGATCCTTTGCAAATAGTGAGATAGAGAGAGGGATTCAGTGGTGGGGGCGCTGTGAGTTAGGGTTCGAGATAAAACGAGGAAGAGAGAAAAGGGAAAAATGAAGTTGAAAAGGAAACCTAGGGGTTTTGTATAGAATTTTGAACGGTGGATAATAATGGTCATATGGATTAAACCAAATTTAGGACAATTTTGAATTTTCGTTTGGGACTTATACGGATTGAGAAAAGTGTGTGAGAAACATGTGTGATTATTTTTGTGCTAAAATGAACTGGTGCATTCGGTTTATTCATCAACCTTTGATAAGCTAAAAACCAAATAATATTAGTACATAAATGAGAATAACTATGGATATTTTTATTGACCTTCAATTATATAAAAGTTCGAATACATATAAGAATGAATTAGAACAATTATGGATGAATTCGATAATTGTCATTGAATTCTAAAATACAATCAAAGCATAATATGACAAGAGGTGGTATGTAAACACCTAAGCACTTTTCATAAGATCGATTGAATTCTAAAATTATATTAATTTTTCTTAGAATCAACTTACGTAAATATCCAAGTATAGCGAATCTTTCTTTGGTCTCATTCAGTTTCATCTGTCATCAATCAATTTCACTAAATTTCCCTTATATAGGCTCAAATTCAATTTTCATTAAATAACATATCATTCCGGAAAAGAACATAAATTTATCTTGATTTATATGAATCTAGATTCTAGGCTATGTTTAATTTCACTCAATTTCGTTGGTTTTATCCCACCTCATTCAATTTCACCCGTTATTCATCAATGTTTAATGGCCATGTACTTACTTTTATAGTTGGTAAAGGTGTCCACAGACAGATAGTTCTGGTGGCTAACTGCACTTGCTAGAAATATATTACTTCTATTATACTTTTTAGTTGCCAGACAATAGTTGTTGAAATATACTAGCAACGCCTACGATCGGATGGTTGGATTAGGTGTCTACCGACAGGGTTTTACGGTGGGTAAGACGAGTGACAAAAAATGTATACCTTCTATGGTACATTTTGGTTACCCAACCATGGTGTCTGGAGGATAATAACAACAAATATGATATTTCAGTTGTTAAGTCATCGTTGCTAAAGAGTTCAACCAACTGTCCTTGCTGAGAAACTGGTTGTTAGAGATGTCTTCCAGCTGGAGCTGTTTTTGGTTACCAAAAGTTGTCGCTGAAGAGTTCCACCGACTACAGTTGGTAAGAAAGTAGTCGTTAATGACAATTTTTCTTGTAGTGTATCAAGATAAAACAAAAGGCCAAGCGGTTCGTATTGCACGAAGGGATCCTGATCGCAAGAGCTTCGGAGGTGATCTACTACGATGCCTGGGGGAAGAAATCCCGATCATCTTTGAAGGAGACACACGAAGGAGAACATCAAGGGAAGAGGAAGCTGTTTCTCCGGATACACGAGAAATACTATTGGCCGACCATGGAGGATGACGCAGCCGCTTTTTTCAAAGTTGTCATAAGTGCCAAATTCATGGGAACCTTGTTCATGCGCCTTCCACCCCTCTGCACTCGATAAGAAGTCCATGGCCATTTTACAGCTGGGGACTGGACATTATCGGGAAAATCAACCCTCCATCATCAAAGAAGCACGAGTACATCATAACCGCGACGGAATACTTCACCAAATGGGTATAAGCCATTCCCCTGCGAGGGACTACATGAGCAACAATTGCGCTTTCATTAAAGAACATATCATTTGTCATTTTGGTGTGCCTAAGCATATCATCACTGATAATGGCACTCTTTTCGCCAATAAACAGGTACGAGAGTTACTTGAATAGTATGGCATTAAACAGGTCTTCTCCACCATCTATTATCCTCAAGGGAACGGACAAGTGAAAGTACCAACAAGACATTGATCAGGATCATCAGTCGAACAAGACACGATAATCCTAGGGAATGGCATGACCAGATTACCAATGGCGCTATGGGCATACCGGACATCACCTAGAAGCTCCATTGGAGTTTCCCATATTCACTTGTTTATGGAGCGGATGCAATTCTCCCGGTGAGAGATCAAAATCCCATCGCCCAGATTGTTGCGGCAGCCGGATCCACCGGAACGAGGTGAAGCCTCTAACTCTAGAGTAGCGGAGTTAGACACTCTGGATTTCATAAAAAACAAAGCAGCACTCAGGTGTACAGGAATAGAATTTCCAGGGCATACAACAAAACTGTGAAATCACGTGTTTTCAAAGTGGGAGATTTGGTTTTGAAAACGGCCAAACACATCCAACAAGACATGTCCGCACCAAAATTCTCACCGAAATGGGAAGGTCCTTACACAGTCACCAAGGCTTACAATACCGGCTACTACAAGATCATTAAGGTGGACGGAGGCAAGTCGGAACGGTCATCAATGGAAAATGGCTCAAGGCATGTCATGCTTGACCATTGTCCGCTCTGTCTTATGACGCTACAATAGAAACATTTATTTTCATTACATGTTTGAATCATCAATTATGGTCAGAGATGCATTAATAAAAAGACCGTTTCACCAATCAAAAACCAATGCAATTTATTCCGCAAGGATGTTCAAAAGAAAATTTTTGACATAAACGTCATTAACAAGGAGGGAGTACATCTGAATACGACTTAGAGG
The DNA here is from genome assembly GCA_023531295.1 of Papaver armeniacum. Taxonomy (NCBI): domain Eukaryota; kingdom Viridiplantae; phylum Streptophyta; class Magnoliopsida; order Ranunculales; family Papaveraceae; genus Papaver; species Papaver armeniacum. The sequence continues at coordinate 41,364 of JAJJWW010011826.1, forward strand.
AGGCCATCTAGAAGATTATAGTTCCTTGAGAGCATCATCTCCAGTCTAGATTGATATCGTTCTGTCCTTTTCTTCAAGTCATGTACTGCCTGCTCTACATCCTTTGATTTCGCAGCCAGAGCCTTCTCCTCTTCCAAGATAGCTTTCGCAGCGGGAACAACGTTTACGAGGATACCAGCTCGATCAACCTTGATGATATCAAGACGCCGCCGCAACTTGACCCACGTTGAACTCCATGGACTCGCATGTAGATACCATAAGCTCCCACTTTTCGAGGCTTGATTCGAGAACGTTGCGGATAGAAATATTCTCCATCTCAGCAATCATGGGAAGAAGGCGGTTTACCGTGGTGACCAAAGCAGATGAACAGTGCCGGACCACATTCCTGGTTGCGATATGGCCATACTTTCTCCATAACTTTGTGTACAAAGGCACAAACTCCTTGCGCACTAAGAATCCACCGACATCTCGGTAGCTGGAGGATAAACATTTCATGCGAACATCGAATGAAAGACTGCATTGGGGTATTCATAAGATGAGATACCCAGATCAAGCATCTTCGAGGTCCACGGGGGTAGCGTGTTTGATTTTGAAGGAAGAGGATTGTTTAAGTCGTCATCATCAATAACCGTCACACATGTTGGTAGGGATATCTCTGCAAGAATGAGAGGATTATTCACTCGATCATTATGAAGAACAAGCAATTGTTTAGAAAAGGAAAAAGAGACGAACCGGTATGATCTTCTTGACTCGGAGAACACGAGCGGGGGATTCGACATGAAGCTCGGACGCAGGTCGTGCACGTTTAATGGAATATCTGGATGGTATGAAGAAGACGATCCACCGGTGTTCGACATGATGAGGAAACGGAGTTTCTGCGAGAAAGCCCTATTGTAAAATCGTAAAAGTGGTTCAAAATCTCTACACCTGCATATATATGCTGAGGAAAACCTAAAACGATTACGGCGCCCGATATATGGGGATTCAACACCGACCAAGTCAAGCTTTCTTTTGAAACCTAATCAAGAATCAGAAGAGCATCTGGATACGAGCGGTTCAACTAGCAGTGTGTAAGCACCCATGCCCGGAATACCAGTAGAAGAAGAATCTTATCCCTAACTCAAACACCTAAGGGAGGAAGCCGGTCCATCAAGTCATGTGGTCACGCACGTATGGAGGATTTCCCATGATTGGTGAGAATCCCTCCAGGTAGACTTCCTTTATCTTGTCTTCTTATGTTTGTATATGTCACCATCTCATGCCTACCCCACAATAGTGTAACCATTATGTGCTAGGCAGGGGACTTAATGTTGACGGTGGATTTTCATTTAAAGCTAAAATTGTAAAGGCCAAAATTATGCGCTAACATCTTGCAAAAGACCAAGCCATTAATAAGTGATGAATACCTCTTCACTTTACTAATTCACCTAGAATAGAGGATGTGGCAACAATCCCAGTATTCTGTGAATTAAATACACAAAATTCATCCAGGTTGGAGCATGTAGCAACAATCCCATATACTGTGGAATTTCTGACATTATTAATTAATGCATGACCAGCCCTAGTATTTCGTACTCATTACAGGTGCGGCATGACGACCGAGTGTTGTTCTCAAAGCAAAGCAACACGAATCTCCAAGCATTAATAATAAAACATGTACGAAATACCCATACTGCTACAACTCTCGGTGTGTTATACTAGCCCGATTGAGCATGTTTGAACCACGAACGACCATATCGGTCTCGAAGCGATCATGACCATCCAACTTCACCGGCATGATTGGATGGCCCGGATCGAATCCATAACCCTTAAGCGGTATTGGAGTATTCACCACCGACTCAATGCGGGCCCGCATGGTCGGCCTCCCCAAGAGGGAAGCAACGCTTACCGGTTTTCCACCAAATCAACATGGACGTGAAACCTAAACTAGGGTTACGGCACATTTACATGTGTCGCAAATCGGTCTCAACCATCCATCTTCGCAGGCATAGATGGAGGGTGTAGATGTAGATTCAAAGGGCCGGAACATGTTAACACAAACACCGTGGGCCCGCCTACATACATGAACAATCGGTCGGGACCAACCATGTTTGGTTGTCCCAATTCGTGCGTGCAAAACAATGTATGAAGCACGGCCAGACCAAAACCCTAATTAGGGTTTGTATCGATCACGAACGTCCGTTTTCTCTGATCGAATGAGGGCTTAAGAGACAATTGAGCAGGTCCGGTGAGCATCGGCATGATCACGAAGTGGAACTATCTATCTCCTCACCCGACCGACCAAGGCATACCATGCCTAGTTTCTCCAAAACGCACGCCCAAACTAGTGTGGTCGCGCTTCCCAAATCACAAACTGATCTCGACCACTCAACTTCTCCAGACAAATTGAGCGGCTTAGATCACGTTTCTATGAGGCAATGAAGTACAGGCGTGAACACCAGCCTACCACCCACACGCCGAATCAATCGGCCAAGACCGACCAAGCTTGGTCGTCTTGGAACGCGCGCCCAAAATTGGCATGATGCGCGGCTTTTGCGGCACCAGATTTCTGTTGCAAATTGATCTCAACCGCTCCTCTTTGCCGGTCAAATTGAGTGGCCTAGATCGCACCTTTGTGAGATAGTGAGGTACGGACGTGTACTCCGGCATGCCGTCTACACGCATGCCCGGTCGGTCCTTTCCAAAACACCTCCCATGCTTGGTTTCGACCAAGTCAAGAGTGATGCCTGCGCACCTCTTCAAAAACCCTAAAACTTCATCAACGGTCGCGAGATGAGTGTCACCGATCATCTCGTCCGTCCAACTCTACCAGCCTTGGTCAAGCGCCCACAGTTAGGAGTTAAGAGACCAGCAAGGCGTCACCACAATCACCGTCCACCACTCTTCCACATGGAGTGATCGGTCAAGTCAGGGCTTACCTGTATAGCCTCCAAACGATCACTCGAAGATGGCTGGACATGATGCTATTTTAAGACGCTTAAATTCGTGAATTACTCCGGTAAGCCTTAAAAACAGCAATGCTTCATGCATGCTGAATATACTCGATGCAGTACCTGCGTAGAATACACACGATGCTTCACAAGTATCGACTTCCTAAATAATTTAGTTATTTAGTCTAGCATTACATGCTACTGTGGGTCCCACGATCCACACACTCGAGACATCAATCATGTCACAAACCCAGGGTATTGGTCTGGCGGTTTACGGCGTGCGGCGTGCAGCGTGCAACGCGCCATCACAAGAACGTGTCGGGAAGTCATGGACGGTTAGAGATACGGGAGAAGTGGGCAACACCGGTCGTGTAACACCAACACACAACTCCACTACTCCATCACTCCAGGTTCCTCCACTTCTCACGAGACGTGAATAAGGCTCAAATGACTTGTATAAATAGGTTCTCCTCCCTATTTTTAAAAACACAACAGTTCAAGTCAAGACAAGACAGAAACCAAGTGTTAATACAAAACGTATTCAAACACTCATAGCCTGCTTGCATCAATCGTAAGCCTGCTCACCTTTCTGTTACAAGTCATAAACAAGCCTACACCTTCACAATCTCAACACCTTCTTCGCTTCCCTCCCAAAGATCAACCCCATCTCCTTCACTTTGTGACCGAAGCAAGTCCGGAACGGCCATTTCTTGGTTTAGGCTTAGTTTAGAGTTGTACAGATTGATTTCTCGAATCACAAGCACTCACCATAGCAGTGCATTTGTTTAGGGTTTAGATTCATTCCTCATCCACACACCCCAAATTACCAAATCCGGCAGGAATAGTTTTCACCCATAAACAGCTGTAAAACAAAAAAATTAAAACATCACCCTACTAGTTGCCCGAGCCGATCAGCTAAATCAAAAACCGGGAAACATGCTTACCCGATCCACGTTGACTACCCAGAAGGGATAAGACTCGGCCGGAGAAGGAAACCTGCCGCTCAGAAGAGGACCAGAAATAACTAAAGGAACTCGATCCCAAGCCGCGTCACTAGTATGACGGGCATGTTTGTTGGAACTCTTCCCCTCGGGATCCTCGTCCAATAAAAGCTTCTTGACACCTTCAGGAAGAGTCTTATGGCGATAAGGGCTAGACAAAACCGCGAGATCACCATTGGTAGCAGTCCGCTTCGGTAATTATCAGCAAAACTAGCAGGAGTATAGTCGCCCGCCTGAGAAGAATTATAGGTAGACCAAAGAGTAGGAGTACATTCACCTCGGCTGCGTCTCTCCCACTCGGATAGGATTCGAAAGGTGTTGCCATTCCATTGAGCCAAAGCACCCGACGGATCTTAGTGAAAGCTTCATACCAAAATGAACGGCTAGGATCATACAAAGGAAAACGCAACCCGAGCTCTAACTGACCCCTGGTGACGATGGTCGCCTCGGCCGAGTGCGGAAACTTCATAACATCATCCTTCTTCAAAATGCCTTTTGGCCCGACAAGAGCCTGACGTCATAGCCATGAAGTTGAATTCATCTTTCAACTGTTGGATAAACTGCTCATCCGACAAGTCTTTAGCAATTCTCTTGTCAGTCCTACATGAAAAGGAAGAAGGATTATCAGAAAAGATGGAATCCAAAGCACGATGATTATGCTTAGAAGGGCTCTCAACAACAAACAGGGAATCAAGCGGTACACCGTCTTCGTCAGAGAAGACATAACTCACGCACCTCTTTTCCGTCACGGAAGGAGTCGAAGACGCCATGGAAGTTAGTTGAGGAAACAGCAGGAAAAGTGAAGATACGACCGGAATCGGAAGTTACAGCGGTAACGGAAATGAAGAACAGCAGATAAAACTTGAGATAGTGGAAAAAGAAGGAAGGAAACCTGTTGGAAAGTATAACCAATGACGATGAAGAAGAAGCTGAGAAAACAGAGAAGGAGAGAAGAGAAACTGCTAAGGAAATAATAAAAGAAAAACCAAGGTTTAAGGGTCGGACTTATAAACCCCATCTGCTGTAACCGGCGAAGAAGGCAAACAGGTTGCAATAACTGAAGAGAGTGGGGAACAGCATGGCGTGAAACCCGGCATGATCGAGGACGTGGGAAGACGAGGCGGTTTCTTCCCCTCGTGCCGATCACACGATCGGAAGAAGGGGCATAAATGTAGGTGTAAATAATCCACAGGGACAGGTGGAACCATCCTAAACGATGGCGTACCAAGAGAAACAAGCACTAGAAGTATTGAATCGTCTCACCAGATCTGGGCGCGAGAAAAGATGAACTGAGGCAGACCGTGAGGTCGACATAAAGGAAGAGAAAAGTTCTGATGTGATGCTCATCGGGTTCGAGGACAATAAATGCACTGACAGAGTTGGTGAAGAGATAAGAAGAGCTCGGTCAAAGTGAGACTCGGCCAGGGACCTAAAGGGCGACGTCGGTCAACTCCACCAAACAAGCGACATCGGGTAGTGGGATATCGGATGAGGACATCACTCGGCTCGGCTAGATATCTCGACTTGAGCAAATAAGAATATCAGTGAAGCATCGGTGTCGCCCGAGAAGAACATCAAGGAAGCTACACCAGGCCCAACATCGTAGTATTGATGTATCATCATTTGTGACTATAAATAGAGACTATGTAGAGAGGTAAAACCCAAGTAAGAAGGGAGAAAAGTGAGCACACCTAGAGTATTGAGAGAAACATCCATCTTGTAATCGTGAACCAAGTAATAAGATCATCCCTTTACCCCGTGGACGTAGGTAATCATACCGAACCACGTATATCTTGTGTTCTTCTATGTCTCTTCTTGTTTACTTCATTGTGTATGTTTGAGATTCTTTGGATGTAGTGGTAGGATTTTCTACAACTACAATAACTAAAGATTAGCACAGCCTAAGTACCTTCAGTATCCTCTTCAATTGTGACTTTCTTGATAAAATCAGTTGCTGTTTCAGCTGCCTCAACTCCACTGGGTCCTCTGGGATAGATGCGAACCCACTGGCGATCTTTCAACCATTTAGCCCAAGCGGCTGTGTCCATCTCCTGCAGACGTCATCATATTAAAAACCTCCTCTGAAACAATAGCTTTAAAAATCTAAAAGACTTGCACAAAATCTAAAAATTATCCTCAAGGCTTCAGTATGCTCTTCAATTTTGATTTTCTTGATAAAATCAGTTGCTGTTTCAGCTGTCTCAACTCCACTGGGTCCTCTGGGATACTTGCGAACATACTGGGGTTCTTCCCACCCTGTAGGACAACAAACAGCAGTGATGTCTTCCTTAATGTCCATCTCCTGCATACGTCATCATATTCATTTAACATAAAGGGTAATTAAAGTTATGAAAATGCTGTAAATGTCATATGATTATCATGGCATGTGTAACAGGGTGCATCCATTTGCCTGACCTGGTGTATTTCCAGACTGGTACAGATGCTGATGTACTAAACTTCGTAGGTCCTTCAAATACCAGTCAGAAATTCAAAGTGATCGACCATTTTGGCAGGATGACTGATGCCTTGCCTATGTTTATGCAGAATATGTAACCAGCATTGACCATGTTTTAACTGAAAGACATTCATAAATCATAATTTGTTCTGCCTAACAATAATCCCACAAATAAGCTATATGCTCATTGTTAATCAACTGTTTATGTAATCTCAAAAAGTATCGAAAACCATATTAAGGCAGTGGCAATTCGAGACGAACTTGACAGCGACAAAATTAATTGTAGAACCTAACCTCTCTAAACTTCTTTTCTAATTCCTTGCGCAACTTCAAATGCTTGATACGGTCACCATTGATACGGTCACCATACAACATGTTTTCACCCTGGAAGTTCAAAGTAGTTGGACAAATCAGCATATGTAGAGAAAAACTTTGAGCACAATACATTCCAAGAATCAGTTTTACGGAACTTTTCATAATTTGTTCTGCCTAACAATAATCCCATGAATAAGCTATGCTCCTCTTCAATCAACTGTTTATGTAATCTCAAAGTATCGACGAAAACCATATTTAGGCAGTGGCAATTGTAGACAAACTTGACAGCAATAAAAATTAATCGTAGAACCTAACCTCTCTGGGAATGTCTTTAATTGGATCTGAAAACTTCGATTTCTTGACACGGCAACCATCCCACTTGTTCTTACCCTGGAAGTTCAAAGTAGTTGGACAGATCAGCATATGTGGAGAAAAACTTTGAGCACAATATACTCCAAGAATCAGTTCTACAGAACTTTTCACGATGATTGGTGTCTGAGTGCTTGTGTATATTCTGAAATTAATGTTTGAAGCCAAACAACTAACCTTAATGAACTTCACTTTAGAATTTTCAATTACAATAATCCTATTCTCAGAAAGATCAACCGGCGGCTCATTTCCTATTTCCATAAGGAGCTTCATTTCTTCATCCTTGTCCAGCTTCCAACTCGAAATGCTGTCAATCGAAAAAACTCAGTTGTAACTTTAGGAATAAATAAATAGAAGCTATGGGGAAAAAAAAAGAAGTCAGAACAAATAGAATGTATACAGTAAATAGTGATTGATGCATGCTAATAATGAAGAAAGATATACCTTTGACGGATAGTAGTGGCTGGAGACACTGGGGAAGCGCTATGAGGTCAACAATGAAAAGATCGATGAGTCACAAATCATGAACAGCATAATTAGTGATGATAATGACATAGACATCAACAGTGACTAATTGAATCTAAACGTTATACTGAATGATGGGATCAAAGGCGAATGAGTAAATTACTGCCGGGGATATTTTTCGAGAATCTTCTTCGTCTCAACAATGTCCATCTCTACTCTCTCACGAAGAAATCGATCTGCCTTGCTACCACAAGCAGTTGCCATATCAAATATCAGTTACACCTTCTTCTTCTTACTTGGGACCTTACATGTAACAACTCAAACAAGAAATTTTATCAGAATTGAAATTCCATGCTCAAAATCTGAACCCCAAAGATATATACAACGGAAAACCCTAAAATAGAAAAAGACCTCAAAATCAAACCCTAAAATAGATAACAAAGTAGAACGAAATCGAATCAAAACAGGATAACCCACCATACCTGATTTTGTGCGAGTTGCGGCGAGAATTTACGGACTAGTTTGATGTGATACGACGAGAGCAAGAACGAGCAGGCGAGGGTGGGGATATAAGGAGCGGGAGAGTGTGGAAATTTGTTCTGGTTAAATACTTGAATTGCCTACTCAAGTATTTTAAAATTCAAATATGCTTCAAAATTTCTAGTTTTGATTTCCAGCTTTCACGAGAATTTACTTTTGTTAGCCGTCCAGTTTTGATTTCTTGGGATACAGGTTAGTATAACTAGTAAGCAAGGATTAATTGGGGCCACAAAAAGTAATTGGGGGCCTCACAAAATTTATACACATACCAAAAATTACAGGGGCTTCCAAAATGATGTTGAAAGTACCATTCTACCCTTCCCCTAAAAATTACCCTAAAATCCTATTAACATTAAGGCTTAGTTTGGTATTGCTGCAGCTTTTGTAAAAGCGCTTTTTCACTGTAATGCGTTCTTTGTCTTTATCTTGTGAGAAAAAGCGGTTTGACGTTTGGTAAAATATTAACTAAAGTTAAAGTTGATTAAAAAAGAAATAAAGTGTGTTTGGTAAAATATCAAATTCAACTGTTGTTGTTATAGCAAATGACAAAAAAAGACATATCTTTGAAAATAATTAATTTTTTATTCGATTTTATTGGGTTTAAAAATAATTAATTTTTTTACTATTCAATATAAATATTTATAATTTACTAATTGTTACTATCATTATGATTGTTAAAAAAATTATTTTACTTAACACTTTTTAAAATATATATATATATATATATATATATATATATATATATATATATATATAATTTTCAAACAAAAAATCAAACTAAAATTAATTAAATTATTATTTAATATTTTTTTTTATTTTTATTATTGAAAAATGAAATGAAATATTTTGAAAATAAAAAATAATAATATTTAAAGACTAAAATATAAAAAATAAAAAATTGATTGTATAAGTTTAGGGTAACTTTTGTCATTTATAAAATAAAATAGGGACAAAAAAGATAAATCAAGCATTAAATTTAGGTGGGACCAAAGCTTATGCTTTTGTAGCTTTTAAAAGCTCCTCCTCCCCAGCTTTTGAAAATTGAGGAATTCGGGAAGTGCTTTGGGTAAAAAGCACTTCGATGTTTTTTTACCAAACACCAATTTCAAAAATTATTGACATATATAGGTTTTGAAAGTGCTTTTGGAAAAATAAAAGCATTACCAAACTCAGCCTAAACCGATCCCCATTTCATTTTATCAGCCGACCCTTCTTATTCTTCTCCTCTCCCCCTCCCTCTCAAGTCCATTAAGTTTTCAACTGCAAAATTACAGTTACAGATCCAGGGTCGTTAACCACGGTTTTTTATTGCTTAACGATTTTTGATATGCATGTTAATTGATGAAAAATCGCTAACCATTAGGGTGTAGTAGATAACGACCCTAAACCTGGTTGCCCTAGATAGTGTCGTCCAGGAAATTCTAAATCGTTAACGATTCTTCTCGACGACATTTTTTAAATACGAACGACTATTTATTTCTAAAGTAACGTGTTGTGTAACTCTCAATTCAAAAGTAGCTCAAACCATATATTGGCCGAACAAATGAAAAATAGAATCAAGAAAGAGAGACGGGAGAATATGGGAGCTGGACTCCCCTTATTATTATTAAGCTTATGTTCTTATTGCAAAGTACATCCATGGTTGAGAACTGGATATTTATAATCCACTAAGTCGGTAAGATCAGGGACGGAGCTAGAAGTTTTGTTTAGGGGGGACAAAATATATATTGATAGTCATGAACTAAAACTGGCTAGGCGGCCGAAGGCCGCAATTTTTTTTCTCATTTCCTTAACTGTATTTTGGGTTGATATCACAATGAAATGCTTGTTAAGTTGTGTTAATAACTTAATATATGAATTCACGTATAACACATACTATCGAAGAGTTTAATTGACTGTTTCAAAGTTATCCAATCATTTTGAATTAGTTAACTATTTTCATATTAGGTATCGGACTCTTGAATTTGCTAACAATATGCTATTTAATCCTGGAAAGCAGGAACTTTCCGTTTATTTTTTTTCTTGATATAGCTAGTATTCAGCAAATTCATAAATTTCCACTAAATTTATCCCCGAATGTCCTAAAATAACCAAATTACTGGACATATATAGCTAATATCACAGAATCTAGGGGGGACTGCTGTCCCCACTAGATCGTTAGTAGCTCCGTGCTTGGGTAAGATTAATGACACGTATGTGCATAGAAAAGTTAGGAAAACTTAAAGATTAAGGCTCCTCAGTTGATCCTTATCAGTTAAGAGGCGGCTGATTTGTCTGGATTTCTCTCAATCCTGCTTTGTTTGACGACCCCTTTATGAAACTAACGATTCCATATGATACAAAATTTGTTCCCTATTCAGAAAATAGGAAGGGTCGTCAGTATATAGGAATGCCAAATTAACGACCCTAAGAGTAACATCTTCAAAGAGTAAAAAGTTTTAGAGTCGTTGGGTTCTAAACATATTAAGCTAACGACTCTATGTGACCTAACTAGCTGGAGTCGTCAATTATATCACACTTGGTTGACGATTTTTCATAACCTACAAAAGTTGCAGGTTTAAGTCGTCAAAGGTTGTGTCAAGTAATTGACGACTCCTTAGAGTCGTTCGTTTATTACCCTCTCGACTTAACGACTCTAACACCGAGTACTTCCATAGTGACCATCAATCGACCGCATGGAGCATCATTCATACAATTTGAAGAGTATAGGAAGTTTACCTGATTGTTTTGAGCTTCGGAATATTCATTTTGAGGAGTCGTCAATTACTAATATCTAAATTTGTTCCTCTCTATCCAACACAATTTTTTTTTCTTTCTAATATCTAAATTTTTCCCCTAAAACTGATTTTATCTAACTTAACTAATCTAACTTAACTAATCAACTTAATTAACACTAATGGTTTGGGGGTAGTTTAGCCATTTCGAAAATTTCGGATAAGGGGTAACCCCAAAATGCTATTGGGAGACCAACTGGTGAGGCCCCCAATTATTTTTTATGGCCCCCAATTTTTTTTTCGCTAGTAAGGCCACATGTGCGATGCACATGCTTGAATAGGATTCTTTTAACAACACCAAATTTGATAATAATGGAAGAAAAAAAATCTTAAAATAAAAATTTAATATCCTTGTTTGTACTCATTACGTAGATAATTTAAAGAGCTTTCCAAATATATTAATTTTGCAAAAATCCGATGTGTATTTCTAAAGATATATAAGTTTTAATTTTTTTGATCTATTTTTAAAACAATGACATTCCTGTAAATATACAAATATTAACCAAAAGCTTAGTTAATTGGGATATTATTGTCATGTGAAAAGGCTTCACCAAACAATAACCTCTTTTCTTTATAGGGGTAGGATCCAATGACATGGTTATATTCACATAATCATGACATGGTTTGGTCATTTTTTCTACAAAATCCAAACGACAACGAGTTTGAAGCTAATTTTTTGGTGACATATTCCTCTTATATATCTCTACATTCCTACCAAAAATGAGAGTATTCTGATATACGAAACTTTACCATCCACAAAATTAATTTCAACCGTTAATCTTTAACGGTTGATATTTAAAATGGTAATGGTAGTCTTATACGTCTCGGAATGCTCTCATTTTGGTAGGAATGTAGAGCTATATAAGAGGAACATATTATCAAAAAATTAGCTTCAAATACATTGTCGTTTAGATTTTGTAGAAAAAATGGCCAAACCATGTCATGATTATGTCAATATAACCATGTCATTGGATCCTAGCCCTTCTTTATATTAGTAAGATAAGATTAAGATGCGATTGATTATTCCGCCGTACAAGACGAATTCCAGGTTTACCAAATGAGATTGGAAGAGAGTGGCCAATTCAAGTTCCATGCGACACCTTTATCGGTTTCAAAAAAAAATGGAAGCAAGAAATCGAATCAAATAAATTTCATGGACAATGAAAGCTCAGTGGTTTCGTTCAAAATCTAACAGCCTCGATTCAAAGTGATCCAATCATTGATGATTTTTTCGCAAAACCCCGAAAATCCTAATACACGGTTCCCAGAAGCTTAGCTTTTACGAACCGAGAGAAGTTACCACCTATACCCAAGACCTCCTCGAGCGCAGGTTACCCTACATCTTGCGAGTTCAAGGAGTTGGTCGAATTTAGTGGTCATTGGAGGCTAGGACAATAAAACATGGCAAGTGCTTGAATTCTCGTATGCATTAACGGTCTTGTTCTTGGTACATGGCGGCGCGGTGTTCTTATCATCTTCAATGACCTCAGCTTGTACATCTTCCAAAAGATCCATTGTAAATCCCACAAAATAATAAAGGAACAAAAATAAGGAAAAAGTAAATGATCGTAGCCGGGTCCGACCTATTCGGTCACAAAGGGTTGCGATACACCGATATGTGACCAACAAATGAAAAATCCGAAACAAGTGTACGAGTAAGCGGGGGCAAAAATGTTGGGTCCCAAATTCGAAAGAGAACTTTCAGCTTGATAAATCGAAGGAACACGTACAACTAATTGATTCGCGTGGAGCACGCACAAGGTTTCTATACAACACTATATACATGTTTTAGCATTCGAGAAGACTTGCACAATAACTAAAGATCAGCACATTACCTAAGTACCTTCACTATCCTCTTCAATTTTGACTTTCTTGATAAAATCGATTTTGCTGCCTCAACTCAATGGTCCTCTGCGATTAACGCGAACAAACTGGGGTTCCCACAATGTAGGCCAATCGGCTGTGTGGTTGTCTTCTTCAATGTCCATCTCCTGCAAATGATTAAAAACCTCCTTTGAAACAATGGCACTAGATATAAAGGGTGATTGCAAATATGAAGATGTTGCCATGATATTTTCATGGCATGTGTATGTGTATCCAATTGCTGCGCCTGGTGCATTCCAACCAATACTAGTAAAGATCTTTCTTGTACTAAAGGTCCAAGCGATCGGAAATTCAAAGTGACCAACCATTTTGGCGGGATGACCAATATCGTGCCTATGTTTATGCGAGAATACATAACAAGCATTGACCATGTTTTAACTGAAATAAATCTATAGATCATAATTTGTCCGCTTAACAATAATCCAGGGGAATAAGCTATGCTCATCGTCAATCAACTTGGCGATAGCAATTCCAAACAAACTTGTATTGCGGTAAGAATTAATTCTAAAACTTTACCTCGCTAGGAGTGTCTTTTCCGATTATTGAAGATAAATACTTCTCAAATTCCTTGACCGGTTTCGATTCCTCATTCCAACCATCCCACGTGTCTTCACTGGAAGTTCAACGCAATTGAGCGAGATCGAGTACATGGAATTGGAGGTATTTTGAGAGCCGAAAAAACCCCAATAATCAATTTTATAGAACTTTTCATCAGATTGGTGTCCGGATGCTCATGTATATTTTGAAACAAATGTCGAAGCCAAACAACTCGCACCTCAATGGACTCCAGTTTGGGATGAGTTTCTCGAACAGAACCTTATGCTTAGAATGACGACGGACCGGCGGCTCACATCCTCCCTCCGCTGCTTGAATCCAACGGAGCTTCCTTCGTGCATCCATGTCCAGTTGGAGACTCGATTCTTGTAAATTGAAAGGATCAGTTCTGAATTTGAAATAAATAAACAAAAACTAGGGGAAAAGAAGTAGTATATATACAGTGATTAATGCATGCCGATAATGAGGATAGATAGACCTGTTACTATAATCTACTTGACCAGTCTTCATCATATGTTGTTTGATACCTTCAATTCGTGGATCTGAAGACTTTGGGAAAAGCCTAGCAGAAGAAAGATCACGTGTCACACATCATGAACAACGCATAATTAGTAATGATATACCGTAGACATCAACGGTGAATTAACCGCTTACTCATACTCAACCTCAAGAACGTTCCTTGGTTGCTCAAAATAAGACTCGCTAAAAGATGCGTTTCCATATCGAATATCAAGTTACCTTCTTCTTCTTACTAGGGACCTACACCAGTAAAACAACAATTCAAACAAGAAATTTTTATCGAATTGAAATTTCATGCACAAAATTTGAACCCCAAAGATATAATACAATGGAAAAACCCTAGAAATCAGACCTTAACAAACTAGAATGAAGCCTCGAATCAAATCACGATAGCCCTGGAATCCTAAATTACCATACCTGGTTTCTCAATTAACTTCTATGTTTGATTTCGGGAAGATTTAAACAGGATGGGGTGTTTTAAGCCCACACCAAATACAGTATTTGGTATTGTTTCAAAAAGGCCCGGTGTTTTAACCCCTTTATCTCGTGTTCCTCTTGGAGGGCTACCAGATAGGAAAGAACTATTTGATGCATAGGGTTACTTTTGACTTTTGCCAAGTTGATACTGCACTCTCAACTTGGCAGCTCTCGTATCCGTAAGATCTTTCGGTGAGTTTCTCGTCTGACTCGGCGAGTTTCTCGCTTCTCGTCTGAGATTGAGAGACTCGTCTTCGTCATAAACTATTACCAAAAATTTCGACGAGATTCCGGGAGTCTCATTTGAGACTGACTACATTTGTACTACCATAAGTAAATGCAGAAAAACTAACACAAAAACTAATGTTGGATCTATGTTATTCTCGGTTGGGATCGAGATATCAATGTAACTTTTTATCAGGGGGATTTCGTTAATATCTCGGTGAAATTTTGGTTTCAAATGTTATGCCTATATCAACGTTACACTTGTTAAGGTATAAGGAAATACCACTGCTTTTAAAAAGATCACTGTACAATCGTGTCAGTTTCATTTTTGTTAGAGAATTCTAATGTTTATCATCCAGTAAAAAAATACAGAACTAGTAAATATATGACGATAAAATGGCCACGGGCCATAAATTTACCTAAATTTGTTTTTCCAAAATGAAAAACGATACTATGACATAAATTCACCGAAGTTTGTTTTTCCAATAGAAACGATACTAAGACAAAAATTCACCTCACTTTGAAACTTCATACCAAGACTTTCTATTGGAATAGTCCTAGATGGTATTCAAAAATATTAGATACATTAATTCGGCAGGGTCAATTGGTTTGTTGTGAAGTGTGGGATCATAATCACAAACACATAGTTAACTAAAACAAAACATGTGGTTGAGGTTGCTGCTAGAAGTTAAAGATCTTAACTAAAACAAAACATGTGGTTGAGTTTGCTGCTAGAAGTTAAATATCTTAATCCTTAAATTATTTCTCGATACACCATAACAATAATACCCATTTCTTTTCCAACAAAAACCAAAAGTCTATCTAAAAATTTTCCAATATCAAAGATCACTTAAATCCAACTGATTTTTCTTCCATAAAACTTTATAATCTCGTTGATTCTGAAAGAAATATCGTCTGGAATCTGGCCTTAGGCGAAATCTCGGTGAGTCAGGCAAGACTCTTGTTTGAATTTCGGATCGACGAGATTATATATTTCATCTCGTTATATCTTGAAATCGAGAATATCGTCGGGATCTCGGACGAGATAGTCGAGATCAACTACAGTGATCAAAACATGAAAATATAACATTCAAATAATGAACTTATTAGTAAAGATTTATGCCAAAGTAGGGCCATGCTTTTTGAGATATTATTATGATACTCGTAGAAAGTGAGATGTTAACTTGTGTTTGCTGATTGTAGGTTCAAATCCCAAGGCTTATGAGTCAGATAAACTTGTTTGTTCATGAATAGGAAACTAAGGAATCATGTTACTATATCTATTACTAGTTGGAAACTTGTGTTAGAACATTGCTCACTTGAACCCACCAAGCATTGGTATGTCAAGTTTAGTTGTCATATTTTAGTATCAAAACTCAATTAGAGTCGCTTGATTAAATGTACTAGAGACCAACTTCATTTAGGTTAGACTAGAAAGTCTAGAAATGTTGAGACACACAAGTATTACTCTGAACACCTGACGATCGTGAAGACGTATCGACTACAATGAAAACATCATCCTTCCACTTGAGGTTAGTGATACTGACTTGATTTGTTTTCATTCCTATCGTTGCTTTCAAGTCGTTTAAGATTCAAAGCATAACATGCGAGGTTATATTTAATATTCTAGTATTAGACTTCGTCCTTTTAGTATGATCAAAGTGTCAAGGATGAATATTTGATTACGAAGTATAACGTATATCTTTTGAACTTCGTAAATGTGACATCGACATAATCTATGTAAGTCGTTTCTTGATTGTGTATTGGATATAGGTGTGATTTCATCATAGGAAAATATGTTGATTACACATGTTTAAAGGAAGTACATATACAGACATTTTTTTCGTAATCGAAAGGAAATTAGGCGTTTTGGTCCGGTTTTCATTGAAGATCTATTGGATGATCAATTCGAAACTAGATAATAACTTTGGTAGAACTGATCTTGACTTATGTTGAGAGCTATGGTAGAATCGATCTTTAGTCTAAGTCATATGGGCTAGATTGAACTGCTAGATTGGCCAAAAAGTGTTGCAAATCAAAAAATAATTGTGAGAAAAAAGTTAACACTGCTAGTTGATAGTTCTCTCTCCTAGCAAGTGCTCGCAGTTCAACTATCAGCGAGATTGAAACGCTGAATGGTTCGGCGCTCAAAAAGTGTTCTTAACGCTGAACGGTTCAGCGTTGGGAGATAAATTTTATGATCTAACGGCTGAGATTTAAAACGTTGAACCAAACAGCGCTGACGTTGAACCAAACAGCGTTCTATAGTGGTCCCAGATGACGTGGATGACCAATCTAGCTGCTAGATATCTAGCCCATAGGACTTAGGAGGTTGCCCATGCTGACGTGGATGGCCAATCTAGCAGCTAGATGTCTAGCCCATAGGACTAAGCCTTACCTATTTTGGGATATGCGGTAGAACCGATATTGACTTATGTTGAGAACCTTGGTAGAACCAATCCTTACCTACTTGGGGATACATGGTAGAACCGATCCTAGCAATTGTTGGGAGTCATGGTAGAACCAATCCTTACCTATATTGGGATACTTGGTAGAACCGATCCTAACTATTGTTGGAAGTCATGGTAGAATCGATCCCTACATATTTTGGGAGACTTGGTAAAACCTATCTTAACCTATGTTAGGAGTCATGGTAGAACCGGTCCCAAGAGCAAAACGATCCTTCATATTCACTTATTACTTTACGTTTTTGTGTGAGTTTGGAATTAGGGTTTGCTAATTAGGAAACTTCCATATGTCGACATAAATTGGACATGAGTATAATTCTTATCTTTTATCGTCCAAAGATATTCTTTGATACTCAAGGTGATCCCAATCCGAAATATTGAGAATTTCTTAATTAACTATTTTCGATTATATGCTTCTGATTTTCCAGCAAATCAAAACATATCTCTTGGAAAGTTATACTAGTACAACCGTTGCCACAGTGGGAGGGCCGACCGATCGAAGAAGAATCTGAAGATGGGGTTTGTCTGCGACTATTTTCGTCCCGTTTAAGAAAATGTGATACTTTCGTCCCGTTTCAGAAAAAGTGATACTTTCTCCCCGTTTCAGAAAAAATGATATTTTCGCTCTGTTTAAGGTGATACTTTCACCCCGTTTCAGAAAAAGTGATACTTTCGCCAAGTTTGGAAAAGCGATACTTTTCGCGCGTTTGGAAAAAGTGATATTTTCTCCCGTTCGGAAAAAGTGATACTTTCACCCCGTTTCAAAAAAAGTATCACTTTTTCAGAAACGAAGCGAAAGTATCACTTTTTCCGAAACGGGGCGAAAGTATCACTTTTCCCGAAATAGAGCGAAAGTATCACTTTTCCTGAAACGGGATGTGAAAGTATCACTTTTTCCGAAACGGAAAAATAGTCGATCCATAAACCAAAATATGGTTGCATGATGTGTTATGCATCCTTTGTGGTGGTTTGCATAATGGATATGCATTCAATTTTCGAGAATTGTGCCTAAAATGAAAGTATCATTTTTCTTGAAACAGAGGAAGTACATCGTTTTATTAGTTGCAAGGGAAAATTAGTTGATGCATAA
Source organism: Papaver armeniacum (assembly GCA_023531295.1). NCBI lineage: Eukaryota > Viridiplantae > Streptophyta > Magnoliopsida > Ranunculales > Papaveraceae > Papaver > Papaver armeniacum. Next base: position 59,431 of record JAJJWW010011826.1, read on the forward strand.
ACCAAAATTTTGCTACATAAAGTATTATGTATCCTTTATGGTGGTTTGCATATAATGGATATATATTTAATGGGTCGGGATCCTGCGACAAAAGGTTTTGACAAAACCTTTTAACAAAAATTAGTATTCATCAGATTTAATATATATGGTCCAAATAATCGATGATGTGGCAGCCGATTTAAGCATGTTACTCGTTTGGCTTTGACAAACTAAGTTAAGCAAAAATAAAAATTCTGTGTATACCTGAAATCAAATGGGAAAAATATGGTTTGGTCCTTTTCAAGGCGGTCCCATGTCTATTTGGTCCTTTCAGAAATCACCTTTTCCATTTGGTCCATAATTATTAAAATATCTAAAGTACCCCTTATCTCTCTTATTTTTTCGTCTCACGTGAATGGTTTCTCTATTGTTTATTTTCTCTACTAATTTTTCTCTCATTCTTACCTTAATATTTTAAAGTTTAAAAATTAAATATCTCTCAAAATATATGTCAAAATTAATAAATTTTATATATTCGGAAAGCCCTCGACGATAGCTTTCCAACGAGAACCATTGTCGCTATGTTTCGGAGCTTTTAATTTTTTTTAATATAATAATAGTTCATTCCGAGAATGAAAAAAAAAACAGACTTCATTTGAAGATGAAGATGAAGATGTTGATGTTTTTATATGGACTTCGTTTAAAATGAAGTCTGTTTTTTAGGCTTTTTATATGGACTTCATTTTCGGAATGAAGTCTGTTTTTTTTTCATGTTTTTATATGGACTTCGTTCGAAATGAAGTCTATTTGTATATGTTTTATATGGACTTCATTTTGGAATGAAGTCTGTTTTTCGAGTTTTTATATGGACTTCATTCCCAAATGAAGTCTCATTTGTATATGTTTTTATATGAACTTCATTTTCGGAATGAAGTCTGCTTTTTTGTGTTTTTATATGGACTTCATTCCATAATATAACTAGATTGTAGTTGCGGGAAATCCCACAATACACCCCTTACTCGATTTTGCTTAATTAATCCCTTGAAAGATGTAAAATCAAGAATATTTATTGATTGAATTCATGAAGTGTTTACACAGGAAAATAGAATTACACTTAGAAGTTAAAACACTCTTAAACTTTCTCTCTCCTAATGACTTGCTCAACAATTCCAAAAAGATCTCTCCTCTTATGAGACTCATTTAGCCCTTTATATAGGGTAATACATAGTGGATGATGACTAAGCTACCCTTTATTTTCGGGAATGTCTCGCGAAGTGTCGCAGATGCACAAACATTCACTCTCGCGACACTTCTTAACCCTCGCCAGGTCTCACGTCTTCCTTATGTTTTGCCTGTCGTTATTCATTGCGTTGTTTATTTTAGCTCCTGCGACTCCCTCGCGGCGCGTCGTTCATTAATCCTGCGAGCCTTGTACGTTGCGATATTATGATCCTACATCTTGCCTCTTTTTCCTTGAATATTGCTTGACGAGCGATCTTTAAGGAAAAATCTATTGTGGTAGCGATCTTTGATTTTGTTGATGAAGGAACGAGCAAAAGAATACTTTCTTTGAAAAGTACGTACTTGCCTCTATTCTTTTGCAAAGTTCCGAAGCTTCTTTGAGATATATACGAAGTATCGTCTCCTATCTCTCCTCATATTTCTCTTCACGGGGAAGAGTATTTTAAGATTTTTACAATATTGTTGCCGTTGATTGCTTATCTTTATCATTTCAGGTTTTGTACTTTTACACGGATTTTGATTATTAATGTCTTCTCTTGACACGTCTCTTTCAACCGCTTTTTCTTGACCGTTCATGTCTCTTCGCATTAAATGACCTCGTTTTTCTCGAGGATCTTTTCCCTATATATAGTTTTCTTTTCCCTTCCTTTTCATTCTTTAGTTTCTCTCTGCAACTTTTCTTTGACTCTCTCCTTCCGCAATTTGCGCCTCCCCCTTACCGTAAATCCTTTCTTCATCCCTTCAACGTTGATCCTAATCTTTAACCTCCCATCCATTCCCATACCGATAATGGCTTCCATTAGTCGTGCATACAAAGCTTCTTTTGATGAAGTTCAACGAAGTTGCTCGAGAAGGGTTTCACTCTATCAACCATTCAGAATCTTCATCTATTCTTTCTGCAAAGTTATTTTCGATCATCAATGTGATGATCAAAAGATTATAGTCTCGCTAGGTCGGCTTCTCGCGGGACTTCCCATTCCCTTGTACAATCCCGAGATGCCTTTATTTTATGAAATCTTGGCCCATGAAAAATTCTCTGGCCGTTTATCAATTGAGTGGCGATTGCATTCGCCTAATGCTTGAGTTCGCGAATCGTGGTCTGCAAAGGATCTTTATACCCTACTACCGTTAGACACCCCGATTTCAGCAGACTTGAAATAGGCTGTTCTTTGAGAAGTACATCAGAGAGAGCTTTTTGAAAACTATTCATGATAAAGATGATTAATGCGAAATCTCATTTGGGGCATTCATGAAAAAGAAGGATAATGTCCCCGAGGATAAATTGCTCATGCGGGATATTGATTGGCACCCGGCAATAATACTACTCTCGCCACTCCAAAGATGAGAAGTGGTGGGTTGTACCCTTGATTTTAAATGGCCCTTACATCGCGGGTCCACATGTTCTCCCTGCGAATCTCGCAGGATATCATCCTTGGGAATTCAAATGGCCTGATAAGGCTAATGAGGTATGTTTCCCATTTTAAATCTTGCCTTTGCAACTTTCTTTTTATATGTTGAGTTTGTAAAATTTCTCAGATCGCCAAATTGAGAAGAAAGTACAAGGATAATCCGTTGGAGAGTACTCTGACCATACTTCGATCACTTACGAGTGAAGTAAGAAACATTTCCTTTGTTATTTGAAACAATATTGTTGCCTCTGTTTCTTATCTTTAACCGTATGTGAAGGTTGAAGCTGAAGAAGCTGTAGCCGCGAAGATTAAAAGTAAAGGTAAAATTGTCGTTCGCAAGGGTAAATCTTCTGCTCCATTAACTAAGAAGCGAAAGGTCCAATCTTCTTCTCGCCTTAGCTCAAACTCTGAATCTTCTGACGAGGATAATCATGACTCGAATCCTTCTCTCGCCAAGAAGATTTTCGACCGATTCTTCTATGGATCGGTTATCTAGCATCTTCTCGGATTTGTTTCCAAGGAATGGGAGATGCTCCCTAACTTCTCTTTGCGGGCTCTCACAAACGTGTAATGCTACTTTATTAGAGGGCAATAATTCTTTCAATGGAGCCTCTAGAATTGTGTCTCGACTTCTTGAATGCACTTGGATCTTTGGTACGTATGCGATCGTATTTCCCTTTTAAATTTTTAAATATATGTGTATTAATGATTTTTCTATCTTCTTTTATAGGTTGGAAGAACTTCTTTTGTAGTTGCCTCAGATCTCGAGAGAAGACGCAACAATCTTGAAAAGAAGAATTTGCAATTGAGCAAGAAGATTCAAGAATTAGAGAGAAGGCATGCGCCATCTCGCAATAAAGACGAGAGAATTCAAAAGTTAAATACCGAACTTGACTCCCAAAGGGATAGGGTGTCCACTCTTGAACGCTAATCTGTGACTTTATGGTATAAGATTTTACTTCCTTTTATCATTTCTATTTTATCGGTTGCATATTGCTGCCTAACTTATTACCTTCGCAGATGTATATAATCTCTCCGATGAGGCTATTCTTCTCCATACATTTCCTGAACCTATGGATAATGATCTTCTTCTCGCTCACCTCAATCAATCTCTAAGTAGTTCCTCCAATAAAACTAACCTCCTTTCATTAAAGGATCTTCAATCCAAATATCATCTCTTGGAGATCGAACACCAGATCTAGTTTAAATTTAACTAATCGCTTTAACGAATGTACCTTGATTCCGAGAAGAAAATCAAGACTTTAAGGAAGAAAATTAGTAATCTCATAGATGAGAACGATCGCATTACTAACAGAGGTGCACAGGCATTAGCGAATTCCCAAATCTCTTCTTGATGTGCAAGTTGAACGAGATGAACTCCTTCATCGAATACCATGTAGCGGCGAGAAGAGCAAGTTCGTTCTCTTCTCGTTATTAATAGTGATGATGAATTGGTGGGCTCGAAAGTTTTAGATAATGCCAGGAATAACCTAGGTGTTGATGTTAGTCTTCACGCTTGAGCATACTTCCTTGATTAAGGATATGATATCGATAGAGAAGGTTACTTATTATACTCATCGCTTCTTACAGTAGTATTGCTTGTAAATTGTTAACTTGTTGTTACTTATTTGCAGAACCGAGAAGAGGCTTGAGGGTTAGAATTAGAGAGCTTGAATCGAAAAAGAACAACTCGCAGGGAAATTTTCCAGCGAGAATTGAAGAACTCGAAACCGAAAACGAACAGCTCAGCAAAGAATCTCTCCCTTCGCGAGAATAGATATTCCAAGTTGAAGAAACAATTTCTAACGACAGTGGAGAACTTTAGTAATGATCTTTATTCGTTTTCGCAATGGAGGCATGGAGTATGTTTGTAAGGACCACAACATCCCTCCGCATTCATATCCCCGTCTCCTTGAAAAGGTTCCGAGAATCTGCTTTTGTCTCGGACGTTTCGATAGCGAGGCTGGCGAAGAAGAAAATTCAGCGATGAGAATAATCGATTGAAGAATCGGATGAAGAAGAAGAATCACCAAAGAGATAACTCTTTTTGTTTTCTTTCTCTGCTTGTAATATCTGTACATTTCTGTATTCTTATTATAGTGTATTTCTTGGATTTTTCCCCCCTGAATTCAATCTTCACTCCCCCTTTTTTGGTAGTTCTTCCTTGTAATATAATCGGCTAACTAACATTATTGATGTATAACTCTTTCATCAGAAGATGAATAACAATATTCCATCTTTTCCATTCCCATACTTGCCTCTGTTATTTATCTTCAGATGGAAGATTTTAGTTGTCATCATGTATGTGGTTGAATAATAATTTTATTGTTATTGAAATGTATTGTTGCGACGAGGTCGCAGGTATTTTCATAAATCAAGAATTCTACTTGCCTTGCCTTATCTTCATAAATGTATTTTATCTCTTCTCATTGCGACAAGGTCGCAAGCCGCCCTTACATTTTCAAGTAAGGGCCCATTGACCCTGCCTTGTCATTTTTGTGTGGTCTTCCGAGTTAGACCTCCTAATTAGAGGTCTTCCCCCTTACCTTTTATTGCGACAAAATCGTGGGACGTCTTTACACTTGCATGTAAAGACCCATTGATCTTGCCTTATCATTTTCCAAGTATTTTTGCCTCTGGAGGATGTTTTAGTTGCGACAATATGACAGGCCTATATATCCTTGCGAACACATAGCCCCATGACATTGCATGGGCCGTGCGACGAAATCGCAGACGTCCGTACACTTTCGTGTAAAGACCCATTGATCTCGCCTTACCCTCGCGTTAGTATTATTGCCTCTGCAGGATCATTGCACAAATATGACGAGCCTAAATTCTCTTGCGAAAACATAGCCTTATGACATTTGCGTCTGTTTTGGACACCCCCCTAATGGAGAGCGTCGCCCTTATCATCTCCAGGTTGCCCCTTCAAGGAGGCGAAACATCGGCCATACAAGACTAGCTCCTCCCATCCGGTCTTAACAACAACCGAGTTGTTTTCGCAGCCTCTTATCCCTTATACCTATATGGTTTATGGTTACGAGACCGCACCCTAAGTGGAGTTTTCTTGGGCGAGTGCAACATATGCCAAGACTTGCCAAGAATGGCTGGGGTAGGTTCATCCATCCCGGGCACTCGCTCAACCGTGTACCTCGCGCCTTGAGCATACACGACTCCTAAGAAGAGACCCTCGGTCGCCCAACCAGGGTATAACCTTATATATATAGTTGGGAATCCAAGGTACCTCTTCAGGATAGGCTTTCATGGGCCCCAAATTTTCATGACTCGAGGCTTCAGGAGCGGTGTAACCTTCCCCCGAGCCATGTCGAGAGATACCCCCTTATATGACGCACTTTAGGTCTTACATTTGCCTCTTACGAAATGTTATTCGCGAACTAGGGTGTACGCCATAAAGGTTCGTCCCATTCATTTACTCATTCATCTTTGTTAAATCATTCAATCATTCAATCATTCATGTTTCATTATTTGTTAATATTTGTTTGCGAAGTATTCGCAAAATTCCATTTCATTTGTTGTGTCTTTATCTCTTTCTTAATCGAATTCTCATTTACCCTTGACTGCAAGATTCTCGCACATCATTACTTCAATTGCTACTTTTCCTCCTACTTTTGTTGACTATTCACTTCTTATGCCTTTTGTTCCTCATATCCTTCGCTCCTTTATTATCATAACATTCGCTTTGTTTCTAGGCATTCACCTCATGAGGTATGTTGAGTCCTTACTTCTATAACATCTACCATCAGTTTTTCCTTTCTCTCGCTCATCTCTCACATGTTGCTTCCAACCCTTTCTTTTGGCATTTCTTTCTTCGCAGACTTTCTACATCGACCTCATGACATTGTGTGACTCCTTCCAATCTCCCCGTATAATACCAATGCCATTTGGATGTGGAAATTTTATACATTGATGATATGTTGATGCGACTCCCAAGATTTCATGAAGCCATGGCCTCCCAATCAGCGCATTATATGGAGATTCCACGTCAACCACACGAATAAGATATCGATTGATAATCCTTGTAGAGGTATTCTCATGTGAACCTCTCCCTTTGGTTTGTTTGCCGGTGCCATTAAAGCCATATATCTTGTATGTAGAGGGGATCAAATCCTCATCTTTTCTCTCCCATCGTCTTGTAAGTATGGTAGAAGAGAATATTCATCGAACTTCCGGTGTCGATTAAAATTCGGTTGATCGCCCAAAGAAGCACGCCTCATCATCTTCTCCATCAATTGGTTTCGGGGTTAATCTCTAGTTTCACAACCAACGGCTATCATGTGTTTCTCTTCCTTTTGGCACTTCATCTCCGAGAGAAAGAAATAGTCTTCAATCGCCACTTTTCTAATCGTCGTTCTCGCAGGACTCATTATTTCTTTATCATTAGCATCTCTCGCAAAGACTCTATCGAGCACATTGTCATGAAAATCTTCGATTGTGCGATAAGAGTGGACAATAGAGTTGCAATTCAAATTTTTAGCTTTTGTTCCACCTCTATCACAAATGTTTCCTTTCCTTTTGAAACATTTCGTGCATTTCGGTGGTGGTGGTAATGTACGCCTTTTTCTTCTCCCTTTAGAAAGTGATTCGACTTCCCCTTGATCAATCATCCCGAGAATGATTCTCTTTACGTTTCTGCGATCGTTTGTTTGATGTCCATGGAAGCGGTGGTAAGAACAAAACTCATGACTTCGTCGCTTAGGGTGGTGGTTCCATCCCCGCGTTCCAAGGTGCTGGTACATCTTCCATCACAAGTATAGCCTCCCAGATCTTTTCCACACTAGCATTCAGTGGAGGCATCTTAATTGGTTCCCATACTATTCTGCGGCTTCTCTGCCCTCCATGGTTATATTGCCTTCGTCCACCGTAAGTTTCTTGCACATGATCTAGCCTCTCGAATCTTATTATTGCTTGTTACGGTTGTAGTAATTTTCTTTCTTGTTCAAACTCTCCTCACGGTCATGGCTTCCCATAGCTACTATCTTCCGCCGTCCCTCATCAGCCTTCCCTACTTCTTTGTCCTTGCGAAGTGCTCGCCACCTTTGTATTGATGAATCGAGGTAACAAGCTTGCGTTCGCAGCATTCGAGTTTGTGTTCGCGATCGGATAAGAATTCATTTCATTTGTCTTTCTTCTAAGGCGATATATTCTTCCCGTAACTCTACATGATTCTGCCATCGTGATTGTATTTTTGACTCTAAAAATTTGAACGTATAACAAGTTAGTCGCGAAGAGAGCATTCACAAATGAGAGGATGAGATATCTTTCCTCAACCCGTCCTCCGCCATTTTATTTACACATGGTTCTCCATCTTATTGTCAATCGCCTTAAGCTCTCGCCAACCCTTTGTTTCAACCCGAATACATCTTCAATACACGGGTCGTGAAGAGTTGTTACTTATGTATGCTCCGGGAATGTGGCTTGTAAATGATTAAATGATGTGATTGTGTTCCTTGGTAGACCCTCAAACCATTTTAGTGCTTCTCCAATTAGGCTTGATGCGAAATATTTACACAGTATAGCATCATGATTCTCCCACTGCAACATACACCTCATATAGGCCTTGATATGTTGTACCGCAAAGTTGTTCCATCGAAGATGTTTGTTAATGCAAGGAGATTGCACTTAGGAGGTATTCCTCCCATCTGTACTTCTAGCGTGAAGGGGTTCTTCGCGACTTTCTGCGATGGCCGTCCAATTGTTTCCTTCCTCCTTCCCTTCTATTGTTCAACAATCCTCTCATTTCAGCCAGTTCTCTTAAGATTTGTTCATTTGCCTCGAATTTGACTCTACAAGGTCTTTTTAGCTGCTTCTCTCCTTCTTCGCTCGTGCCTGTTTTGACCTTCTTGCTCGTTATTTTCTTCTCTCCTTTCCTCGCGACGCTCTTCTTCGTTTCTTTCTTCAATTCGCACGCCATTATATCGGTTGTTCTCTCTTCTTGGCTGTCTCTCACTCTCACTGCGCCCTCTCATATTCTTCATTAATATTTCTATTGGTACGATTTTGTTCCCTCCTTCTTTCTCGGTTATCATGGTTATTCTGTAGGATTGCCTCCTCCATCTCTTGATTTTCCATTTCTTCTCTTAGCCTTTCTCTCTCGCGAGCTAGCCGCGCTTGTTCAATGTAGTGTCTCTCAATGTCATCCTCGATCTCTCGGTTTCTTCTCGTTCTTCTCTCCCGTGCAAGATTATTCTCCTTGACTGGGTCATTCGGTTCTTGGAGTTGCATGTTTCCTTGATTTTCCTATTCCGCTCATTTTGAAGATTTTCGGGTTGAGGAATATAACGATCTTCTACTTCCCCTCTTCTCTCGCCATGCTCCGTACTCGGATTTTGTGTTTCTTCCTCGGTACTTTTCGTTGGTAAAACTCTCCTTCTCTCTTCTCTATTCGATCTTGAACTTGATCTCACGCTACTTCTAGATCTCCTATTTTGCAACCTCATATTTTCCATCCTCAATTCATGATTCTGTCTTGTCAAGTTTGCTCGTTCCTCCGCCTCTAGCCGTCTCTCTTCGTGTATTGTTTGTCTCAATCTTTCTAATCTTTGTGATTTCTTCGTTTTCTCCATTCATTCCTTGCTCTCCTTGTCCATTGTTCTCCAACTCGTTGCTCCTCTTCTCTCTCGTCTTCGAATCGATCTCCAAGTATGTACACTTACTCTATCATAATCCTCGGCCCGCGTTTGCTCTGGGGAGATTGGTGGCTGATTTTGATCTTCTCCATCATTTCTCTGTTCATCCTTGATGATTCTCCTGTTTCATTCCTCCTTTCTCCGGCCAAGTCTCCCACTTCTTCTTACAATCGTTGGTTGCCCTTGTACATTTCTTCTTCTAGCCATTTTTCTTTTCCAATGAATTCTTGAGTATCTTCTCCAAATCTTTTCTCTGTTAATCCAAATTCCTTCCAATTTCTACGTCAATCTCTGCTCGTCCCTGTTTCTAGCGCATATGTAGTTGCGGGAAATCCCACAATACACCCCTTACTCGATTTTGCTTAATTAATCCCTTGAAAGATGTAAGATCAAGAATATTTATTGATTGAATTCATGAAGTGTTTACACAGGAAAATAGAATTACACTTAGAAGTTAAAACACTCTTAAACTTTCTCTCTCCTAATGACTTGCTCAACAATTCCAAAAAGATCTCTCCTCTTGCTGGACTCATTTAGCCCTTTATATAGGGTAATACATAGTGGATAATGACTAAGCTACCCTTTATTTTTCGGGAATGTCTCGCGAAGTGTCGCAGATGCACAAACATTCACTCTCGCGACACTTCTTAACCCTCGCCAGGTCTCACGTCTTCCTTATGTTTTGCTGTCGTTATTCATTGCGTTGTTTATTTTAGCTCCTGCGACTCCCTCGCGACGCCGTCGTTCATTAATCCTGCGAGCCTTGTACGTTGCGATATTATGATCCTACATAGATCTTAACCCGTGCCGTAACGGCACGGGATGTTTTGTCTCTAATACGATATTGTTCACATTTTTCTTGCTTCATTTTATTCGTGAGTAATTATTTTGATATTCAAATAGGTTTTGGGAAACAAAATGGGTTACACGATCTTTTTATTTTTTTACTTAAGCATGTTATTCCAATTTATTATACGGACGGAGTAATAATGTTGTGCCAACATGAAAATAAAATAAAAAATACAGTAAATAAAAAATTTCCCTATTTATTGTTCCATCATACCATAATTTCAAACTTCAAAAAGAATATTTCATCTAACAGTACATATACCTAAACTGCCAATCCAACTCCATGATGTTTATGAATACTTTTGTTCGAAATTATTGATAACTAAGGCTCTAGGAGTGAAGCAAAAACCCATAATATTTTCCCTACTATAGATAAACACTATTTATTTATTTTTGCAAAATGTGAGAGTTATAAAAATGAAGAACCCTTGGCTATTGGAAGGTGAGATATACACATGTGAGTTGAAAAAATAAACTTATAATAGTAAATCAAAACATGTGTAAGATTCTTTCTCAATCATATTGATAACATAATATTGAAGAAATTCGTGGATAAAAAGATTTCACACCAACTATGCTAAGTAGTGCATGAATGACGTTCTCACATCTAGTGTTACTCAAGTAATTTGGAGTTTTAAAGAGCATAGTCATATTGATATTTGTATCTACATAAATTCAACTAACCTTCCGAAGAAAAATTATTAGTTTCAAGGTAGAGCCGGTACCTCGCCTTCAATGTATACAACACACATTGGGTTTAATCGGCCTTGAGATTAAACAAATACCCCAATATTAGTCAAATAATGTCTACAAATACGGGATCGAAACAATGTGATAACGGGAAAAATGAGAGACTAACATCGATTCTACAAAGAAAATACCCTATATGTATCAAAGTTTGTTAACCAAACATGTATTCAAATTAAAAAGTCATCAACTTAACACAAAAATATAAAAAGAACCCAAGTTAAATCAATACTTGCATAAACAAAACTTATAAGAGAATTTTATAATTATTAAATACCTTTAAAATCACTATTAGAGATTTAATTGCATGCCCCATAGCAGTAGGAGGAAATCACCAGTTAATTTGTAGAAATTTCACTTGGATATGTAGCAATTCGGAGAAGTTTACTTTGGTGGTGATGCGTTCCATCTAAGTGTTGTTCGATTGATTATTTTTTAGAAGGTTTCGGTTTTCATTGGACAAACCGAGAGGAGCGTTTCATTATATTCATTATCATTCGAGAAATCCAAGACCAACTCGCCTATGCTTACGGGATCTCAATACAACCTTAGATTTATCTATTGGACGGAGAAACCTTGATACTAAATATGTAGTTTTTAGTGTTATTTATTATATAACGTGACATCCAAATATTTTTTCTTCTTCTTAATTTTCATGTATTTTTAACCGAGTTTATATTAGCATTAAGAGGATCAACCACATTTCTAATTTATAGTGTTATCCTTTTGTAGAAACACATAATTAACATAGTCAATTACTACTCATCAAAACCTAGCCAAATACCACAAACCACGAGATATTACTTCTTTCTCCACCACCACCATTTTCCATCCCTCGTAGAATATTGGGCGCACTTATAACTTTTAATCCCACACGTCATGTATAAAGTTTAGATTTAACAAACTTAGGTCGTCAATTAATTTATGGGATATTTTGACTTTGGGTCACATAAAAGTGACCAGAATTGCGTTGGGGTCACCAGAAAATTTTAATTAGAGTTTGGGTCACATGACCGTCATTGACCGGTTTGACAGTTAGGAAAGTTTGTTAAATGTTGAAATGACCAAATAACCCTTAGTCTAATTTTATTTTCTAACTATATCCTTCCATTAGGGAGAACTTAGGTCCAGAGAAGTTCGCAGGGGAGGAGGATAATACTAAAGTCAACAGTGAGACTCCTGCAACTGAGGCAGAGAAGCAGCCTGATGATAAGGAGATGACTCTCGAGGAATATGAGAAGATTCGTGAAGAGAAGAGAAAGGCTCTGGAAGCACTGAAGACTGAGGAAAGGAAGGTTGAGATGGACAAAGAGTTGAAATCCATGAAGCTGATTTCCAACAAAAAGCAAAACGATGAAATTTTCGTCAAGCTGGGCTCTGATAAGGATAAGCGAAAAGACGTTTCTGAAAAAGAAGAGAGAGCCAAAAAGTCTCTTAGCATTAATGAGTTCCTGAAGCCCACTGAAGAGGAGAGAAACCAGGGAGGACGTGGTCGTGGTGGAAGAGGACGTGGTCGCGGTGGAAATTATAGTGGTGGCAATCCGGCGAATAAAAGCAGTGCTGCGGCTCCATCTATTGAAGATCAAGGGGAGTTCCCAACCTTGGGTGGCAAGTGAGATAAACTTCTCTATCTTTATCTCACATCCGTCTTTCCCTTTTTTTGGTTTGAGTGGTAGGATATCCACAGGAAACAAATGGTGTTCTCCTGTGTAAGAAGATATATCAAATTAAACTGTTTAAATATTTTGGCTTATTATACATCTTAGGCGTTCTTAGTAGCCTCACTTATTTCAAAAAAAATAAATAATATCCCCTACACCTCAACTGTTCGATGAAAATCCTCAAAGAGGAGAAAACATGTTACCACTTACACCATCATTCATCTCATCCAACGGTTTAGATAAATTGCATATAAATTAATTAAATTAATAATTATTTTTGTAACGGTCAAGACGGTCAATGACGGTCCTGTGACCCAAACTCTAATTAAAATTTTGAGGTGACCCAAACGCAATTCTGGTCACTTTTGTGTGACCCAAAGTCAAAATATCCCTTAATTTATTCAACTATATGTTTTTTGTTAATCTCGAAAATCATGCAGTCTGAACAGTTCCAAAGATAGAGTGGCAAAAAAACAACCATTTTGTCTTATATGATTTGGTATCATCCCAAAAGTATTTTTTATCCGCCTTTTTTGATCGTGTCAAAAACAACCAACTATACTTTTCACAATACAATGTTACCCATCATGTAAAAAGTTTTATTATTTTTGATTCAAAAAGAAAAAACTAATACCACCGCCATTAAAACCATCCAGCGCCACTATTTCTTCCACCAAAACTAATGTTACCGCCTCCACCACTTTGTAACACATTCCACCGCTTCCACCACTTACTTCTTCCTCTACTACCACCACCACCACTAATATCTATTGAAATAATTTTTGTCAAAATTATTACTTATTGATGGAGATCTGTATTAATATTAATTAAGGGATATTTATGATGTAAAATTAATAAATCATTTATCATGAGAAATTAATGTTTCCTAAATTAATAAAACACTTATACTAATTAATATTTAAGTTGAACAAACCATAACCATAGATTTATCTTCTCTCTAGACAAATCACTTATACTAATTAATAAAATACTTATACTAATTAATATTTAAGTTGAACAAACAACCACTTTGTTGATTTATCTTTTTTATCAATTCCAACCAAGGTGGAACAATGGTTAGAGGCCACTCTTATGACACAATAGGTCATGAGTTCGAACCTCCCCGTTATAATTTTTAAAATTCAATATCTTGACTTGAGTATTCATTTTTAATTCATAATATTGGAATGAACACCACGTGTGCGACTTTAGGGTGTGGCACGGAGGATCATGACCTTTGATTTATCTTTGCCAAGGATAAATCCCGACCACCACTCATATAGGCAAAGTTAGCCTTGGCGCACGTGCGGGTTATGGGTGTGGTTCAGCACAACCACGACCGTAGATTTATCTTTGCCTAGAATAAATCTGGCCACCACTCGAAACAATTTGTGCTTTATATTGTAATCTGTTTTTAACCTCGTGCGTAAAATGTAACGGCACGGGCCATGATCTTTGGTTCATTTTTAATATATCGTATAATTTGTGTCCCGAATACTTATCAACTCCTTATGATTTAATATTTGTTTGCCATAAAAATAGTTAGGATTTTCCTCTCTTTTTTACTTTGTTTTTTCCTTTAATATTTTGTGGGAGATTTGCTCAAACGAAAGAAATATAATCTTAACTTCCGAGACACTTTTTTATTTAGGTTCATTGCTTATAATGAGATAATGCTCTACATGAATATGGAAGTTTAAATATTTTTTGAAAATATGTCGTCGTCGGCGCTCATCTGGATGAAATCAACTAATCAATATCGTCCATAAAAGTATCCACATGCTCTATTTCGCTCCCGTGACTCATGTATCATGGTCATGTTGTCGATCCTCCAAATAGGCGGAGAGAATAGTATTTTTTTTGCATCGAAGATAATGATACAAACTATCCAATGTGACACGATTTTCCTATAATTTTTCAACACCCATTAGATGATAATGCTTAAAATGTGTACACATTACCTTTTCGAAGGGATTGTATATATGAGAACCTCTGCCATTAAATCTTCAACAAAGTATTGTGCCCAACAATTGCCTCTTAACGAAGGCTTTAGTAACTTCAAAAGTCTTGGACATTTTGTCACTTCCGTATGTTCCTACCTTCACTTGGAATACAATCTGCGACACATTACCTCATAAAGAACCTTGAACACATATTGTACTCCATGATCCTATTTCAAATTAATAGATTGTCAATAGATCCTTTACCAAAAGTTGACATATTCTACGTTGAATATTTTAAAAAAAAAATTATGGTATTGTGGATCGTTGCTTTAAATTTGTAGTTTTCAAAATTGGCCTCTTCAAGTCCCACGGCTTTCAAAGTTTATATATCTTGTTTGTTTTTAACATTTTAGTTATCCATATTATGTTTGTTACTAACTTTAAACTTGATGTCATCTTCTACTTGTGAACTTTATGTGATTTCATAATCGAAATGGTTATACCTCTTTCATTCGTATCAAGTAATCCGTTGTATATCCCAACAATTCTTCTACAACAATTCATTTCTTTTGCCGTTTAGAACCATCAAAGAGCCATTATTGTCAAACGCAATCATCCTAATTTATGTTGATGTTATGTATTTACAATGTTCATTTTTCTTAAATAAAAAGATTGTGCAAAAACTAAAAAAAAAAAAAAATAAGTATTACATCGGTCTAAGTTACTATATCCAAAATACTCAGGACCACATACGGTGCCTTGTTTCCTCAAATTCCTCGTTGCATTCTAGACGGGTATAGGCAACACCAATCATTTACGAAGTGAGCTATTTGCGCAAGTGTGGTCAATGTATCCCTTGCCTGTAATTTTTTCAAGGCATCCAATTGTAAATGGTATCAATCTAATAGATTTAAATTATAGCTCAATCTTAGATATCACCTTCTTTTCACATAACATAGCAATTGAGGAAGGACAAATCTTGACCACTCTTTACATAGGTAGAGTTAGCCAAACTATGTTTTGCAATTGTCTTACGTGAAAATTATTATTAATCCATATTTTAGTCGACTCTATTGAAAGTTAGATCTAATTAGTCCTATAGAAAGCTAATCTTAAATTTTTTGACCTTATCTCTTGACCAAATTATTGAAGTATTCTCAGTCATGTTCTGCGTGATCTACCCATCCGTGTCTACTCTACCTTCTAACTTGATGAATGAAACCTATACGTATTGATCCAAGTAATTTGATATTGTTGATTTGTCATCAAGAGGTCGCATGATTTGAGAATGTAAAATATAAAAATATTCTATAAACATCGGAGGAGAAATTTAGAGTTTTTTATGATGATTTTAAAGAACAAACATAATTTTCAAACAAATATTTTAGAATGCAAATACATCTTCCTTTTAAATAAGGTTTTATATCCGGAATTGAGTGAAAGTTGTTGTCTTTGTAGGTAGTTGTCGTGAAACAACTCGACATTGATGGTCTTTTAGGAAAAAGAATGTAATAGTACTTGAGAGAGCGATAATGTTCTCTTACACGGGTACACCAATTGCCTTTATATAATACGGATGATCAGCAGTCATGTTCATATTGTATTATCGTTAAATTATCATCCTCGAAAAATTTGGTTTTTGTCCTTATCAATCGTGCTAAAAACAACCAATTACATCTTTCACAATACAATAAAACTCACTAAAAAGCAAAAACTATTGTTATACACTACTATTACCAACACCGCACCACCATAAAAAACCATCCACCGCCACTATTTCTTCCACTAATAGTAATGTTACCTTTGCACCATTCACAAACACCCGTCACCCCTTATACTAACCCTACTTCCACTACCACCATTAGAATTAATATAGTTTTTAGTAAATTTATGTATTTATGTTAGATTATTAAAGGGACATTTATAATAGAAATTTAATTAATCATTTATCTTTGCCAAGGACAAATCGACAACTATTTACATAAGCAAATCGATAATAAATAATTTCATATGTTCGATCTTGATTCGTGTCGTTCGTTTAGTTATTACATAACATGGCAATTGATTGCACCAATTTTTAAAATGGACATGTGTTTTATCGAGTTTATTTTAACATTAGAATGATCAACCACGTTTATACTTTATAATATAACGTTACACATTTTGTGGCGTTACGAAATTAGCATAATATGTTTTTATTCACCAATACCCGCCACCACCATAAAACCATATGAATCCACTTTTTTTATCCACCACCACCTAGTGGCGGAGCCAAGGGTTGACTAACATGGCTCTAACCCTTAAATTTTTAATAACTTCATAAATTTTTTAGTTTATTTTATAAATAGTACTTTGTCCATATATATTTATGGTTTAGTCCACCAAAGTTTACATGTTTCTTTTTTTTTAAAAAGAGGCCTCCTCAATGTCAATTTTTGACTCCACCACCGCCACCATCCTTCATCGCCCATCCCATTAGGTTGTTGGGCGTAATTCTAATTTTCAATCACAAATGCCATGTATGAGGTTTAGATTGAACAAAAATTTAAATCAATTGATTAGTTTCATTATTTTTTTTTATTATATATTCTTTTTTTTGTATTTCAATCAATTTTATTGCAATCATGAGGTTGGATACGGGTGAAAAATGGACTTTGTATCCCATTTTACGATAAAAAGAACAAAAATAAATATAATTGTGCTTGGCTCGCCCTTAACCACCACTAATCTTTCGGCCTCCACCTCTTCTACTACTCATTGTCATGAGAAAATGTCTATTGATTCCATTTATCAAAATAACTTATTAATAGAAATAAATATTATAATTAATTAAGAAAACATTTATAATTAAAAAATGATTAGTCATTTATTATAAGAAATTAGTGAAACACTAATTAATAAAGCAATTATGGTATTTAAGTTGAACAAACCACCACTGTTGATTTATCTTTTCTATCAATTCCAACCAAGGTGGAACACTGGTTAGAGGCCACTCTTATGACACAATAGGTTACGAGTTCGAACCTCCTCGTTATAATTTTGAAATTCCATATCTTGACATGAGTATTCATTTTTTTCATTCATAATATTGGAATTAATGCCACGTGTGCGAGTTGTAGGGGGTGGTCGGGAGAACCACAACCCTTGATTTATCTTTCCACACGGACAAATCACGACCACCACTTTCGATAGTGCAAACTTAGCCTAGCTTTGTTTTGTATTATTGAGATAGTTCATCAAAGTAGTTCATTTTGTAGAATGAACTCGTATAATAGTTCATTTTATATCTAAAAAATAAGGCAAAAAATTAAAAGCTCTGAAACATAGCGACAATGGTACTCGTTGGAAAGCTATCGTAAATGAGAGCTTTCCGAATATATAAAATTTATCATTTTTAGACATATGGTTCAAAAGATATTTAAGTCTAGTTAGCAATTCGGGTACGGGTAGTAGTTCGGGATGACATCGTCTGGGAATTATTCGGATTCGGATAGGTCGGATTCGGTCAAAAAATCCGGTCAACGGTTCGTTGTTAGGACGATGATTCGGAAACGGGCATACGTACGTGCATATACGTTTATAAATGTGAGTTCGGCACTTAAAATTCGGCTTACATATATGATAAATTGATAAGTATTATGACCTTATTACGAGACTAATTTTATTTGTATATGATTTATAAGATGGAAAAAATATTTTAACGTGATTATTTACCATAGGTAAACAATTTAATCACATAAATGTATTATAAAACGAGTTTATAGACTTTTAACAAAAAATTGACACATAAAACTTTGGTTAAACAACTACCAATAGAAAATTTTAATTGAATAATTGTATTTAAATATAAAGTATATACAAAATCAAACAAAAATCAATCAACATAACCGGGTCGAGAGAATTACCTATTGGAGAAGCGAGGTTGGCGCGAACTAGGTTCGAAGTTCCTAGTTCGGAAATAACATTCGGATTCGGTTAGTTCGGATACGTTAAACGAATCATTCGTGAGGTCCATATAATCCGGGAACTAGGTTCGGAGTTCCAATAATTCGGAAGTATCATTCGGATTCGGTCAGTTCGGATACGTTCGGGAATCATTCGGGAATGATTCGGAGAATTACTAACTAGGATTTAAGTTTTATTTATTTTTATTAAGAGAGAGAGAAAACTAAGGATTGTGACATCACCTTATGACCAAACCATTATTTTCTAGAACCAAACAATAATATAAGGGTATTTTTGCCACTACAAGATGACATTTACATCATCCAGCTGACATCACCCCTAGGACCAAACTATAATTTTAAGACCAAATGATAATTTATATTACAAGTAGGACCAAACAGGACAATTACTAGGTCGATTGACTAGAATCTCTCTAATTGGGCGGCCAGATAGGAGGGCAGAAGGGCAAGTGGGAGGGAGTCCTTTTATATTACTTTTTGTCAAATGAAACCTAACACAAAATTGCAATTTCATAAAGATTGATTTTGGTGGTAGTCTTTGGGACTTGAAATGCCTGAAATACCCTTACACTAACAAATTACTTCCTACATTGTACTATCTCTGTTCTTCTTTGCGAGCTGACATCCGTACCACCAACACCTACAATCGGCGCCCCACCTATCTGCCGTCGCCACCTCTGCCGTGTCAGGTACCACCACCGCCATCATTCATTCTTTTACCACCAACACCATGATTTCCTTCATCACCACCGTATTTCACTTTGCCATCACCACCACCATTCATTCTTTCACGAACAACCCCATCCAATTAACGGTACTCTTGGTTATGCTTTCTTAATCGATTTTTGTCACCACCAACACCCTCCATCGGCATCACCATCACAACCGGCCAAAAATTATCATTAATTCATATGTTGACCAATTTTTCAATTTTGCTTCTTTGTGTAGCAAACACTAACACCCTCCACCACCACCGCAACACCAGTGACTGACCAACTTCGATTCTGAGTTTTCGGTTCCATGGATTTCGAATTTCAATTCATATTCACTTTGCCACCATCCTCTCTACATCCTTTCCAGTTTCATACCCAACAACGCCATTACCACCACGACCACCATATCCACCACCACTACCAAATTTCATGAAAAGTTAAAATAAATTCGAGATTAAATGCATGAAGGCAAAGAAAAATCTCAAATTAAAAGTCTAGTTTAAAAATCCCCTTAGTCATCAGGACTAACGCGTAGGAAATTCGTTAATTACCAAAACTAATTTCAGAGCATATTTTATTTTAAGAAAGGGTCATCAATGGTGTTGGAAGTTCAGAACTTCAACAATTGCGTTTTAGATTTCACTTTTACAAGTAAACTACTTTCACGAACACATGCTCATGATGAGTTCCAGATCCAACAAAAAACCCATTATACACTCTATTTCCCTTCCTAGTTTAGTGAGTTGGGAAGATGAATTTAATGGAAAATAAAATCCACTTTGTTCTATGGCGGCGTGAAAAAGAAATGGTTTTAGGCATTAGGAGCCTGGGGCGTAATTCAATAGAGGATGATTACGACACGTGTTTATGGAAGTAATGACGTGTGGCTCACATGCCACATAAAATTACAATAATTTAGACATACAACATTTTAGACAACACTAAAACAACCTTCTCACATGGAGCTAGCGGGGGTCCATTTTTTGGACCCTACAACTAGAAGTTATGTTAGAGGATTGTTTTAGTGTTGTCTACAATGTTGTATGTTTAGAATTTTTGATAAGATTATATGACCGCGTGACAATCGGCGCCCCAATCCGCAATACACAACTAAAAAAACAACCCGGTGAGGAAAAACTCAAGCATGCAACAAAAACGTGTTGCAACACTGGTCGTTAAAAATTACAAGGAAAATGATTGTATGACGAAGAGACGGGACCACCAGGTCCTTTGCTACCTCCGCACCACCTAAATGTCACCACCTGGTGCTACCACCTCACCACAAAAGTACTGTTCCCACCACCATCACTAAATCGGTGCACTGGTTAATTACATGCATTTTGGGATAACAAAAATAGATGCAGTTGCTCCCACCAGGGGCGGAGCCAAGAAATTTTGGATTGGGGTGCAAAA
Source organism: Papaver armeniacum (assembly GCA_023531295.1). NCBI lineage: Eukaryota > Viridiplantae > Streptophyta > Magnoliopsida > Ranunculales > Papaveraceae > Papaver > Papaver armeniacum. Next base: position 79,999 of record JAJJWW010011826.1, read on the forward strand.
TTCTGCTATAAAGTGCAAACATTTTTCTAGGGGTACAAAAATGGAAAATTAGGCTTAATTGTTAAAAAAAAAATTCTAGTTGGGCTTGAAATGGGCTTTGGAGGCAGCTAGACGGGGGTGCAAGTGCACCAATAGAAAATAAAGATGTTAAGAATATTTTGTTGGTTAATTATAAAGATGTCGTGACACCACGAACTAAACAAAATGTTAAGAATATTTTCTTCAAATATTTTTACTAGAAAATAAAAAGAAAATCCGTTGTATCTGTCTTCAAGGATGACAAATTTTCTTTTACGGTCCTATTACAACGGTATTTTGTTTTTCTTCGGTCGGCCCTTCCACCGTGGGAGCGGTGTTCTAGTATATTATTTCTAGGACCATATGATATTTCCTACAAACAAATTTGCTTCCCGATTAAAATTGATTGGAAATCAAAATACTCCCTAATATGTGATTATTTAGGCCCAAGTAGGAGGGCTTAGAAGGGCCGTGGGGAGGGGAGTCTTCTATGGCCACTTTTTTGTCAAATGAAACCTAACACAATTTCACAATTTGAAAAAAAGATTGATTTTGGTGGTAGTCTTTGGGATATGAAAAGTCTAAAATGTCCTCCTTTTAGTCTAATTATTATAATTCCTTATACATCCTATTTTTCAGGGGTATAATTGGCAACCAAACTTTAAAATAAAATATCTAAAAATCCGTGCCTTAGAATTTTACAAATTTTATATCATTGGAAAGGATTTTAAAAAATCTACAACAATTACAAACAACGATATAAAATTTAGTGTTTTACGAAAAATTCGATGTTGACTTTTAAAATTTAATACATAGTCATTATGCGAAAGCACTACAAAGGATGTATAATACATGGGAAATTGGTGCAAACCACCACACAGGATACATAGCACATGGGGTAAATTGATGCAAACCACCACAAAAGATGCATAAAAAATGGTGAAAATTTACGTAAACTACTATAAATTAAATGCATATCAATTTTAGCCTTATAACACCATTACACATAACGGTGTTTCGATTTTCTTGGTCGGCCCTCCCC
>JAJJWW010011827.1:0-74911 GCA_023531295.1 Papaver armeniacum
TAACAATGGATTATCATAAGATCGTCTTTAGCACTAACAACAGTCTAAAGATCCTGTTGAAACTTCGATCTAGTTTGAGTGAATCTTATATCGAAGAGAAGATTCTCAAGCATAAACAAACTAGGTGCAATCAAAGTTCAACCACCGTTAGTCAATCAAATCAATCGAAAACACAAGATAAACCGCAATTATCTAGTTTCCCACCAATGGTACTAATAGAACTTCTCAATCCCAAAGAAGACTTTAAACTAATCGGTCAGAAGAGATTTCGCCTAATTAGGTTACTCTCCTCTCCGAATAGGCGGCTTCACCAAAGAATAACACAACCGAGGAAGTTTGTCATGTCACGGAGGATTAATTTGCTAGAAATGCAAACTTCAAGTATTTATAGACAAGGAAGTTTGGACACCAAGGAATTTCAAAACCGAAAATATTCTCAAGATATGCAATATATTCCAAATTCGGTTTCCATAATTCTTGGAAATGCTCATTCAAAAAATTGACCGAAAATCTCTTTGGAAAATCTTCAACTAGTAAATGCACATTACTAATTCTCATTTTCCTAAAATAAAATTAAAAACCTTAAATAAAAGATTATTAACTTATTTATGTTACGATCTTGGGATTCTCTTCCTTTAGCTATTAAGGAATAACTTTGAACAATTAAAGATAAGCGTTACTGCACATGTTCAAAGTATGTCGACATCCTTACTCTGTAAGTCCTCTTTCATACTTACAATCTTGAAACCGATTTTCCACACTTCCAAACAAGTTTGGAAGGGTTCATCTGACTTTCAAGAACTATGTGATTGATCAAGAACACTCAATCACAAATCATGGGTTTCACGGTTCTACCAAAACAAGTTTCGGTTCTACCTCCATGGGAGTACTATGCATAGTCACACTAGCTTTCCAAAATTTGGTTGACTAGGTACTAGGATCGGTTCCCCACATATATATGGTATTTAAGTTGAATGTGTTGCACATGTCCATAGGATCGGTTCCCCTTTTTGCTAAAACATGTTGCACCTCATACAAGGATCAATTTCCCTTTGTGATGTGTTGCACCTCTTACTAGGATCGGTTCCCCTTTACCTAGAGTCGGTTTTACAAACTTACAAACTTGATCATACCATCTCAGGTGATTACTTAAGATCGGTTTCACTAATAAAAGTCATACCAATACATAAGTCAGGCCTTTGTGAATAGTTTTACCAAGAACACAAACAAGTCGTGAGCGGTTATACTAAATCACACATATTGGATGTTCACAAGATATGCAATGAATAACAATCCCAATAACGCCTGGCGATTTCCTTTTCGATTCACAAACAAGTTTATGAACTTACTTCCTTAAAACACATGTAAAACATTGTTTCCTAGGATGAAATACTCACCTCATACCCATACATAATCACAATAGCATTCAAACGATTATTTCGATGTCTTATCTATTAAGTTTAATGGTTAAGCAATAAACTTCATATTGTATTCCTTAATACTATGTCTATCTAGAGTGTTCATGGTTCGCAGTTTCGTTTTCAATATGCACGACTTGAAAGATATGTTAGGGAATGAAACAGTTCAAGTCAAATATCACTAACCTCAAGTGGAAGGATGATGTTGTCGTTGTAGCTTCTTACTTTTTCACTTCTTCAAGTCTTCGCAATACTTGTAATGTCTCATATCCTAATATTTTCATGCTAACCTATACGAAGTTGACTCTAGTACATAATCAAGCGACTCTTTAAATGAGTTTTGATTCGCTAAAATATGACAACCAAACTTGACATACCAACGCTTGGTAGGTTCAACTGAGCTATGCTCTAACAAGTTGAATCAATATTGCCAGTCTGAGAAAATATTGCTAATTTGAGCAAATATTGATAATTTGGGAAATTATTAGCGCTAAAATCATGTTGGATATTTTTGTCGTGGACGTTGCTTGATTTTTTATGTGTACTCTTTCCCGCTATGACTTTCGTGCTTGGAATCATCTTCTGCTTCTTCCCAAACATAGGACCAGCCTTTTCATTTTCTAGCAACCAAATTTTAATTTTCCTTTCAAGAGGTCCCAAGGTCAGAAGAGAAGCAACATCATATTTCTTCATCTCTTTTGCTTTCTTTTTTCCTAAAGATCATATGAAAATATACAATAAAAAGCAATCAAATCCAAGTAACTTAAGGAATACCAAGGGTACAATCCACCATCACGATACATCCACATCCACCAGTTTCAAACAATGGACACTTCTTAACCGGTCAATGCAAATGTGCATATCAACTGCTTCTAACCTCAAAAACATCCAAAAAATTTGTGGGACCTAAAGTAATCAGTAATATCTAAAGAATGACCATGAAATGTGATATCAAGATATCAACATCACCGATTCACCATCAAGTCTACAACCATCGCAGAGAGTGCCTAGTAAATTTCCCTGAACTTTCGTCAAAAGAGAAATGTCAGCAATAATCCTCGCGTACATCTATAAAATTGGACCCCTGAATACAAAACTAGAATACTTCATCATCATGAAATTGATTTTCCTTTTTTTCTTCACCGTCATATTTGGAAGCTGATATCGATTTGTTCTTGGAATCCAAAAGACTTGTAGAGATGCATTGGAAAGGAAAAGGAATGGTTTTCCTGACACAAAGACACAACTTGCTCAACATAAATTTGGTTGTTTACTATGCACGCGTCTCTTCATGACATTTTTTAATCTTTTTGTTGGTCGACTATACACACTGTATGTGTTGGTCTATATTGTGTTATTATGGCGTTGTTGTGAGCGATGAAACTCTAATTGCTTGTAAGTTGTGACTCGATTTTTGTTTGCACAAAAAGAGGAAGAACAAGGAACTGGTTCTTCATCTGAGTTGGAACTGTCTTTCTAGCTAGTTACTCTTGATGCTCACTACACAAAGTGATTCTCAATTAACTTCAGCTAAATGAATATATACACATCTGACTCAGAGCCATAGCTCATTATCCAGATAATGTTGGTGTTCATTCTGGTTAACCCCACCTAACTGAAAAAAACATGTACCAAACTACCAATTGAAAATTGTTGCCAAAAGAGAGAAAAGGAAGTCCAAAAAACAAGATGTGTGTTCAACCGAATCAGCTCATCAGGCTGAGTTGGAACTCCGACGTCTAACTTGTTCTCCTTTCCCTGTTAAGAGAAGGAAAAAAAGCCAGTATGGCGTAATTCCATCCACTATAAATATCATACAACCCAAGCCTACACCAGGGTCGCGAAATCAACCCAAAATTGTAACGGGCGAGTCAGTCCATTGTGCACTAGAACCTACCAAGTGAATCCAACTGGGTGTCCAACTATCTTATATTTCCCCTTGGTTTACAAGCTCACACTACCAAGCTCGACGTTCATTGTGTATCTCGCAGTCAGTAGGATTTAAATACCAATTTTACTGACACAATGTTTGAGTTTTGCTTTATGGGACTAAAATTCTTTCTCTGCTGGCTTTTGGCAGGCAGGAGCTAAAGATTGAGACTTTCCTTTGGGCCATTTAGTTTTTTTATACTTTATCCACACGTTCACCTGGTGGGATTGAGAGGACCATGGTTTTTATTCCCTTACCTGCGTTAAGCGTCATCATTACTCATTATGAAAACCACTCTCCCCTAATCTTCTAAGTTCTAACCATGTTTTCTGTTATTTGGTTTTCTTGGCATAGGACCCTGCCGAATCATCTCAACATCTTCCAGATGCATGGAATATTGTTGTTGAATCATCAGATCCTAAATCTCAAGCAAAGGAACTTAATCTCTGGTGACTCGCTTGGATCATTAACACCGCTTGGCTGTGGTAATGTCCTAGACTACATTGGTCTTCATTCCTCGACTTTGAACCGAACAACCCCACTCAAACTATTTCTGGCCTTTTCTTTCTTTTCTTTTCTTTTCTTCCTCTTGTGTTCCATATATTAATAAATTCCTTGTATCAAATTGCTCGATAAATGTTGAAACTAGGATACATTGAAGGCCTAAAATTATAAGAAACTAAATCATGGATAAAATCGGTGAATGCAGTGATTATACCTGAAGACTCCGTTCTAGTGTAACTGTTATTGTTAAAGTCTGCAACAGGTAGTGTACCCCATAATGTCAAATCTAGCACGAACCATTCAGTTATAGTGAATTCAAAGGTATAATAAAAAATTGCTTCAACTTGAAAACCAAAAGGGAGCGAAAACCAAAAGATACGAACAATTTTCGCTTCCACTTGAAAAATATTCACTAAACTTTCTGAGGTCACAACCACACAAGGGAAGGAAAACCAAAAGAATCAAACAAAATTACATTCTATTATCTTCTTCTGCTTGAAACCAAGTCCTCTAGTAGTTGATCAGGATAGCAACTACCGGAGGGGTTATATCCATTACCATCAATGTCTGGACTTCCACCACCCTTCATGATAGAATCGCACAAGTTTTTCAACTCAACCGCCTTGTGGCTGATATCATCTTTGGTGGCTCCCTTACTGCTACTGTTGTTCAACCACTGATTTTGAAAAGGCGAGGGTACCCAAATATACCTCAAGCTAAAACTTTTCCTACCTATAAATCCTTTCTCCAAAAGTGATTGTCTATGGACTGAGTCGAGACAATACAACTAATCGGTTCACACTTCATGTGATCGTATATGGATACGAGATCGAGACAATACAACAACGAAGTATGTTTACTTGATAGAAAGGTTCAGACTTAGCCAAACACAATAGGATTGCTTATCAAGTAAATAGGAATTAACGTTTGTGTAATTTATTTTAATTATAATAAAATAATTATAATGCGGAAATATAAAGTAAATGGCACAACAAGATTTTGTTAACGAGGAAACCGCTAATGCAGAAAAACCCCGGGACCTTGTCCAGAATTGAATACTCTCAGGATCAAGCCGTGACACAAAATTAAACCTAACTTCGTATAGTTGGGACCAAGCAACTAAACCTATAGTTCACCTAGTTCCGTCCGTATTTCCACGCCTCCAACTTATGAATAAGTCACGTACTTGGAACAATTCCTTTGGTTCGTATTCCAAACAATAAAGGAACAACAAATCTGTTTGTTATCAACTCTCTTCAACCAAGTGATGTGAGTTCTCCAAAGGCTCTTCTGTTTATCTAAACATAAATTTCTTCGTCGGGTTCTTAGATCTATCTTATTCTCAACTACCGAAGTAATTGTTAAGATTTTGCAATCAATACTTATAATCACAAAGAATTGTATTGATTCCGATCTACACAACTAATCAATCCAATCTACCACAAGGATAAACTGATTATAGTTGGATCCTCATATACCGAAACAAGTATTATGCACACCAAAGATTATGAAGCCCAAATCAGAAATATCTTATGTCTTCAAATCTTCTTAGATCTTCAATAAACACCTGCACACAGCAACTTGAATCTCTTGTGATCAATCACGCACAGAACGGAGTCTGTTAACAATGGATTATCATAAGATCGTCTTTAGCACTAACAACAGTCTAAAGATCCCTGTTGAAACTTCGATCTAGTTTGAGTGAATCTTATATCGGAAGAGAAGATTCTCAAGCATAAACAAACTAGGTGCAATCAAAGTTCAACCACCGTTAGTCAATCAAATCAATCGAAACAAAAGATAAACCACAATTATCTAGTTTCCCACCAACGGTACTCGTAGAGCTTCTCAATCCCAAAGAAGAATTTAAACTGAGCGGCCGTAAGAGATTTCGCCTAATTAGGTTACTCTCCTCTCCGAATAGGCGCCTACACCAGTAACAACACAACCGAGGAAGTTTGCTGTCATGAAGGATTAGTTTGCTAGAAATGCAAACTTCAAGTATTTATAGAAAAGGAAGTTTGGACACCAAGGAATTTCCAAAACCGAAAATATTCTCAAAGATATTCAATACATTCCAAATTCGGTTTTCATAATTCCTGGAAATGCTCTGTCCAAAATAATGATCGAAAATCTCTCTGGAAAATCTCAACTAGTAAATGCACATTACTAATTCTCATTTTCCTAAAATAAAATTAACAACCTTAAATAAAATATTCTTAACTTATTTATTTCGATCCGGGATTTTCTTCCCGTAGCTATTAAGGAATAACTTTGAACAATAAAAATAAACATTATCAAGCACGTGTTCAAAGTATGCCGACATCCTTACTTTGTAAGTCCTCTTTCATACTTACAACCTTGAAACCGATTTTCCACACTTCCAAACAAGTTTAGAATTGGTTCATCTCGACTTTCAAGAACTATGTGATTGATTAAGAAACACTCAATCACAAATCATGGGTTTAACGGTTCTACCAAAACAAGTTTTCGGTTCTACCTCCATGTGAAAACTGTGCATAGTCACACTAGCTTTCCAAAATTCGGTTGACTAGGTACTAGGATTGGTTCCCCACATATATATGATATCTAACTTATATGTGTTGCACATGTCCATAGGATCGGTTCCCCTTTGCTTAAAAACGTGTTGCACATGTTCATAGGATCGGTTCCCCTTTCTACTATAAACCTTGCTGCACCTCATACAAGGATCGATTCCCCTTTGTGATGTGCTGCACCTCTTCATAGGATCGGTTCCCCTTTACCCAGATTCGGTTCAACAAAACACAAACTCGATCATACCATCTCGGTGATTACTTAAGATCGGTTTCACTAATAAAAGTCATACCAATACATAAGTCGGCCTTTGTGAATTGTTTTACCAAGAACACAAACAAGTCATGAGCGGTTATACTAAATCACACTTATTGGATGTTCACAAGATATGCAATGAATAACAATCCCAATAACGCATGTCGATTTCCTTTTCGATTCATAAACAAGTTTATGAACTTACTTCCTTAAAACACATGTAAATCATTGTTTCCTATGATGAAATCCCCACCTCATACACATACATAATCACAATAGCATTCAAACGATTATATCGATGTTTTATCTACAAAGTTTAATGGTGAAGCAATAAACCTCATATTGTATTCCTTAATACTATGTCTATCTAGAGTGTTCATGCTTCGAAGTTTCGTTTTCAATATGCACGACTTGAAAGATACTTTAGGGAACGAAACAGTTCAAGTCAAATATCACTAACCTCAAGTAGAAGGATGATGTTGTCGTTGTAGCTTCTTACTTCTTCAAGTCTCGTAATACTTGTAATGTCTCATATCCTAATACTTTCAAGCTAACCTATACGAAGTTGACTCTAGTACATAATCAGGCGACTCTTAAAATGAGTTTTGATTCATTAAACTATGACAACCAAACTTGACATACCAACGCTTGGTGGGTTCAACCGAGCTATGCTCTAACAATCTCCCCCTTTGTCAATTTTAGTGACAAAACTCTTACAATCATATGGATAAACAAATTACAAGAATTCATTACACATACGCTTGATTCACGAATTCAACAGCACAATAACATGCATTCATTCAATCCTTATATGCCGCTGTTGACATTATAATAACAAATAATATTACTCCCCCTAAAGGCAAGATAGGTAGATTTCATCAATCCGCACGTCTTTGTTATACCAATCAATATGATATGCTACTCCCCCTTAGTCTATGCTTTCATTCTTTCGTTAGATAAACGTTTAAGCACCAATGTTCTTTTCCTTAGTGATACCAATCAATATAAAATCAATACTAGTATCACTTGTTTACTCCATATATTTCTCCCCCTTTTTGTCACAAAATGACAAAGAAACGAAAAAATAAAGGACAACACGAAAATAATCTTACAAATCTCAAAATAGACTTGCAAACCTATAGAGTTAAGCACGAGGGTTCCACACACCATTTTTGATAACCAATATCAAAACCGAAACTACAAAGTAATCTGTTTTGATATGTTATCAAGGAAACAATTTCCCAAAGCAATTTTCTAAATTTAGTTTAGCAAACCAAAAATCAACTAAGCACCTTAGTTACTTTGCTAAACCTATTGTACAAATACAATCGCTTCATTCGATAAGACCAAAATAAAGATAACTCTATTTTTCTCATCAAGTTCTAATTATCCATATAACTTAGACCTTTCAATTTTAAACAAGACAAGTACTAGGTTAGTTAACTAGCATTTCTTGTTAAGGCATTCGATTAGACTTGAATAACCGAAACCTCCACTTTGATAAGTCTAACTAAGAAAACCTTAGTTTCTCTTATCCGGAATCGAATTGGACTAAACAACTCATCCCGTAAACCTTTTCTTTCGTTAAGTCATAAATAATTCATACAAACCAAAGTAAATCAACTTGCATAATTATTCACCTCGACCGGAAGCAATTGAAACAACATAGACATTAAAGCACTGCAATTGCACCGAAATTTTGTAAGCCTAAACAATTGATACCACACAATAAAGCAAGATAACAATAGTTTTTATTAACCGGAACCAATTGAATCACACACACATCCATACATACATCATGGAATAAAACTTCAATTGTACCGAAAATTTTTTAAGCAAAAGCAAAATATATATGAAATAAAATCAGGCTTTTCTTAAATAGGAAAACAATTAACTAACAACATTGTTAACTCAAATTTCGCATCCGCTTCTCCAAATATGTTTGCATCTTCTTCCAGGGAAAATTGATATCGAAATATCATTATGTTGTCATCCTTATGCAAAACAAAAGAATAACAACAACCAACCTTTACCAGAGAAAGGTTGAAAACCGTCGAAATACATATGCTTTTATGCTAAACCAAAACCGATTCAACATATTGTGACTTTTTCACATATTGTTTCTACTTTTTAACCCCTCATGATCCTTTGATAAAGCCTACCAACATGGGCTAGAACTTAATCCTACTAAATCAAAAAGTCACCCAAACCATAAGGGTTCACAATATTATGAGATCGAATATCAAGGTAATAAAACCAAAATCAAACATCCCATAAACAACCATAGCAATAATAAAGCATTCAAGCACAGGTTATGTAAATTAAAAACCATCACAAGAAAATTATAAATCAAATAATTTTATTCATAATAGTTTTTATTCATAATAGACTTAATACAATCATTGAAAGAAATCAAAAATTGATGTCTATTTTCTTAGATTAAGTATTACAACATATAACTTAATCTCTAGTGGTGCTCTTGTTGTTCACTGAGGTTTCTTCAGTGTTAAAACTTTTGAAGCATGTCTCAAGATACTTGTCAGCAACCACTTTTTGTTTCTCAAGCTTTTCAACTTGAATATTCACATCAGCAATATCAGCTTTTGTTTCCTCAATCTTATCTTTGAGCCAATCTTGATTTAGAACCGTTATTATGAGATTGGTTCTTAGTTCCTCAAAACCTTGGATATAGTCAATCATACTGTCAGAACGAATCCACTTGGTTTTGGTTGGATCTTGTAGGTTGTAAGCCAACAGACATGACTCATCTTGTAATCCAACTGAACTATCAGAATCATAATCAGACATGATATTTGATATGATTTTCTTCTTCCTTTCTGTATTGATTCCTTGACAATCTTTAACCTTTTGAGCTTCCTCCTTATTAGCCTTTGAGATACTGCGAGTTATTGGAGGCATGCTTGCTCATATATATATATACAAAGGATTGATTATGGTATCAGAATACAAACAAGAGATAGTTTCCCTTTAAAAGAGACAACTTCCGGTCCGAAAGATATCAGGGGAAACCGAAAATATTAACAATATATTTTGTTTCCTTTGTCCGAACTTCCCAAGTTGGAAGGTTTATTAAAATCCGAAAATTTCAAATATAACCTAAGTTTTTGGAAGATCATGAAATCATGAACATTTTTACACAACTATGGATTCGCAGCTATTCATAAAGTTTCACAATTTTTCTAATAAACAACTACACAAATAAATATGCTCCAGATTTATTGTGCCTTTCCCATCCATGAATAAGAGCACGAAAGGATGAGAGTGCACAATTTTGATACAACTAGGTTGCATCGGAGTAAGCTTTTTCTAGCTTACAATGAATATCAGAAACATAGTTCATGTTTCTCTTAGGGAATTTCTTCCCAAGATATTTTCTCCCAAGACGATGATCTTTTCTAACTCTAGAGATATGATCATATGGAGAAACTGTACTGACGTGAGAATTTTCGGAGATAGATAAATCTCTTTTAATTCTTTCAATGAGATTTTTATAATATTTTCTCATTCTAAGGACTTCCTAATGATTCACATCAGTGTGATTATCTGAAACAATTATCAGAAACTCCTGATTGTTTCTTTTGACAGAGATTCTCTCTTTCCCTTCCTTCTGGAGTCGTACTTCATCAAAACTAGAATTGTTGCGATATGGGTGAGGAGGTACCTTTTTCCAGAAGCGATTTTCAACTCTTTCCTCTAATACTTTTGAGTTGATCTTATCGGGTAGTGGTATGATCAGTCTTTCTACTGAGGAATGGTCTTTCAGTTTTTTAAGACAAGAAACTTCCTTCAATATTTTTACCACCGTATGTTGAAGAAGTATGAGTTTCCTATCAAGTGACTGAAAATTGTATTCCTTAAGATCACCTTCACGGAATCGGTTCAAAGTTTCCTTTGTACAAGATTTTGTTTGATCATCAGTAGATCTAGAAGCTGGGTTTTCATACTCTTCTGACTTGATGTAGTTAGGCAGACTACCATCATCTTGATCTGTTTCAGATGTGACTAAACCGGTTTTATCACAGTCTGTAAAAGTCGAGCAAGGAATTTTAGTTTCCTCAGCATCAGAAGAAATCACAACAGAATCATTCGCAGAGTCATAGGATGTGTCTCTTGTACAGTAAGAGATTTACCAAGAGCTTCTAGTTTGACAGTGAGATCCATATTCTCTTTGGTCAAACAATTCAGTTGAATGTCTTTATCTCTGATCTCCTGTTTAAGAAGATTTGCCTCTGTCATTAATAACACTACTTTAGAAGACAGAGATTTTATAGGCTTTAGGAGTTTTACCAACTCTTTATCAGCATCTTCTTTTCCATCATAGATGGACATAGATGTTTTCGCTACTCCTGGATCATGAGTCAACGAAGTAGTAACATCTTCAACTTTTGAGTAGTCAAACTCTTGCATAATGTTAACTGAATCAGACATACATTCAATTTCTTATAGGTTGGATCGCACAAAATACAGATTGTTAGATCTTTTGGTGTTTGCCTGCTCTGATACCAATTGAAAAGGCGAGGGTACCCAAATATACCTCAAGCTAAAACTTTTCCTACCTATAAGTCCTTTCTCCGAAAATGATTGTCTATGGACGTAGAGTCGAGACAATACAACTAATCGGTTCACACTTCGTGTGATCGTCATGGATCTGAGATCGAGACAATACAACAACGAAGTATGTTTACTTGATGCAAAGGTTCGGACTTAACCAAACACAATAGGATTGCTTATCAATTAAATAAGAATTAACGTTTGTGCAATTTACTTTAATTATAATAAAACAATTATAATGCGGAAATATAAAGTAAATTACACAACAAGATTATGTTAACGAGGAAACTGCAAATGCAGAAAAACCCAGGGACCTTGTCCAGAATTGAATACTCTCAGGATTAAGCCGCTACACAAAATTAAACCTAACTTCGTATAGTTGAGACCAAGCAACTAAACCTATAGTTCACCTAGTTCCGTCAGTATTCCCACGCCTCCAACTTATGAATAAGTCACGTACTTGGAACAATTCCTTTGGTTCGTATTCCAAACAGTAAAGGAACAACAAATCTGTTTGGTATCAACTCTCTTCAACCAAGTGATGTGAGTTCGACAAAGGATCTTCTGTTTATCTAAACATAAAATCCTTCATCAGGTTCTTAGATCTATCTTATTCTCAACTACCGAAGTAATTGTTAAGATTTTACAATCAATACTTTTAATCACAAAGAATTATATTGATGCCGATCTACACAACTAATCAATCCAATCTACCACAAGGATAAACTGATTATAGTTGGATCCTCTTATACCGAAACAAGTATTGTGCACACCAAAGATTATGAACCCCAAATCAAAAATCTTTAATATCTTCTTTGTCTTCAAATCTTCCTAGATCTTCAATAAACACCTGCACAAAACAACTTGAATCTCTTGTGATCAATCACGCACAGAACGGATTCTGTTAACAATGGATTATCACAAGATCGTCTTTAGCATTAACAACAGTCTAAAGATCCATGTCGAAACTTCGATCTAGTTTGAGTGAATCTTATATCAGAAGAGAAGATTCTCATGCATAAACAAACTAGGTGCAATCAAAGTTCAACCACCGTTAGTCAATCAAATCAATCGAAAACAAAAGATAAACCGCAATTATCTAGTTTCCCACCAATGGTACTCGTAGAGCTTCTCAATCCCAAAGAAGACTTTAAACTGAGCGGCCGTAAGAGATTTCGCCTAATTAGGTTACTCTCCTCTCCGAATAGGCGGCTACACCGGTAACAACACAACCGAGGAAGTTTGCTGTCACGAAGGATTAGTTTGCTAGAAATGCAAACTTCAAGTATTTATAGACAAGGAAGTTTGGACACCAAGGAATTTCCAAAACCGAAAAATATTCTCAAAGATATTCAATACATTCCAAATTCGGTTTTCATAATTCCTGGAAATGCTCTGTCCAAAATAATGATCGAAAATCTCTCTGGAAAATATCAACTAGTAAATGCACATTACTAATTCTCATTTTCCTAAAATAAAATTAACAACCTTAAATAAAAGATTCTTAACTTATTTATTTCGATCCTGGGATTTTCCTCATGTAGCTATTAAGAAATAACTTTGAACAATAAAAAATAAACATTACTGCACGTGTTCAAAGTATGCCGACATCCTTACTTTGTAAGTCCTCTTTCATACTTAATTCCTTGAAACAGATTTGCCACACTTCCAAACAAGTTTGGAATTGGTTCATCTGACTTTCAAGAACTGTGTGACTGATTAAGAAACACTCAATCACAAATCATGGGTTTAACGGTTCTACCAAATCAAGTTTCGGTTCTACCTCCATGTGAGTATTGTGCATAGTCACACTAGCTTTCCAAAATTCGGTTGACTAGGTACTAGGATCGGTTCCCCACATATATATGGTATCTAACTTATATATGTTGCACATGTTCATAGGATCGGTTCCCCTTTCTGCTATCAATCTTGCTGCACCTCATACAAGGATCGATTCCCCTTTGTGATGTGTTTCACCTCTTCATAGGATCGGTTCCCCTTTACCCAGATTCGGTTCAACAAAACACAAACTCGATCATACCATCTCAGGTGATTACTTAAGATCGGTTTCACTAATAAAAGTCATACCAATACATAAGTCAGGCCTTTGTGAATAATTTTACCAAGAACACAAACAAGTCTTGAGCGGTTACACTAAATCATACATATTGGATGTTCACAAGATATGCAATGAATAACAATCCCAATAACGCCTGGCGATTTCCTTTTCGATTCATAAACAAGTTTATGAACTTACTTCCTTAAAACACATGTAAAACATTGTTTCCTAGGATGAAATCCGCACCTCATACCCATACATAATCACAATACTTTCAAGCTAACCTATACGAAGTTGGCTCTAGTACATAATCAAGCGACTCTTAAAATGAGTTTTGATTCACTAAAACATGACAACCAAACTTGACATACCAACTCTTGGTGGGTTCAACCGAGCTATGCTCTAACAGATTTGCATGGTGGAGTGCACGCTTGATGTTCTTCTTCTCATTCTCTGGTAGCTCTGGTCCTAATTTAGATATTGTATTCGTCATGTCGTCTATGTATTCCACAAATGAATCCCTCAACTCCGCTTTCTTCCTGTATTCTTCATCTTCTAGTTTGTATTTCTCAGCTTATCCAATCAACCTCTTAATCTCATCCTTGGGCAAGCTTCCCTTGTTGTTCGTAATCGTGATCATACTTTTCTTCCCTGTTTTATTTTCTTGCGCATATACATTTAATATACCGTTTGCATCGATATCGAAGCATATAGTGAACGAGACTGTACCACGAGCTGCGGGACATATTCCATCTAAACCGATAATTCCCAACAGGTTATTCTCACTAGCTCTAGCTCTCTCACCCTCGTACATCGGAAACTCACAACAAGTCTGTCCTTTGCAAGTAGTACGAAAGGTGTCACGTACCTTCTTGTTCGGAACGGTGGTGTTCCTCGGAATTATTACTCTCATAAAATCTCCAATTACCCGAATACCAAGAGAAAGAGGGGTAACATCCAACAACACCAAATCCTTCACCCTCTCACAACCATGGCCACTCAAAATAGAAGCATGCACCGCAGCACCATACGCCACAGCTTCATCAGGGTCGATGCTCTTGCAGAGTTCTATCCCGTTAAAGAAATCTTGCAATAGTGACTGAACTTTTGGAATTCTAGTGGAGCCACCAACGAGCACAATTTCGTGGATGCTGCTCTTGTCCATCTCAGAATCCACCAAGCACTTTCGAACAGGTTCCATACAGTTGTTGAAAAAATCCTTGTTCAAGTCTTCGAATTCAGCATGAGTAATGACGTAAGAAAATCAACACCTTCATACAAATAATCAATCTCCATGGTTGTCTGGGTAGTAGATGAGAGAGTCCTTTTTGATCTCTCACATGAAGTCCTCAACCTCCTGAGAGCACTTAGATCTTCACTAATGTCCTTATTGTGCTTTCTCTTGAATTCTTGAACAAAGTGATCTCCCATTCTGTTATCAAAATCCTCTCCTCCAAGATGGGTATCTCTTGCTGTAGCCTTGACTTCAAAGATGCCTCCGTCAATGGTGAGCATAAAACATCTAAAGTACCACCACCAAGATCTAAGACGAGAACATTTTTTTTCGCCAACACTGGTTGACTGCTTTTTATCAAGACCATAAGCAATCGCGGACGCCGTTGGTTCATTGATGATTCTCATTACGTTAAGGCCAGCGATTGTCCCAGCATCTCTAGTCGCTTGACGTTGTGAATCGTTAAAGTAAGTAGGAACTGTGACAACAACATCTTCAACACTTGAACCAAGATAATTCTCGGCAATTTGTCGCATCTTAGTGAGAATTATGGATGAGATTTCCTCGGTTGAAAATTGCATAGGCTTTCCCTTGTAATTCACTTCAATCATTGGTTTCTCACCTCTGCCGATTACCTTGAAGGGCCGAACTTTCATATCGTTTTGAACAGTGATATCGCTGATTTTCCTACCAATTAAACGTTTCACATCTACAAATCAGAAAACAAGATCAGGAAGCGAAAAACTAGTAATGCATCATGATCACTAAGTTGGATATAAATTTTTGATGCACATGCATGCATGCATTAATTTTTTATTTTTTATTTTTTAATTAAGAAAAAAAGCTTACCGGAAACAGTATTAATGGGATTCATAGAAGCTTGATTTTTAACTGCATCACCAATCAAACGTTCGTTATCAGTAAAAGCAACATAAGAAGGAGTGGTACGATTTCATCGATCTTTAGCTATGATCTCCACATGGTCATGTTTCCATACACCAACACACGAATATGTTGTGCCTAAATCTATTCATATAGATGCACCTCATCCTATTCTTCCAGCCATTGTAATAAATATATTGATCATAACACAAACTCCAAGAGGCGCCTCCAAAGATGAAAACACTAACTTTGAAACTAGTAGCTATCTATATAGGTTTTTCTGAGATTGAATATAGAATTCTATTGATGTTTCCTTATAAAAACAGTTTGCGTGTGCGCGTCCTAGTTGTGTTATTTCCTTTCTTGTTTCTAATGATGTATGTTAACTTTCCTTACTAGTAGTCTTTCTTGCTATTAAAAATTGTGAACACAAGATTTACGATGGCATCCACGTGTTCACAAACAATATTCGCATTTGTAAATACAAACGTTGTAAGACATAAAACAGAAATGAAATGGTACTAAACACGATGACTCATCGACTCAGATTATTCGGACTCGTCATTGTCTAGTCAGGGGGGATTGATTCAGCCATTCTACGTGGTTACGATGCACGTATCATAAAGCATAATACTAATAACAGAAAGTAAGGTGCTGAAATATAAATAAGACAGTAATTTACGTGGTTCAGCACTAAAGCTTACATCCACGGGATTGGTGTTTCACTATGTATTGAGGAGTTACAAAGATAGTCAAATGACTTTAAGTGAATAACGATGCTTAAAGGGGAAATATGATTCATACTTACTCTTCCTATTTCTCTTTCCTATATTCTTCTCTATTTACTAAAGACCGGTCGACATCCTCTCTCTTATTGGAGAGGGGTATTTATAGGGAACGCACGTGGGGTCCACTGTTATGGTTGACTGCCACCTTATCTTCTTGTTCTTTGCGTTGATACCGCTGGTATCTTCTTCTTCCACCGATGCCCCCAGCGGTTATGCTTGGTGACGACGGGTCACCTCTTTCTCCTCCACAGGTTGGTGGACACGTACACTATATCTAGAGTACTTAATGCGGGTAGTTGGGTTGTCTGCGACTCCCATCACATCCGTGTCAGTTAGACTAATCCTTGCCATTGATCTTAGATCCTTCTCAAGATGGAGTAAAGTGAATCCTTGGGTGTTCTTCGGTGCTTCGCAGTGGCTCGTTCCTTTAGTGCTCTCTGATTCCTAGCCGTTGGATCAGTTCGAAGATGAACATATACTGACGTCGGATGCTTCTTGGATGTTGGTACGTGGCATCGTGTCTTGATGTTCCAAGCTGTGCGTTTTCCACGTGTAATTCCTTAGACACGTGGAGAGTGAGGAATTATGTGTATACAATTTGCCCCTTTTCTCCAAGATTTGAATTAATGGTCAAAGTTTGGGGAAAACTGTCTTCACAGTCAACCCCACTCACTTCATTAACTCCTCCCTATCCTTAGGGCACGTTTCCCATTCTCAATATTAACTTCTCCTCGAAACACGGGGCAGTTATATCGTTTGGGTTATAAATAAGAGAGATGAGGTTATTGAAATAAATTTCATTCTCTTGTCAGTCGAAAATTCTCTATTCTTGTTTTCTTGCTCTTAACTTCTGCTAGTGTTGCTTGGGATATAATTTCTTAGGATCTTCAAAGGTTGACTGTTGTTGTTGTTCATCATATTCTCATTGATTTTCTTTGCTCTACTCATAGAGTTTTTGATACAGGTATGAAATAATCTTTATTTTGATCTCGATTGATTGTTGAGCTTCTGCTGCTGTATTCTTAATTTTGTGATCAAGAACAGATATACTTTCCCCTGTTCTTCATTACAAAACTCATTGATTCCCATCCGATGATTTAAGCTTGCCTTCGATGTCCTCAAACAGATTAGGGTTTTTTGATGATATTTCTGATGCATTGTGGAAGTTTGCATAATTTCAACTTTTGATTGTTTGCTTTATCTGATCTTCTTAGTACTTTTCTTGCCCCTCGCAGATATGTATGATCGCCATCGGTCTCCATACCAAACACCGTCATCGAGTCCCTACAGGTCTCCTCCACGCAAAAGTCCCGATATATCTCCGCCGAGGGGTGGTCCATCTAGGTCATTCCAACCATATCCTTGTGCCTAGAAGGTTTCATCATCATCAGGTCCAAGGGTTTCTATTACGAAGAAGGGGGATCCACCGAAGGGATCTCGGTATGTAGTTAACCGTCATGTGACTAATCCCTCTCCCCAACGCGTTGAGCCTATAAATACGCAGCAGCCCTCTCCTCATTGTGCCGAACCAATGAATATTCAACTTATTCGGTTCATGCCTCCTCAAACCACGATGCCTCCTTCGGGATCTAAGGCTTCGCAATCCACTGCTGTGATGAAAGGAACTTCTGCTAAAGCTGTTGTGTCCCTGGCGGGCCCTCTGAGGAATCCGGTGGCCAAAAGGAAAGGTTCTGATATGAGTCCTCCCAAGTCAAATAAACCGTTGTTGAGTCAACCCACTAGTTCTGATGTTGCTTCTGAAATACGAAGCATTTCGGTGGCCAAGAAAAAGGTTACCTTCAAGCATGTTGATCTTGAAGCCTTCAAGGTGAAACATGGTCTTGAGGTCTTTGATGTTAAGTTCTATGCACCAGAAGATGACCTTACCTATGATATGATCGTGAACTATAAGTACGATGATCTTCATTTGCTGACCACTGTGGGGGCTTTCGAAGCGGGTTTGATGCTGCCTTTGTATAAGTCGGGGGATTCATTTTATTATGATGTTCTGGCCGATCGCGAAGGTTCCACTCATAATACTCATTGTCGCTCGGTGGTGCAGCTAAGTGGGAATTATCTTCGGACTCTGAAGGAGTGTTATCTTCGGAGCAAGGGTGAAACGATGATGACCTGCTATACTCTTGATCCTGTTGAGAGAGATTTGTATACTCCTGCCAATTTTAACGCTTCTTTTGGAGACTATGTCAATAGTAGAAATCGCAAGCCATGGAGTGTTGGTCTTCATACCATTCCTGCTTCTCATGGTGAGGTTCGTCTTTTAAGTGAAGTGAGTGATTCGAAGCTTCGTTACATTCCCGGTACCGAGGGGTCTTCTCAACAGAAGCTTTTTCCTAATCGTGAAAGGCTCAAGCGTGATCATGACTATGAATGGCATGCCACAGTTATCGAAGTTGTTGATCCTTGGGCTTATGGCTGGGTGCCTGGGCAGCACGGATGGCGTCTTGTTGCTGGCAGTCAGCCTCGTGATAGCGCTCCAGCTCGCTATGGTGACTTCTGCCCCTGGCGGTTGAATTTCGATGGTATGAACTTTGAGTATGCCATTGACGCTGCTGACGAAGATGAAAGTTCCGATGTTAGCCTTCCTTCGAAGGGTAATGCTGCTGCCAAGGTATGGTTCTCTATATTTCCCCTTTTCTTCTTGGTTTAAGGTAACACGAAGTAAGGAAATAATAGTCGTTGTACTGATATATCGAGTGTTATCTCCTTAGGCAAAGAAGAAAAATAAAATCGGCTCGGTCCAGTCTTCCACTACCCCTGTGGAGGGGACAGATATTCGCGATGAGGTCAATAGCCCCGTGAACGATGAGGGTATCGAAGACTAAAAGGAGGTTACCGATGATGAGGAATGAATAGAGACCTCTCCTCATAATCATAGGAACGACGAGGATACGGTGATAGCGCCAACGAAGAAGAGATTGCCCCTGGCGGTGATGGCACTGGTGAAGATAAAGCTATGTTTGACATTCCGCTGACCGATCCTCTCATTGGATTGGTGCCAGGTCAGGTGAATGAGGAGGCTGAGCTTCAGCCAATAAATCCTACTCCAGAGTTTTCTTTTGGTAAAATTCATTCCGCTGGGGGTCCGATGGATATTGACGCCGCCATAGGGTTAGCTGACGAGTTCTCTCTGGTTTCGCCAAATGATGAATGGGATGTTCTTGGGGACGAGGGTGAGAAAGCAGCTGATGGGGGAGTAGTTGAGCTGGTGGTGAAGAAGCGGCTACTCATGAAGAAAATTTGGGTGTTAAAGGTGATGAGGCTCATCCTAACAAAGTGGTCGAGGCCACGAAGAGTTCTAATGGGGAAAAGGATATGACCGATGCCGGAACTTCCGTTGGTGCATCCTTGGAGGTCTTTGATATGGCCATGATGCAGTACGGTGACGACGCTACACTGGATTGGTTGATGAAGAAAAATCTGATGTTTGTGTCGAACCCTGCTTCGGTGATACCTGGTGAGAAAACTTCCAATGCCTTCACTCGCCAAAGGATGCAGTTATCGTCTCACGATGATGTTGCCGAAGTTTGGGAGAAAGATTTGGGTGCTACTTCTACCAGCTTACTGGTCGATCCCCCTTCTTCCATTGTCGATATGATGGTTATCGCTGATGGGTATCAGTATGGTTTTCCCCAGCAACGTGTTCTTGAGGTTAGTCGTCGTAGATTCCCTTGTTTTATTGCTTATATGACTTTTTATTGATGGTTATTGTGGATGGGGAAAAATGGTTCGCTGGTTTTTTAGCAAAGTGAAGAGTCGAGAGTGTGGTCGAGACTCCTCAACCGAGCAAACTGCTGAACCTCACACAGTTGCACCGCTACAAATGGGGTGCTTAGATTCGAGAGATCAATCTATAGGACTCCGGCCTAAACCAATACAATGGCCGTTCCAGAGTCAATTCGGTCACAAAGAGGGAGATGGGTTGATCTGTAGGAGGGAAGCTGAGGATTGTGTGGGATCAGTGATGATCAAGGATTGTGGGTGTGTTGAAGGTTTCTGCAATATTGCTGAACTGCTAAAGTTGAGTTCTATGAATAAGGTTGTATCGAGTTGTTGACGGATAATGATGATACCGATCATAATATTGTTCTCGATTTATACTTATTATTGCAAGAATGATGAACCACTGATCCCTGTAAGTGTTACGGTTTCTTGAGTGAAAGAGTAGGAAAGTGGGAGATCGTGGTAAAGTCAGTTCCATGTCGTGTGGAGACTTGACTGATCGTGCACCCATTACTTTGATAACTCCTTCAACCGTTGACACAACTTACGCACATTTCTCATCGTGGATGAATCCACGTGATGTAGGCCGCCAGACCAACCCTAGTTGTTATCCCCCAACTTGACGTGATTGATGTCTCACGAATCGTGGAGTCTGCATGACAGACGTGTATTTAGTTTGTCAGTTGTTGACTGATTAGACAATGAGCCTAGGTTTTGTTGAATCGAGCATGTTTGACAAATGCTCAGTGATTCATGAATGTTAATGTTGTTTGTCTGAGAAAATATTGTAAATTCAACGAGTTGTTGAATATTGATGAGTTACTGAATATATGTGGATTATTCGAGCAACCGAGCAAGTATTGCTCGATTCAATGAAATACTGATAAATTACTGAATATTGATAGTTGGATCAATATTCGTTAATCGAGCAAGTATTGCTCAATTCGATCAATTATCGAATATCGAGAATTTGACGAGCAATTGAGAAAGTATTGCTCAATTCGACAAAATAATGAATGTTGACGATTTGACGTACAATTGAGCAAGTATCGCTCAATTCGGAAAATTACTGAATGTTGATAATTTGTCGTGCAATTGAGCAAGTATTGCTCAATTCGACAAATTACTGATAAATTACCAAATATTGATAGTTGGATCGATATTTGAGCAACTGAGCAAGTATTGCACGATTCGACGAAACATTTATTGGTGACTTGACCCAATAAAATATTAAAATATTAGTAAGCTACCAAATATTATATGATTAATTCAGATGTTGGTTGCTGAATCCATCATAAATTCATTAGTGTTTGAATCGTGCTCAGAGTGATGATTCGTGGAGCATTTATTCAAAACCCTAATTTCAGATCATAGTTGATGAATCGTTGAAAATAGGTCATGAGGGATAGAGGGACCGACCACATGGGATGATGGGCATCCATGTGGTGCCCGGTGCTCGAGTGAGCATGCACCAGGGTTCTCAATTTGAGGATTGGTGAAAGAATGATGATTAAATGTTGGTTTCATCATTTACTGAAATATTGCTGGGTTCAGCATTAGGTGATAAAACCTAGGTATGAAAGATGGGACCGTCTCTTGGTGGTCACGTGACCAGTTGTTGGCCGTTTGAGCAATCCCCAGGTTGGTTGGAGATAGTTTGGGCCCAATACGAGGAATTGAGCAAATTAGGTCATAATTATGAAAACGTGTGGGACCGGCTTTGTGCAAGTTCTAAGGATGACTCTGGTCGGTCATGAAGGCATGCACGTGTTGTCGTGGTGTCCGTGTCCCCATACTGAGAGTTCCAGTATTTTCTGATGTGCGTTCGAGCAACATTGTGAATTTTCAGAAGAGTTTATCTTGACTGAAATTCTTGATTTTTGTTGGAATGAGCATGTATGCTCAATTGATCGATATTTTGTAAATATTAAAATAAGAATATTTTAACATTCAAAATTGCCTTTGTGAGAGGCTAGCTAGGTCATGCGACCATGTTGGCTTTTGAATTTTCATGATTTGAGCAAAATTTGAGAAATTATGGAGAAATCATAATTTTTGCTCAAACCAAGGAGTTTCATGAATTTGAGGAAAATAATAATTATAAAAGACTAGGGATTGCAGGGTGTGGGACCGGCCACGGCTAGGGCATGGCCGGACGGCTATGTTGCCCGGTCCCGCACACCTTTCCCTATTTTATAATATTATTTTTCATGAATCCATGAAGTTATGGAGAATTTATGAATTTTGCAAAAACAAGGAAAGTTGCTAAAATCAATGAGTTTTTCATGAGTTCATGAAAATAACAAAATATGGCAAAATAATGGAAGAAGCATGGGGACCGGCCACGTCTAGGGCATGGCCGGCCGGCCGGTGGGCTCGGCCCTTGGGCGCTCCTTATTATTTTATTAATATTTGTTATTTTCTCCTGTTTTGCGTAGGATTCCTCATCTCTCCATATTTTTAGATGCTCGTGCGTGCATCCGGGTGCTCAGTCGTGCATCATTGTCGAGTACACTTACACCATTTTTGTGGGGCTTACTCAGTGATGATCCGGATGCCCGATTATTGAGTATTTATTGCTAATCCATGAAATTCAGTGTAGAATAATTCATGAAATTGAACAATAAGAATGAGTAGTTGTTTATTATCAATTCATAGGATCAGCTGTGGATTCGATCATGAATTCGGAATAATAAAACAGGCATTACCATTCCATGGGATCGTGGATTCGACCATAAAATCGGAGTAATAAATTTATCTATTACCATTTCATAGGATTTATGAAATCGGAGTAATGAGATAATACGGTTGTTTATTGCCATTCTATGAGATCAATCCGTGGATTCGATCATAGAATCAGAACAATTATTATTTCCATTCCATGGGATCGGGCCGTGGATTCGACCATGGAATATGAGCAATTGTTATTGCCATTCCGTGGGATCAGGCCGTGGATTCGACCATGGAATAGAAGCAATAATAGATCATTCTGGGAATTCAGTGGTGAATGTCACGGCAGAATTAATCTATGTGCATAGTCAGGAGACGGCTAATATCCCCAAGGCGTTCTCAAATCTTACGAGAACGCCCGAGTCTATACACGTCGCCCTACATAGTCAGGATCAGTGAGTGTCACTGTCCTGGAGGCGTTGTTGCTCTCAATCTTACGGAGAACCGCCCAATCGTTCTTCTATGTAGAGGGGGGTCTCTCTCATGTAGTCAGGGAACAGTGAGTATCACCGACGTCCTGAAGGCGTTAAGCCCCCTCAACAAACAATTATGTAGGAGGACCGCCCAATTCTATTATTCTACATAGAGGGCACAATGAAATGCTGTGGATCGAACGCTCACCTAGTGGAGGCTTTTTCAAAGACATGTTCATCATGGCTTCGTAAAATATGAATCGTCACATACCCGAAGCCGTATCGAAACATGCAAAGATCATGATTTTACGGTTTTGACCTTTGTTGAAAATCCACCATCAACATTAAGTCCCCGCTTAGTGAGGAACCAATCATGTTCCGCAGTAAGCATTAGATGGTGATTTTCAGTCGACGAGATCGTGGTTGAACTCAGTCTACAAAGGTAGTTTCAGAATCCTCGATTTGCTCCAATGGTGTCATGTACGAGCAAATGTTCAGGTAAGGACCCTGATAGCGTGATAGAGTGTGATTCCGTGAGCATGGAGGAATGGAGAATCGCTGATTTGGTCAGTCAAAAGTCTAGTTCTGGTTGATTTCGGATTTGCGGGCCCGAGCCCAAAAAGGAAACCTGTGTTTTATTAGGTTTTGGAAATAAATTAATATAAAAAGGAGAGAAGCCCTAAATTTTTTAAAAGTTCAGTTGTTCATGAGTTGTTCAAAATAAAATTCCATGTGTGCATGTATGCGTAAGTTTCATGAAAATTTGTTTTAGAAAACATATGCCCGTTCGTTAGTTGGTTTAAGAAACGAGCAATAGTCCCTAATATGAAAGAGATACATGAATTCTTGAGTAGACATGGTCTAGTTGCAGTAGAGAAAATTTTGTTGATGAGGTTTTATGAAAACCAAAATTTATTTTCAAAGCATGAACTTTCACAAATACTTTTAGGAACGTAGGTTCGTAGTAAAAGTGATAAATAATGATCCTTAGAGTTAAAGGAATCTTTGAAAAGACCTGCACCTCATGATAAAATTTATTTAGAATATGTGGACCTTTACAAAATTATAAAAGACCCTCGTTTCATAGACGAACGCTCGTTTGAGCAAAAGTAGAATATTTTTTTTAATTTGTGAGATTTCACAAAATGGAATAAACTCTCGTTTCAAAGACGGATGCTCGCGAGAGGGAGCAAAAATATACATATATTTTCAAAGTTACGTGAGTTTCACATTAAAATATATATTTTTTTTGTAAAATCAATGTTTTGATTTTGAACAACTGTTGAAAGTAGACAATTGTACATGGTGAAATAATGTCTGTATGTGAGTTTTCACAATTGTAGAATGGACGTCTGTCCAAATTTTGAAAAACCGTCACACACAAGAAAGATTTACGTGGGTTGTTCACGATTTTATGAAATTTTTGCAAAATGATTTTAAACAATTGTTAAACAATAATGTTTTCGTGAATTTCGTGATTTCATAGTGTATGCATACACGGTAGAAAATCGTGAATGTTCACATGAAGGGTTATGTGAATTATTCATAATTTCGCGAAAAGTCGGTGTCGACTTTTAAGTAATGCGTGTTGCTCGTGTTTGCAGTGTTTGATGGAGCGAGCAAGATTTTTGAAATTTTACGTTATTATCACTAAGTTCGTGAACCCGTAAATAGGCAAGAGTTGAGAGTTACCATTTTGTAGACGCTGATGTGAGCATCCTAATTATTTTTGTTGTGCTTTAATTCCACCGCTTTGATGAAATCTGCATCTCTGGGATGATATACTGAAGTAGGAATGTTGTATGGACGTCAAAATAACTTTGCAAGAATGACTGGTTCCCATAATGATACTTCCAAAGATGATATCTCTACAAATGCAGCTTCAAGAAATGGTGCTTCTGGGACCTCTGAGTGATGGTGAGAGATCCTTCATACTGAGTTGCACTCCTGATTACTTAGTATCGCAATGCAGGGAAGTCTCTGATGGAGGAATATAACATCGATAAAGCAGCTCGACAAATGGGCCTTGTTCGATTGATGTGGATTACTCAGAAATGGCAGTAAGTCTTCGGAGTGGAGAATCCAGAAATAAGGATCATAGAATGATATCGAACAATGTAAAGTCCCGGGATGTCTCTTTGGTGAGTTGTTAGCGCTCCTTATATCTTGACTTTTTCTTGTCCGTGCAATTAGGATCATGAAACCAATGTTTGTTACTTTGTTTCAGAACTTTGCTCCATCGAGCCTTGACGGTCTTCAATTCATTGTTGCTGAATTTCTGAATCGAGCGTCAAAGAAGAATTCGATGTAAGTACCTCTTCGTACAATCGTTCATGAAACTCCTTGAATGACATACCACTAATTGTTGTTGATGTATTCAGGAGGAGATTTCCATGGAACAAGGGAGTACTGATGATTCTCATTCGTCTTCGGAGGATGGTGAAGAACAAAACCCTAGATTTCGAAACTGAGTGAAAGCAATGATGTTTCCAATGGTGATGTTGGCAATTCCGGTCCCTTGAGCACTTTAGGGACTACTCCAGTAAGTACCCATTGCATATTTTCTTCATAGAAGTATGAAATTGCTGATTTGTTGATGAATGAAGATTCTCATGAATAAGTGAAAAGCTTTACCGAAATACGTCACCAGAAAATTCAGAACTCAGCCTTTTAGCAAAAATGCCGTAAATTCTTCATCTGTTATCAGTTTTTCGCGATCTACCCATGTATCCTTATGCCCTGGAAATTTCCAAGCTTTTTTCAAAGAAGATTTTTAAGTTTTGAGCACGTGTAGGGGTCGAAACCGACGAAACAGTAAACTTCCAGGAGACCTTCAGAAAATTTTCAGCTGGCATGTGGTCCAATGTTTTGGCCACAACTCTTCGCTCGTTTCTCCAATTGTTGTGAATTTTGGATATGTTGTAGAAGACATCCGTATGAAGAGAATGGTATATGACCCATCCCTGGATTCTTCACCAACTTTGCCCAGCTCGCTGCTTTGTACGGGACAGTGTAAAATTGTCTCCGACGAGCTCGTTGTAATACACCCATGTTGTGTCATTGGACCATTCGCTTGTGTTTTGAAGGGTTGGTGACGGATTTCAATGCCATTGATTCATTTGAAATCAGGAACCCTTGATTGATACATGAGCATGGTGCTTGCAGCCATCTTGTTTCTGTCAGTCATAGAAACATCACTTCTGAAACCCTGGTCACGGGACCATAACTGAGGTTGCTCTCAAGAGGGGGTGGTGTAATGACCATGGTTTCATGTCCCGATGGTAGCATTCCTTTTATGATGAGAGTCTGGTGCCACGGGTCTTGGACTGTGAAACTGATCGTCATGATCAGTGGACCTCGATCCCGATTTTTAAATCTCTCCTTTCGTTTTCTCTTCTTCGGCAAAAATTGGATAGAGGACCGAGGTAGAAAAATTGATGTAAAGACCTAGGTGGTCGAAGTTGGAGGTACCTTGATGAAGTACTTAGTGGAAAGACCCGGTGGACACTGATCGACTGTGGAAGTTATGAATCCCGTCTAAGAATTGCTGCTTGCATGTTGTACGCTCTGGAAGCTGTAGGAACCTCATACGACGTCGGAATTCGATGCTTGACCCCAACTTTTGAAGATAAGAGACTGAGTTATCACATGAGAGAAGAATCACTCAATTTGGAGTTGTAGAGGTCAGCCAACGAAGCATGCACATTTGTAATTTGTAATCCCGTACAAACTTTTCAGATTTTGTAGACCTGACAGTAAAGGCCGTATCTTTCAGCTCGTATGTCCGATTGATGTGACCTTTTGGTATGTTGTAGCAGAGACATAGACGAACATCTTTCGTTGAGGAAGCATTGTCCTATTCCTCACCCATTGGTATGTTTTTGTAAACCCATAGCCTGAAGTGTGTTGTATCTCATTTGCAGAGGTGATGAGAACATCTTGTAGAAGTCTTTGTCTTGTGCCCACCAGTCGTGCAAGCTTTGGGAAGACTTTCATGTGAACATATTTTCATGTGAAAATATTTTCATGTCTACACATCTTGACACGAATCATTAATGCTTGGAGAAGTCCGCTTCATCGAGCAATGCTTCGAGAGAATGGTTAGTTGATGAAGATCGATGTTACACCCGAGATCTGTTATTGATGTTGAGATCACGATTGAATTCTCTCCGTAAATTCTTGTTGATCTTTGAGACCATGAATAGAGTTCCTCCACATATGCTTGTTGATGCCGATACTGGGTGGAGTTCCTTTACTCTGTGAACCTTCACGTTCACGAACTAGTTGTTGGGTTGAGCATCTCTAAGATGTAGGTGTACCGGGAGTACAACCCGAATTATCCTGATCGGTATGACTTTACCGTGAACTGGCTTCATCAATGAGTCGACGTTGTTGCGGCAGATTGCATCATCAGTCTCCATTCTGGGTGTGATCGATGAAGAGAGAAGTTCCTTAGTTGTGCAAAGTTCGTGATGTAGAGAGGTTCCGTTGATAAAGTTTTCATGGAATCGCATCAGGTTGCAATGACTTGCTATGTCTTGAATCTTGTTCAATAAGGTCAAGTCCCCAGTGCATGTTGAAGGAATTCGTGCCATCGATGGATGAATGATGTTGCATCCGCTTTTAAGTCTGTCATGGAGATAGTGAAGACTCAGCGATTGTAGTTCAGTTTAACTTTGAATCAATGTGTCATCCTCGAGATATTTGTGCTGAAGCTAGAGGCGCCATTATAGAATGTGTACTCTTTGATTGGGAGTACAATTTGAAGGCTTATTAGATGCTTGAGCGTTGAAGCGTCATATCCCTTGAGCATGTCTTAGGTTTGATCATATTGGCCCCCACTATCTTCTGTTGATTCAGTATTCCTTTCCCTACGGTAGTGGGATTCAACACTTGTGCAGACATATAACTTTCTGATTTTGTGGCACACATGGACACTCCTGCAAGGCTACGAAGAAACGCCCAAAGTGTTCCTTGCCATGCTTGGACATTATCTCGGTAATTAATGTCTCAATGCTCTATTTAGAGAAATGTCAGATTCAACCACTTGGTAAAATACTAATGCGGTGAAGCTATCATTCATAATGTCTTGCGGAGTTGCTAGCAGAATTGAGTCCCCATGCTAGGATAGCATGTGAGGAAAAAAATGACATAGACATGAAATGAATGAGACTTGCCTGAGTGTGGAACCTCTTGATGAATGTCTATGCATCTTTTGCGGGTTCTTGCTTCAACCTCGTCAAAGTTCAAAATTCCCCAAGTGCTCTGATAATGGTACGTCCGCCAAATCTTCTTGATCAGAACTTTCTTCGTTGGAGAGATGTGCAACCAAAGGCACTTTGTTTGTAGTTATCTCTTCAGCATGAATCCACACTCGTCTGAGGATCGTGTCATATCTTGGATCTTCCTGATTATGTGAAAATTGGTCTCTGTTTAGGTTGAACCTATTCTCACCTTGAGAGTGATGTAGCCATAAGCATCTCTGAGCGTTCCTCCATGGTCTCTGATTAAGATAGGAGCATGAGTAGCCTCTTGTCGAGTGATGTCTGCGACTCTGAAGGTTTTTAGTGGAATGTTGTTGATGGCGGTGTCAGCATCGATCAACATTCTTCCAAATTAATTTCCTATGAGATGGACTGTGGTAAGCAGTCCCCAGTTGTGCATCTCCTTGTCTGTGGATGAAGGTTCAAGGAGTATTTCCGGGATGGACAGACGTCTGACACAATGTAATTTGGTGTTGTGAACATGTCCTTCCTTTGTGTCTTAGACAGATAGAACAATTTCACAGATACGCTTGATCAACGATTGAACTACTTCTTTGACTGGTTGTTCAGAGAGTGTAAAGGTTCAGACTGGGAGAGGATTCTTGTGTACTCCTTCAGTCCCCAGTTGAATCTATTGTGGATCAACCGTCTCTTTGAAGATGTGCTTCAAAATATTGCAGTTACTTGTTGGATGATCGATGAACCTATGAAGGCAGTACCTGGGATTCTCCATTCCTTCTTCAGTTGGCTCTCTCCTGATGAACGACAATATGATTGCACCACCTTGAACCCAGACTTCCAGTAACTCGATCACTCCTTCCAGTACACGTCGCCCTACATAGTCAGGATCAGTGAGTGTCACTATCCAAAACCATATAAACTAATGTCTAAACTAAAAAAAATTAATACCCTCCTAAAAATTAAGTCCTAGCTCTGCAGCAACTTCGAACTACTATCTTTTTTTTTTGTCCTTAGCATCTTTCTTTACACCATTCTTAGTGTTCCCTGGCATTGTTGGTTTTCTTGTGTTTATCTTATTTAAAACAAATATTCTTTTTTTCTTCTCTCCCTATCTTTTGCTTTAGTTTTATATGTGAATAAGAGTGAAATGATGAACATGGATTGTTTATATAGGGAAATGGGATATTAGGAGAAGAGATGATAATTAAGTGTCTTCATTGCAAACTCTTTCTCTGCATCTCTGAATTAAGGAAGACTTCGGTTGGTTGGGTTAGAAGTTAATGATGAATTGAAACTCTATATAATTAGAAAAAGTAAATGTAAATCTAAATAGGTAATTATTTATTACATACTAGTTTATTCACGAACTCAATCTTGAAGAGAAAAATTGAACTTAAAAACCTTAATTTTTTTTTGTATTAAACCCTTAGATATTCAGAGGGTGGAGAAATGGGGTCTCTCAATTTTGTATGGATTCAAATGATGCAATAAGTGATCAAGTTTTATGATAACGGTTACTCTAAAGAATTTGTTTTAACATTGACGGGTTACTCCAAAGAATTTTTATTGACATTATTTTTTTATTTAACGTTATTCAAAACCAAAATGGAAAGGTGGTTTGTGTATTAGAAGGTCTAATCAAGTGAACTTGGCTTTGTTATAAAAATGGTGGCGGTGTTTTGGTTTAGAGAAAGATGCTTTTTGTGGAGGAAGATTATAGTTGAGAAATTTGGTGAAACATCCACCAGTTGGGAAACTCTCCAACCCAAAGGATCAAAAGGAGGTAGTTAGTGGTTTATTATTTAATTACAAAGAGCTTGAAGATTTCAATAAAAATATAAGATTCAAAATTGGTGGGGCAAACAAAACTAGATTTGGGAAGATGTTTGGCTAGGTGATGGAATTTTTTTGATATGTTTCTTGTTAGAGTTTTAATCAAACTCAAACTACAGAAGTCGTAGGATCTGTTTTATGTAATGGATTAGTATTAGTTCACTTTGTTTACATGTTATTACTCAGTACTTAGAAATTTGTCTAGAGTTTGATAAGTAATGGTATTAATGGGTCATTATTAGTCTTGGTACAATGCCTTGTGAATTAGGAATTATATGTACGTGCAGTTGTGCATTTGTTAGTTGAGTTCGTGTTGGTTAATTGAGTTCTGTATTGTAGCTATAAAGGCATGATTTCTGGTTAATGAAAATATACGAGAATCGAATACTATGTCCTCTCTAATATATTTGTTTCTCTATGCCTTGATTTTCATAGCATTTAGATCTTCAAAAACTAAAGAGTTTGTGGCGGCTGATATGTATGAATTAAGGGAAGGTGATGTAAGATTGAAATTTATGTCTAGACAAAGATACTCTCAAAACATCTCAAGTGAAGTCTTAGCTATATCAAACCTTATTTCTTCGATCTCTGTTCAAGAAGATGTTATGGATACCCGAATTTGGGTTGGAAGTGATCATAGTCAATATATGGTTAAGGGTAGAATTAGAGACAATATATGGTTAAGGGTAGAATTAGAGACAATAGGGATCAGGATAAGCCGAATTATCCAACCAATGTTCTTTGGCGCCGTGAGTACTCTCACAAAATCAATTGTTTTTCTTTAGATTCGTTCTGAAGATCGAATAATGATGGTGGATAAACTTTTAAGAAGATATATGGATGTATCTAAGGTATGTCGTTTTTTTGAGGAAGATAATGAATCGAGCTGGCTCTTATTCTATGGTTGTTGGAGAATCCGGAGAATATGGGATTACTTTCTTGAAAGGTGCCACTTTGGATGGACGTATGACCCTAATTCGCTACATTTAAAAAAGATTAGAAGTTCAATTGGGGAGATGAAAAGTGCATAACATCTCGGTTGTTATATGGCTGTGCATATGGAAATAGCGAAATGCAAGAATCTTTGATAACAAAAATAAAACTTGGTAAGCCTTATTAGAGATATCAAAATACAAGCGTTCTTTTGAGAATAGAACACAAGAATGCTAAGGCTTGCGGTAAATGTGGTGATTTTTTTATGAGAATCCTTATAGCGGTCTCTGTTTTTGTTTGTGGTCACTTGGGTAGCCGAATTCTTTTCGGTTCCCGTTTTTTGTTCGGACTATAATCATTGGGTTAGGTACGAACGAGTTATACATATAAGTGTGTGATAAGTATGTAGTATAATGATAAAGTCATTATGTATAAGATGCGCTTATGACAAGAACCTGACATTGTTTGCCGTGTTAAATTTCCAAATCTTTCCAAACAGTATTTTGAAGAGAAAGTACCACGGAGTCAAGAAGAGCACTGATTGTTATTTTGATCGAGTTACCAGTTGTCCTCGCATTTTCCAGTTCGTTTGAATATATTGATGGTTACTTGCCATCCTACGACGGTAAAAGAACAAAAATGGTTGTCAGTTACTCGGTGCAACAGTTCTGAAGCAGCTATGGCCAAGCACTATGGGAGGGGTTATCCCTTCCCTATCCCGTGAATGTGGGGAAGGGGTATGGGCCATAAGGCAGTTTCACTATGGTCTGATTTCATCCCTTCCCTACACTGCACGGAATCTCAGTTCTCATGTGAATAGTGAGTATCCATTTTTTTTTCTTTTTTCTCAAATTTTATTTTAACGGGTGTAGATAATTATTATTTATGGGTAAAAAAAATGAAGAGAAAAAAATTGAGATATAATAAGAAATAGAGAGTTTTATTATAAATAAAAGAGTTAAAAGTAAAAGACAAGAGTAAAACCAAAAATTCTCAAACGGACACTCAAAATCCGTTAAAAATCACACGGAAACTCAATTTTCCTAAAGTAAGTTTTTATACAAAGACTCAATTTCCGTGTCATTTCCCTTCCCTACAAGAGGATCAGATGTGATCCACTTTGAAACGTAGGGAAAGGATATCCCTACTTAGTAGAGATACGGGAGATCATAGAACTTTTAATTTTTAAATTTTTGCTCCAACCAACTAATTTTTGGGACCTGAAAAAACATTAGTTACTCAAACTACGTCTCATACTTAATGGAGAAACTGGGTTAGGTACGAACGAGCTGTTTACTTCAGAAGCCATGGCCATGAATGCTTCCTCCATGCTGATCAAGTTCTTGGCAATTGTCTCCAATAATGAGATTAGGGATCCCAATTTCATGCCGTGATTGGTCTTTTCTAGTTAAAATAGAACTCTTAAAATATAAATGAAGGCCCATGAGATAATTCAGTTGTCAGGCGAGATCTGAGAATCTGAGATATATACGTAGGAGGAAAACAAACGAACGGAACTTACAACATAGTAGCATTTGGTAGAAACAGTTGGTATATTTTGTCTGTAATTCGGAGAATGCATTAGAAGAAATAATTTGTGTAAAAATTTGTTGATTCTTCTAGTAAAGACTGAAATGACAGGTAACAGGCCCAATTACAATCCTATATTATTCGATAGATGCCAGTCACTATGTCACATCCCAAGATGGTACCGGGGCTAATCAGACATTGAAGTTAGTTGTTCAAACCTCAAATCTAAATTTGGTCAATGTGATTCTCATTGGCGGCCTTATTCTATCACTCTTTGTTTTGTGCCGGCTTAAATATATTTAGTGGACTTCCTGATATTTTTTTACCCCATGAATGTTAAGTATATTATTTAAGAGCGTAGACTTGAATTTTTAGCAGTGTTAACCAATAACACTAGTTGTTATTTTTGAAGCATAAAATGATAAGAGTGAGACAATGACTGGTCATATTTATTTTTACTGTTAGAGTAAATTATTTTATCAAACAAGATGAATTGACTCAATCTGATACATTGAATCTTAAACAATTTTAGAAATCAGAAGATTTGTATTCTACAGCTTTATTGCTGCATCAACAATATATCCAAAATCAGAATTTCGTAATCTTCCGAAGTTATCCAGAAATTAATATTGGTCCAGTACGATTGCCAAAACTAGCTGTACCTAAGATCAGAGACTCGAGAATCTGTTATACTAGCAATCAATGATATACGACCTTTTTCCCCCTTTTTCAGTTTTAATACTTTTAGTCAACGACTAACAAATACGGAGTAGTACAAAAGAAAAGCCAACTAAAAGCTCATTCGTACGCCATATTTTCCGTTATGCTGCATGCTTTTGACCTTTGAAATGTAGTATTACGCGTTGCGCACATCATCTGCCAGACAGACTCATCCAAAAGAGTAGCTTTTCCTTTTTAAGCCGAGTAAGAGTTGGTTTTTTAGTCAACTTACAGTCAAAGCTTTTATTACTTTTCAGCTTAAAAGAGTGAAAAATAGCGCTTATACTACACTTTTGGACGGAAAATGATATTTATCTACCATTTGGGACTAGGTCTAGAAGAAGACTGAATCCGGAAGATGTGCAACGCTTTTGTAAGCTTATGGTCCAGTCCAGTGTAATTCTAGAAGTATATGGCTGCACTCCGGAAACAATAATTGGAATGTTGATCCGTGTTTAAGTAGCGTTTAGGTCGTAACACTTTATGACCAGAAGAAATGATTAGCTTTGTATGACTCGGTATATCCTACACTTCCACTCACCTCTGTATGCCCCAACGGATAAAGATACACATTGGCGTTATAACTAAGCTTTTTGATTTGGGTGCATCTCTTTCCTAATTTTTTAGGTTGTGATTAGTAATTTAATTTAATACTCCCTCCGTTCTTAAATAATAGGCTGGTTTCTATAAATAACTGTTACAAAAAAATAGGCTGGTTTCCTAATTGGGAAAGTCAAATGTTACTTTATTTTTAGGATTCATTTTTTCTTAACTTTTTGATGACAAGTGTTATGAGACCATTTCACTTTTATTTCTTTTTGACAAGTGTCATAGGGACCATTTCACTTCACTTCTTTTATTGACAAGTATCATGAGGACCACTTTCAATGATTGGCTCTCTTAATTTCCTTAATTTTCTCAAAAAACAAAACCAGCCTATTAAAAAAGAACGGATGGAGTATTTAACTTCGATTAGATAGCAATTTTAAATATTGGGATGCTTTTGGGCTCATCAAGGAAATAATTAAACTTTAAAGGGGAGGATTTATTTGGACTTCAATTCACAAGACTATCTCGCATTTTGGGCTCTTTTTCTTGGGCTATCCTCATAGAAATCCATACATTTCAACTTTGACGGGCAAACATACAAAGTTTAAGTTTTGGTAACTGGACGGACAAAATCGGCTGTCCTTCCATGTTTTATAAGTTCCGATTTTTTATTCCAAGTTTACCCCTTAACTATAGTTAATAGGGCCAACTATAGTTACTCTTTAAATCCGGTTTGTAATATGGGTCTCTGTAGTTTTTATAACCCGAATCAAATACGGATACTGTACATGTAAGTTATGTTTTTTCACTCTAACCTTGTTATATTTTACGCTCCTTCTTCTTCTCTGTTTTATTTTTTCTTCATCACTCACTCTATTACTCCCATTTCTGGTTCTTCTTCTTATTGTACTCTATCGTCTCAGAATTTATTTAACTTCAAAACCAATCAAAAGCCAACACTTTCTGAAATCATGACTGCTGAAAAACAGAGATGCATATGAAGTATTAGAAGTTGCTCTTAAAGTTTTTTTTTTACCATGGCAATATAAATTTCAAAGAGAAACAATAGGTTCCGATCGCGTGATCTATAAAATAAATTCGGTAGAGCAGTAGATGATCGTATAAAATAAGTTGGGTTTTCTTGTCCATGTGGCGTATAAATTAAAATGAGTAATTGGTCCCGGCGGTCGTATATAATAAAATGGGTACCTTGATTTCAATTACACACATCTGATATGTTCGGTAGCTACATATAAAAGTTACAAGAACCTGGACATATTTATGTTCTTTGAATTTTATATTTCAAAGAGAGAAAAGAGACTTCACATACCTACATTATTAACAACCATTTATGCATGTAAATGAAAGCATCATGACGTTTAGAATGAGACTCCAACTTATCATTAGCCGTAGCATCGGATAGGATCATTGCAACCTTTCTCAGTTGACTGCCTGAAACCAAAGCGACCACCCTTTACTAAGTACTGCTATTGATACTCCTCTGCTATGTAAA
This sequence comes from Papaver armeniacum, assembly GCA_023531295.1. Lineage (NCBI taxonomy): Eukaryota > Viridiplantae > Streptophyta > Magnoliopsida > Ranunculales > Papaveraceae > Papaver > Papaver armeniacum. The sequence continues at coordinate 35,386 of JAJJWW010011827.1, forward strand.
ACTTCTTTGTTGACAAACTCTCGGTAACAGTCTTTTTACCTATAATCTTTAGCTGAATCCTCATTTCCTCATTTCTTTGCCTTCGCAAACCTGAGGCCCCGGTACTTCTCACCAGTGATTTCGCAAAACCCGAGGCGGCGTACTTCTCATCACCGAGTGCAATTTCTAAAAGCTCCATCCCGGTTACCTTGATTTGATGCGGTGCCCATTTTCAAAACTAGCTCGGTTTTGATCTCTAAAGCTCGCAAGGATATGTAAAAGGCAAGACTTGATAAACTTATTTCATATACTTGCTAATGTGTGTAAATGAATTTTTTGACAAGTAATTTGCAGCATAAATGAGCAGTAGAGCAACATTGATCATTGTGCGATTGGCAGACTCAATAGGCGAGCTTCAACCTTGACTGCACCAATCAACCTTGAAATCTAACTCTAACTGCGGGGCATTAATTGTGTTCTTACATCCATATGACTATAAATAGTAACGAAACAAACTGCATATGTTTTTAATTTCAAGATTAACCAAAATGTTACACTTTGTCTATTAATTAACTTATCTTTTTTAAAAATTTTACGAATACTCACCTCCTTACTAATTTCTCTCCACCAGCTGCTATGTGGTATCTAACAATCAAGCATGATTTTTGCATGAGAAAATATCTACTAAATATTTATCAGGATGTAGTTGTTCCTTAGCCTGTACTGCTTTAAAGATGTATGGACGTGATAAAAAAAATTAAAAAAATCAACATTGGATTAAGGCATTCATCTCCTACTTATCTTTTTAGATTGAGCCTTTTCACATATATAAGCTTTTGAATTTCTTAGCTCATTACGCTTGCTCAAAAGAAGTTTACCAACTACACAGGAAACTTAAAACCTATCCGCAAGATAAAGATTAAAGTTATTTCAAAGTCTTGAAATCTATAAATGCGGAGTATGTTAATATAGTAGATGGTGTATCCAGGATCCAAGATTTGTGACTGCTGGACAAACTAGAAACTACGAACAAAGAGGGAAATATATATGGGATGGATGAAAGATAGCTTCATAACATGTAGTAGAACTACAATGATTTTGTAGGCTATACGACTAACTTTATAATAAGAACTCGTCCTTCACATTTTTATGGATACTATGTATTCCAATTAAAGTTCAGCTCGAGGTAGTAGTGTAATGTATATATCATCCAATCATGAACTAAAATTAAAATGAGAAATCAATGTAAGTACATACTGCAAAGTCAACAATTTTCCATCAGCAAGTAAATAAGCGATAACCACCTCCTCATTCAATCTAGCTGCAGCATTCCCCTAAGCCATATTCTTGTTTGAGTTGGTATCATGGTGAAACCTAAAATATGTGCAGTAAATCAAAATCGGTCTTTTCTAATAAAATTCTTTCTCATTAACACCCATATCTGAAGGGTATTGAGATGGAGATGAAAAAGTTTATTAGAAGAAAACTATATTAATTATGATCTTTACACACGCCTAACAAGAACAAATTCACAAGGGACTCTAATTGTCTTCTGCAATACAACAAACAAGTAAACAATGGATTTGTTCAAGCTCAATCTATAGCAAGGGCACATAGTGATTGTTGTGATATTTTTGTTTTTGGTTGTTCACCTTTCAAGCCCTATGTGTGACCCTCTTTCAACAACCCAAAGAACCCAATTAGATTCATGAAAATAAAGAACGAGCATTTTTGGTCAATCACCTGCTAAGGGGGATCTCACTTCATTCACCTACATCTTAAATTAAAACATGAACTAGGGTTTAATAACAAATACATAGAAGTAACAACAGTAAAGTAAACAAACTTCACATAAGCATAATCATATCATAAAAAAGAACATTGATTATATTTAGTTTCACATCCATCGTAGAAGATAAAACCCAAACGAAGAAGAAAAAAAATGTTAGCGAAGAAGAAAGGAATAAATTGGGGCAGGGAATTTGGTTCGGTTTACGGGTATGAATTATGAAGTTCTCACAGTGGGTTTGGTTAAGAAACTTAAGGGACTATAACGTAATTTCATACCGATTTTATGCCCACCAACTCAACTGATTTGATTCTGTCCGTATGTGTAGGAAAACTCAAACCTTGGCCTTCTGCCCATCAAACTAGAAACGCTTGGATTTCTTTGAGGATAGCCCCTTTTTCTTTCAATAAAACTTAAATGGTAACGATTCTAAGCTAATATTCAGCGATATGTTTCTTTACAAAGTTCTGCGTTCCTATGAAAAATTGGCACATCTCGAAACGTATAACATCACCATCTACTACTACTTTGAAAATTTGTCGTTGAAAATTATTGGATTTTCAGCCTTTGAAATTAAGATTTGTAGATAGAGAGGTTTGTTATGTCGGAATGTACTCTTTTGGGCAGATATGTAGAGTTTTATAAGAAGAACATATCCACGAAATATTAGTTTTAAATCCATTACCGTTTAGGTTTTATTAAAGAAAATGGTTCCAAAGTGTGTGATAATGTGAGAATAGGAATGTAGGTGGATGTCGGGGAGCAAAAAGGATGCAGGGGATATGTGGAGTGGAGTTAACACCTCCTCACAGTCTACTGATAATTTAGTTGGTGAGAAAGGGAAAAATATGGAGCATTATATCAGAGACCTCTAGTTATTAATCCATCTGGATTGGACTTGAAGGCTGGCAGTGGTGGAGGGAAGTCAAATAGCTCAGTTGCCTCGCATGATGATTAGATCTCTGCTAAAGGAAAGACTCTTGCCAACAAAAACGTTATACATGTGAAGTCCCACAAAAAAAAAAAAAAATTGTTAAACAAGTGATTTCTCCAAAAAAAAAATAATGGGAACATTATTTAAATACCCCTAGAATATATGGCCTTCACAAATACCCCTGTCCATTTTATTAATACCCATAAGTGTTATTTTTTAAGTGGATAATGAAAATGAACTAGTACTTTTTTGGATAATGAAAATGAACTAAGTATGTTCTTGACGCGTGAAAACGTCAACCCAATCTCCTACGGAGGTTGAATTGACTTAATATAATTTTAGATGTGTCAAAAACTATACCCTAAAAACTTAAAATATACCCTTTAGGGGTATTTGTGAAATCCTTAAGGGTATTTGTGAAGACCCTTGAAAATGAGGCGTATTTTTTTAATTTCCACAAAAATAATCTCTTTTTCCTTTTAAGTGATTTTAAAGAAGATAGCAGATTTCCAATATGCATAAGCCAAATTGAGGTTCCAGTAAAAAAGTTAAAATAGAAGAGGATTGTGATGATCGGAAGACATTGAATTTAAAAGAAGCCTCATATTCATGTCTTATGACACGACCTCAAAGATAAAAGAAATAGAACTCCAAAGGCTTGTTTGGAATGGTAGAACGAGAATCCTAACAAGAAAAGTTGGGCGAGGGCAAAGATCCCAGACTAAGAGGTGCATTTCTTTACCTCATAGTATAGAATTGTAGTTTTTGTTGTTTGCTAGAATGCTAGTTTTGTGTTTTTTTATTAGAGTTTGCTAGCTTTTCTTGCCTTGCAGTTGGTTTTTGTAGTTTTGGTCTTTTTCTTTGATGTGTTTCTAGTCAGCTTGCTTAGGAGTAGTAGACTTGTTGTCTTTCTTTTTGTATCTCCTCGGCGTCTCTCTTATTTTTTTTTATTTTTTTTTTCTTTTATTAACGAATTTTAATCTTTTCTCCATTAAAAAAAAAGATCTCTTCAGTGTTGGATATTTTTCAAATATGTATGCCGCAACGACAGGGGGGGTTGCAGGGGTCTAGGGGACTGTTAGTACCTAAAAATTACTTCCAGGTAAAACAAATGCACCGCTATGGTACTTTCTTTTTAGGTTCGAAAATTAAAATCGAAACCGGACAAGCCTAAACCACGATAGCAGCCGTTATGTCCTGCTTCGGTCACGATGGAGAGGAAGATGGGTTGATCTTAGGGGAGGGAAGCAGAAAAGTTTGAGAAGTTGGCAATGGTATTGAATTGTGTGTTGGGTATCGAAAACTATGAAGAAATATAGATCTTTTAGGTATGAAAGCTTGTTTTGTCTTCTGAATAGGCTAAGTGACCTATTTATATTAGTTTAGAATACGCAATGCCAATCTCATGAGTAGTGGAGATAGTGAGGTTGTGGAGAGAGATGGAGAAAATGGGAACGTGTGAGATAAACCAGGGAAGTTTTTGAAAATTCCTTTTCTCACAAATCCATAATCTCTCTAACCGTTTTCGACTGTCACCACTACTCTAACTTTTCACATGGGATGTTGCCACGCCGCATGTTTTCGTAGACCACCAGACCAATACCCCATGAAGAATCCCCCCACGTGATGTATTTTGATATTTCTTAGATGTTTTTGATGAATCGTAGATGTCATCTTACTTAGGTTAAATCGTAGCCATTGATATGCCATATGTTTAGGGCGCAACCGTGCTTTGTTGTGGCATAAGCTATCATGGTCGAAAATAGTGCACGGAGTCTTGCTATGGTTTTCGCCTCAGTTATGATGGCCGAGAATGGCGCGCGACGTAGTGTCATAGCCTTGGCCTAAGTTGTGATGACCGAGAATGGCGAATGACATGATACCATGGCCTTGGCCTAAGCTGCCAAGGCCGATAACATCGCACATCTAGGTGTCGCGGCCTTGGCCAAAGCTGCCAGGGCCGGTAATATCGCACAGCTAGGTGCAAAGACCTTGGCCTAAGCTGCAAAGTCCGGTAATGACGCGCAGCTACGTGCTACGGCCTTGACCTAAGCTGCCTAGGATGGGAATGTGGCAAGGCTACGAGCTATGTCCTTGGTGATAGGTGTCATAAACACCTTCATTTATATCTATAGTTTATGCTTTCTTCGCTAGTTTCTTGTAAATTATGTATCTTATGTTTGGTTTTGAGTTTATTAGGTACTTTGGAGTCATTATGAGCAAAAGAAGGAAAAATCACTCATTTGGAGCGAAAAAGGCAAAAGCATCATTTTGGAGCGCAGCCGAGTTAAGCCAAACGATAGGGGACAACCACTGCAGCTTAGTCTAGAGAAGCAAAGGGAAGACATCACGGGTTGGCCCTTATCTATTTCATCTGGGTAGTTGTATCAACTTGCATTTTCCTACACAAGGCCTAAAAATTAGAGAAAATCAATTCTCAATTATTTGTTTCTGAAACATAGGGAAGAAAGAGGCGCAACATCCATGGAGGAAACTCAGATCGAAGTTGTTATTGGTGATATTCGAACTCAAACAGCTGAAATTGTGTATTAATGGTAGGAATTGGCTAGGGTACTGAAGCAGAGATCGAGAGAAGGAGGATTTGATTCTGTTTGAGAAATTTAGAAGAATCCAGAGGAGAGATTACTAATGTTCTTAGTACATGAAGAAGATGAAGCTGATATCAAATTGGGTTTGATCTGAGTTTAAGGAGAAGGAAATGATTTTGTTGATGGCGATGATGAAAGCGGCCATGGACTTCAGAGAAGAGAGATCGACGGAAATAGGTTTGGTTCAGATTTAACAGAAGTTGAGTTAGGGTTTCTGTACTTGAAGATGAAATCTGTGGTGTTCTTGAAGGGTTCGATCTGTTATCAATGGAAGTGATACGTCATAGAAGAAATTGTTGCCAGGGTTTTGAGTTATGAGATTGAATGAGTATTGTGGATGAATTCAGGTGAAGATGATGAATTAAATGGAGGAGGTTTCTGGTGGTGTCTATTGCCTTGATTGAAGTAGTGACTGAGATGGCTATGAACTGCAGCAATTAGATGAACGCTAGGTTGTTATTGCAGGGTTCATGTTGTTGCAGAGCTGGAGAATTTCAAGGTTGTGATGCAGTTGTAATGGGAGTTCTTGAATGGTTGTGAGGCATTGCAGAGCTGTAGCTGCAATTGCAAGCCATGATGTTGAGTTGCAGGCAGTGATAGAATGGGATTATGAAGGTTCTGGCACTGTCTCATTGCAGCTGAGATATAGCAAATGGAGTTGATAATGTTGATGATGTGTAAGAGAAGTGCAGGTGATACGCTAGATGTTGTTTCAGTTTGGAATGCGGTGACTAGATGTATGTTAGGTTGCATGCATGGACTGAGATGGAGTCGTAATTGTAGGAGTGCAGCTACAACTTTTGCAGGTGAACTAGTAGTGCAGTTTATGGACCAGTGCAAGCAGATGGAATAGGCTGGTGTTGTTGCAATGGAAGAAACAGAAAGGGTGTTGCTGCCATGGTCACAATGGCTGTGTGATTACAAAACTGTGGAGGTATTGAATATGATGATGTTGAGTTGAGATAAGCCCCTGGTGTTAGTGAAATTGCAGGTGCAGTGAAGGAAGTGCAGCTGTAAGTATGAACTCAAGTGCAGGCATGAACTGAAATGGTAGATTGAAGCGCAGCTGGATATCAATATGAACTAGGAACTGCAGGGTTGAGTTAAGTTGCAGGCAAGGGAATGGTTCCATAAGCAGTGTGTTTTGTTGTTGCAAATGGTGATGAGGAATAGCTGCTGCCAAGAACAAGGAAGAACGAAAGCCGAAGCAATAAAACGATGTTGTTGCAGCTGAGAGTTATAGTGCAAATGCAGCTAATTTGTGGAAGTGATAGAGAAGTGTGCAAGCCATTATGGTTGGAAGTGAAGTAGTGATGCACCATCCTGGTGCAACACAAAATTTGGCCTTTGCAAAATGGCTTTGGCCCTGGCAAAACTGGTTAGGCTCGACTCAGAGTTCGGCGACTCGGACCGACTCATATGACCCGGTTTCACTCAGTTGACCTGACCAAGCTGACTCGTTGACTGGTGACCGGGTAGACTTTGCCGGTCACCTGAGCTATTTTCCGGTCATTTTTCCGGCCAATTTCCGGCCACAATACCAGTTTTCCGTCGACTATTTTTGGGACATATTTTCACATGGGTATTCCTCACATTTGGGCTTGGTGGACATCTTGTTATTGGACTTTGGGATTTGAAGACCTAATTTTGGAAAGATGAAAGACTACAAAAGAGAAAGTTTTCTACAACTTTGGATATCACATATTATTCTTGGAACTTGGAGAGAGCCGCTTTTGTTTACGCTACTAGGTTTGCTTTTGTTCATCTTCTTCTATTCAATTAATATTTTTATGATGAACTCCATAGCTATGAGTAGCTAAACAACTATTATTGGTTATGGGATAAAGTTGATTTCTCAACATGTTATTTGAATCTATGAATTAGTTTTGTCTCAATAATTTATTATTTGTGATTCACAATTAATAGTGTTATATGATTTGAATACTTGTTAGGTTGAGTCCGGAATCAATCCGATTTGCATTCATCTCTAGAACTATATTAGGGTTTTCAATACGAAAAAGTTGTTTATCCCTGATTCTAAGTAGCATAATTGTGGGTAGTGCTTGTAGTGATATATCCTACTAGTCACAAGTGAATCATAACTTTTGTTAAAACGGATTAGTGTTTTTACACGTTCGTTTGCATTGATTAGTCTTATTCCATAGAACTTATTGCTTTTAGGGAGTTAAACTTGATTGTGCTTTTACACATTAGGTTGCTTTCTAGGAAGAATTCACATATACATCTTTTAATGTGGTTGTGATGAAATCAGGGAATTAGCGGGATATTCTTGCGATCAAGGTATTCTAGGAATTTTAGTAAGTGAGAGATTAAAATATCAATTCTAATCATTGATGAAAATACATGTTTGTGAATGATACTATCCCGTGACCAATATCTTCTCCTTATTGATTATTCAAATTATTTTATTGCTTTCAATTACTTTTATTGCTTAGATAAAATAAAAATCCCCCCTTGGTTACTAAGAAACTGAAATTCTATAACAACAAAAGCCTCTATGTGGGAACGAACTCTTTCTTATCACGTACTTCATTTAAATTTAGTAGAGTGAGAAAGTGAAATTATTTTTGCTCGGCTGACAACCGGTCAAATTTCGGCGCCGTTGCCGGGGAGGCATACGGCTTGTTATTAAGTTTTTAGTTTCTTTTTATAATTTCTGCTTTTATCTTTGCCTTTTATTTTCTTGTCTTGTTTCCCACTTGTTTGTGAGAATTTTTTTCAGGTACCTAATCCCTGGCTTCTAAAAGATTGGAACTATCCAAGGTGCGGGATAGCTACTCGAAGAGGCACAATACTCCAACCAAGTCAAGACACAACAGAAGATCAAGAGTTAGAAGTGGAACGAGAGTTACAACTAGAAGGAGAACAAGAGGTTCCATTCGTAGACGAACCACAAGTTGAAGAACAAGAAGCAATGGGTGATGCAAATCGTACACTCAAGGACTTGGCTTCTCATAGGCTTGATACACAACAGGGGTGTATTCAAACAAACTCTACTTTTGAGATCAAGCCGGGGTTGCTTAGAGAATTACCAAAGTTCCATGGCATGGTGAATGAAGACCCAAAAAAGCATCTTATGGACTTTCACACCATTGTCATGGCCATGATTCCAGCGGATGTTGAGGCGGATGGTGCAATGTTGAAAGTTTTTCGTTTCTCTTTGATGGATAGTGCTAAGGATTGGTTGTACTATTTGCCTTCCGGAAGTGTCATGGAATGGGCTGAAGAAACTCTTTTTAGAGAGATATTTTCCTGCATCAAAGGCTACTCAAATTCGCAAGGAGATTTGTGGGATGAAGCAAAATATGGGAGAATCCTTATATGAATGTAAGGAACGATACAAGAGATTGGTGGAAAGCTGCCCTCACCACCAATTTAGTGACGCTATGATCATCCAATACTTCTATGAAGGACTCCAATCAAGTGATATGAATCTTCTTGACGCTGCGGGTGGTGGTGCACTAGTGAGCAAGACGGTGGCACAAGCTAGAGAGTTGATTGAAAACATGGAAGCAAACTCCCAACAGTTCTTGAGTCTTGGTTCGGATGTGCTTCTTAGGAAAGTAAATGAAGTGAGCGAGGTCGAGGAACTTCGTCAACAAATGGGTAACATGACAGCAATGATGCAACAAGTTGCAGCCACGGTGATACCAAGTTCCTCTCAAGCTTATGAAGACGAGCAAGCTAATGCGGTCTTTCCAAATCAACAAAGACGGTATGATCCCTACTCTAACACTTACAATCCGGGATGGAGAGATCACCCCAATTTTAGCTATGCCAACAAGCAAGGTGCGGTCCAACAACCTACTTTTAACCGTCCGAGTGGATTTCAACCACAACAACAACAATTTCAGCAACCACAAGCACAACAATCAATACAAAATCAAGGTTCTGATATCGATTCAAAGCTTCAAACAATAATGCAAGGCATTTCCACCATGTTTAAAGAAAGTCATCAGGAAACTAAGAGTGCTATCAAGGAGTTGCAGACACAAATGGGCTCCATGGCTATTGAGTTGAACCAATTGAAGGCACAAAATAGTGGGAAACTCCCTTCTCAGCCTATTAACTCAAAAGAGGGTGTCAATGCTATTACGTTGAGAAGTGGTACACAACTTGTGCAACCCGAAGTTACTGATTCGGGCAAGGTGGAAACACCAAAGGAACTTGTTTTGGAGGAGAAGAATGAGGATTCTCCCCAAACTTATGAGGTACCTATTCCTAACTCTAAAACTATGGTTTCTACTTATGTTCCTCCTTTACCTTTTTCTCGCAGATTTGCAAGTTCTAAGAAGGCGGAACTAGAAAAGGAGATTTTAGACGTTCTAAAGAAGATCCATGTGAACATACCACTCATTGATGCTATTAAGCAAGTTCCAAAGTATGCAAAGGTGTTGAAGGACTTGTGTACCAATAAGAAAAGGCTCAAAGGTAATGAAGTGCTTAGTGTGGGGGAGAATGCTTGGCAATCTTACAACACAAACTCCCACTTAAGTGCAAGGATCCCGGTAGTTTTGACATTCCCGTCATAATTGGTAACACAACATTTAACAAAGCTATGTTGGATTTAGGTGCATCCGTTAACGTTATGCCGACATCTATGTATAATTCACTTGAGTTAGGTCCTCTTAAAAAGGCTGGAATTATATTGCAACTAGCCGATCGCTCTAATGTCTACCCAATGGGTATTGTTGAGGATGTTCTTGTGCAGGTTAATCAATTAGTATTCCCAGCTGACTTTTGTGTGTTAGAGATGAATGAAGATTCACCGGACTCGTCTCTTCCATTGTTACTTGGGCGTCCCTTCATGAAAACGGCGAAAACCATTATTGATGTGGAAAAGGGAACGCTAACTATGGAGTTTGATGGAGAAACTATACGTTTCAACATTTTCGAGACGATGAGATATCCTAGTGATGTCCACTCTTGTTTCTCCATTGATGTTATGGATACATTGGCACAACAAATGTTTGAATTAAATGGTGATGACGCTTTGGAAACCGTGTTAACTACATCCATGGATAATGGTGTAGAGTGTGGTAATGAAGTCAAGGAAGCCCTTGGTGATCTTAACTCACTACAAGGATGTTCGGAAACTCATAATATCTCTTTTATTTCTTTACCATGCAGTGATGAAAAGCTTGTACCTTCAATTGTTAAATCTCCAAGGTTAGAATTGAAACCTCTTCCCGATCACCTAAAGTACTTGTACTTGGGTGATAATGAAGAGTTACCTGTGATTGTTTCTAACAAGCTTAGTGAATTACAGGAGAAAAAACTTATAAGAGTGCTAAGGAAGTACAAGACGGCCATAGGTTGGACAATTGCTAATATCAAGGGTATAAGCCCTGCCGTTTGTATGCACAAAATCCGTTTGGAGGACGATGCAAAGCCTACAAGGTAAGCGCAACGTCGTTTGAACCCTCCCATGATGGAAGTTGTGAAAAGGGAGATACTCAAGCTTTTGGACGTGGGTGTTATCTACCCCATATCCGATAGCAAGTGGGTAAGCCCGGTACAAGTAGTACCAAATAAATCAGGTGTGACGGTGGTGGAGAATGATAAGAACGAACTTGTCCCAACTCGTGTGCAAACCGGTTGGAGGGTTTGTATAGATTATAGAAAATTGAATGCCACTACTAGAAAAGATCACTTTCCATTACCTTTTATTGATCAAATGCTTGAACGTTTAGCTGGACACTCTTACTATTGCTTCCTTGATGGCTATTCAGGTTATAATCAGATTGTGATAGCGCCGGAGGACCAAGAGAAAACTACTTTCACTTGTCCTTTCGGTACTTTTGCTTATAGAAGGATGCCTTTTGGCTTGTGCAATGCTCCAGCTACTTTTCAAAGGTGTATGGTAAGTATCTTCTCATAATATGTTGAAAACATAATCGAAGTGTTCATGGACGATTTTAGTGTCTTTGGTGATTCATTTGACCTTTGCTTGAACAACTTGTCTCTAATCCTTGAACGATGTGTTGAAACAAACCTTTTCTTTGAATTGGGAGAAGTGCCATTTTATGGTAACTCATGGCATAGTTTTAGGCCATATAATATCTTCTAAAGGCTTAGAAGTCGATAAATCTAAGATAGACCTTATTCGTGCTTTAACCCCTCCCACTACGGTGAGGGAGATACGTTCTTTTCTTGGTCATACAGGTTTTTATCGTAGATTCATCAAGGACTTTTCTAAGATAGCATCACCACTTTGCAACTTATTGCAAAAAGATGTGGTTTTTAACTTTGATGAAAAGTGTATGGCGGCATTCAATCGTTTGAAAGAACTTTTGATTTCAGCCCCTATCATTAAACCACCGGATTGGAGCAAGCCTTTTGAGCTCATGTGTGATGCAAGTGATTATGCGGTTGGTGCGGTGCTTGGGAAACGTGTGGGGAAGATACCTCATGCTATTTATTATGCTTCTAGAACGTTAAATGAGGCCTAACAAAACTACACAACCACTGAAAAAGAGTTGTTAGCCATTGTTTTTGCTTTGGAAAGTTTCGCTTTTATCTAATTGGTACAAAAGTTGTTGTCTTTTCTGATCATGCAGCACTTAGGTACTTGCTAATGAAGAAAGAAGTGAAACCGAGGCTCATACGATGGATTTTACTCTTGCAAGAGTTTGATATTGAAATCAAGGACAAGAAAGGAATTGAGAACACCGTTGCGGATCACTTGAGCCGTCTTGCTATGGACAAGGAAGCTATCCCATTGCGTGAAAGTTTCCCGGATGAGCAACTATTCTCAATTGCCTTTGGAGAACCATGGTATGCCGATATTTTCAATTACTTGGTGTCTAAAAAAATCCCAAAGAACTTGTCTCGTGTTGAGAGGGACAAACTTAAGAAGTTAGGGAACCAATACATATGGGATGATCCATACTTGTGGAAACATTGTAGTGACCAAGTAATACGAAGGTGTGTTCCCGAATCTGAATTTAATTTTATCTTGTCTTTTTGTCACTCTTATGGTTGTGGAGGACATTTTGGGAGTAAGAGAACCGCTCACAAGGTACTTGAAAGCGGTTTTTATTGGCCAACCTTGTTTAAGGATGCACATATATTTTGTACAACTTGTGATAGGTTCCAAAGAACAGGCAATCTAGGTGCCCGAAATCAAATGCCACAAACTTTTATTCAATTTATTGAAGTTTTTGATGTATGGGGTATTGATTTTATGGGTCCTTTTGTCAACTCCCATGGGAATTTTATATCTTACTTGTTGTTGATTATGTCTCTAAATGGGTGGAAGCTAAGGACACCCCAACTAATGATTCTAAAGTGGTTTCAGATTTTGTGCAAGCTAATATTTTTGCAAGGTTTGGAATTCCAAGAGCCATAATTAGCGATGGGGGTTCTCACTTCAAAAACAGGATTTTACAAAGCTTGTTGAAGAAGTACAACGTGTCGCACAAGATTGCAACACCTTATCATCCCAAACAAATGGACAAGCCGAGGTTTCTAACCGAGAGGTGAAGTCTATACTAGAGAAGACGGTGAACCCAACAAGGAAAGATTGGAGCATGTGACTTAATGATGCTTTGTGGGCGTATAGAACCGCATACAAGACACCTATCGGGATGTCTCCCTTTAGGCTTGTGTATGGTAAACCTTGTCATTTACCCGTTGAAATTGAGTATAAGGCGTTTTGGGCTATTAAACAATGCTATGGAGATGGATGGGCTGGAGCAAAGGAAGTTACAACTCCAAGAGCTAGAGGAGCTTCGCAATGATGCATTTTAAAGCTCACGCATTTATAAGGAAAAGACGAAAGCATTTCATGATAACATGATTTCTAGAAAACAATTTTGCATTGGGCAGAAAGTGCTTTTGTTTAATTCTCGCTTGCATTTATTTCCGGGTAAATTAAGGTCACGATGGATGGACCTTTTATTGTTACTAATGTGTTTTCTCATGGTGCAGTAGAAATTCGTAGCATAGCTACAGGGAAAGAACTTAAAGTTAATAGGCACCGGTTGAAACCATATTATGAGAATTTCACTTCCGAAGTGGTGGAAGGAGTTAATTTTGTGGAATTACTCTCTCTGGAGGAGTCATAGAACGCAAGGAGATAGTCGGGCTGGAGACTTTAAACCAAGCGCTAAATGGGAGGCAACCCAAAGGATGAGTATTTCTTGTCTTGTATTTATTTCTTGTTTTGTTTTTAGTTTTTCTTGTCTTGTTTTTATTTTTTCTGATTTCTTGTCGCATTCATGTTAGAATTTCCCACCTTGACTTACTTTGGACGATTCAATTTACATTGAGGACAATGTAAAGTTTAAGTGCGGGGAGTGGTTAAGCATTTGCATTGTAAAAAATTTCAATTTTTTTCAACTTTTGTGTAAAATAGTGAATAAAAAACTCCAACTTGTGGTTATTTTAGAGTCACATAGTATACATGTCGCTAAGATTACATCGAGATTCTCATAAGAGTGACCGAACTTAGAGATGACAGAGAACATGATCGGGTTTCTTAATTGTATGAGAGTTAAAGTTGGATTTAACCATGCCAGTGGCAAATAAGGTGCAGACTGAATTCCGTATTAGAGTAGTGGTCCCCTATAGTGGAGACTACCCATGTTACATCATGAGAGTCACCGACCTTCAATTCTTCGTACCTGTCTAAATATGTGCTTTTAGAGTGTGTGTCACCGTACGTAAACTCCGGGTAGAATGGTGATCTACCCAACCTCCCACCAATAGAAGCACTATTTTGATCTCTTGAGTGCTATTTTTATCAACCATGATGGTGACATCGAATTGCTAACTTACATACCACTTGTAATCTTGTTCGCAGTTAGCACCATCCACATTATCTCTCTCTACACCAACAGGTCCATAGAAACACCATCATCATCAACAAGAGGAGCATCACAAATTTGAAGGAAAGTTGAAGACGTTCAAGGTTTACAAGCAACGGTACAGAAATGAGCAGATTTCAGATTCAAGTAAAGCAAAAAGACAAGGAGCAGAATTTTTACAAGTTGAAGACTATTGTACAAGAGTGAAAATTATCAAGGATGAGAGTTCGAGAAGTTTATGATATCAAGACATACAAGTTGTGAAGAATCAAGCGGTAAAGTACTTACACCATGGCCATTTGTACTTATTTTATTTTTCAGTTTGTATTTATTTCTCTTGTCTCATTAAAAAAAAAAAAAAAAAAAAAAAAAAAAAAAAAAAACAAGAGAAAATTTTGTTAGGTGCATTATTAGTTTTATTATTTTGTTTTGTTTTGTTTTCATTTTGTATTTGTTTTATTTTTCTTGTCTCAATAAATTAAAAAAAAAAAAAAAAAAAAAAAAAAAAGAGAGACAAGAAAAATTCATTGTATCATATTTTGGGTTTGTAAATTGTGTAGTTCGTTTTTAGTTTTGTATTCTTTCAATAAACCCAATGGAAAAAGGAATATCTACAATGAAGTTTCAAGCAATAAGGATTCAGAGGAAAAGAGTTACATTGTCAAGATTCTACGAAGTTCAAGATTTTATCATCAAGAGTTGAAGACCGAAGACGAGGCTGAAGACACCGATTGAAGACCGAAGACGTTTCTATGGATGTTGTGAGAGTGGTGCTAGATGCACGCCGAACGGATAACGAGGTAAGTAAGCATATTCCCACCTTCGTTAAGTGGTTGATTTCCTTTCTTAGAGATCGTCAGAAAGATGGGTTTTCAAAAATGATAAAAGATGTGGGTTTTCAAAACAATTCGGAGGGTTTTTGCCTTCCTACCATTCAAGGTGTCACAGGATTCTCTCTTCATTCCTACCTGGACACATGTGTGACCCATAAAAAGCTATTTATTATTGAAAGCAACTTCATAAAACCCTTTCTTGTGAGGCAGGGTCGAGACTTTCGATCACTCCGAACCCGAATTTCTTTCGATAAGGGATGGTTATTTCTCTCTCAACTTTTAAGAATGAGATTGTGTTCATTTAAGTGTCTAACCCGATGACTAGTGTGCGAGAATCACTATGTCTTCTTAGCGCGTTGGATGCTATCATTACGGAGAACTAGTAAGTTGAAAAATAGGTTTTGTGGGTATATCTCTAGTAAACCATCACGAGACTATAACTCGTCCACTAGGGACACTTAGGGGTTTAAAGGCTTGTTATACGTGCTAAGTGTGACCCTAGCCTCGACGACACGGAGTTGTATGTATCATTTAGAATTGTTTTGTTTGATTTGCTCGAGGACTAGCAAAGTCTAAGTGTGGGGGAATTTGATAGGTGTCATAAACACCTTCATTTATATCTATAGTTTAAAATACATAAACATCTTAATTTATATCAATTCTAATCATTGATGAAAATACATGTTTGTGAATGATACTATCCCGTGACCAATATCTTCTCTTTATTGATTATTCAAATTATTTTATTGCTTTCAATTACTTTTATTGCTTAGATAAAACAAAAATCCCCCCTTGGTTACTAAGAAACTGAAATTTTATAACAACAAAAGCCTCTCTGTGGGAACGAACTCTTTCTTATCACGTACTTCATTTAAATTTAGTAGAGTGAGAAAGTGAAATTATTTTTGCTCGGCTGACAACCGGTCACTTGGCCCTGGATGCCAAGGCCGAGAATGGCACACAGCTAGGTGCCACGGCCTTGACCCTTGCTTCCAAGGCCGAGAATAGTGCACAGCTAGGTGCCACGGCCTTGGCCCTGGCTGCCAAGGCCGGGAATGTCGCACGGCTACGTGCTATGGCGTTGGCCTTGGCTTCCAAGGCCGAGAATAGTGCACAGCTAGGTGCCAAGGCCGAGAATGGCGCACATCTAGGTGCCATGACCTTGGCCCTGGCTGCCAAGGCCGGGAATATCCCACGGCTACGTGCTATGGCCTTGGCCCTGGCTTCCAAGACCGAGAATGGCGCGCAACTAGGTGCCACGACTTTGGCCTTGGCTGCCAAGGCCGAGAATGGTGCACACATTGGTGCCACGGCCTTGCCCTAGCTGCCAAGGCCGAGAATATCGCACGGCTACGTGTTATGGCCTTGGCCCTACTGGCTCCCAAGGCCGAGAATGGCGCACATCTAGGTGCCACGGCCTTGGACCTGGCTTCCAAGGCCGAGAATGGCGCACAACTAGGTGTGACGTCCTTGGCCCTGGCTTCCAAAGCCGAGAATGGCGCACATCTAGGTGCCACGGCCTTGGCCATGGCTGCCAATGACGGGAATGTCGCACGGCTACGTGATATGGCCTTGGCCCTGGCTTCCAACGCCGAAAATGGCACACAGCTAGGTGCCATGGCCTTGGCCACAGCTACTAAGTAGGAATGGCGCACAGCTAAGTGCCACGGATTTGGCCCTGGCTGCCAAGGCCGAGAATGGCGCACAACTAGGTGTTATGGCCTTGGCCTAGGTTGCAAAGGCCTTGAATATTGCGCGGGATGGTAGTATGTCCTTGTCCTAAGCTTCCAAGGACGTAACTGCCGCCAGCCAGGGTGCCATGGCCTTGGCCAAAGCTGTCAAGGCCGAGGATGGCGCGCACGATGTTGTCGTGGCCTTGACCAAAGCTGCCAAGTCCGTAAGCGACACGAACGATAGTGTCGTGGTCTTGGCCAAAGCTGCCAAGGCTGAGGAAGGCGCGCGCGATGGTGCGCAGCTAATGCTGTGGCGCATTGGCGGACATGCCACATGCCATATTTTGCCAAATTGTGTTATGGACTTAGCTGATTGTTTTGAGATAATTTCTTCCGAGCCATTAGCCCATTTTTCTTAGCCAAATCACTGTAAGCTATAGTGGTTATACCATGGCCTTAGCCATAGCTGGCTGAGGTACTTCATGAGATATGCGGTGAATACTATGGGCTTGGCCGTGCCTGGCCAATATGCCTCGATGCTTATGATGTGACCATAATATAACTACAATCTGGGGTTTGAGTTCATGGCAATATGCCAGGCCTATATTTGAGGTTTTAATGCTATTCAGTATGAATTTGAATACGATAGTGCCGCTATAGCATGTTCAAGGAACCCGTCCGTGGGAGTTTGCGACTTGAGACGATATTGATATGACCATGCGTCAAATATGATACCCTCGGTAGCATGTGAATTCAAGAATGGCGTGAAATCCTATCCCGAATATGAATAATGCCATGTATATGGCTTAAAGGTGCATATACTGGCACACATGAAATACCAAGGTTTCTGCTTGGGAAAGCCTTGAAATTTGGTATGCACATACACTTTTAAAATAGTTATAGGATGACTGGGTCCGTTATTGAATACGTTTTATTGATTCTCTTAAGGAATACAAATCTATTCATTACAAATTTCTTAATCCTGATGTCGGGTCCGGGATTTTCATTGTGTTTCTGCGAGTAGAGCAAGGCCAACTTACCGTGAACGCCCTTGTCAAAAACCCACCATCAACAGGGACATAGACACAAAAATTTCCTTATAAGTATTAAAGATATTCTCTCATTCAACTACATCAAAATTTATGTGTTTTCTTTTCACTCTAAGCATAATCAAAAACTTCTACTCTGTGTTCTTGGATAAATCAAGGGTGTACAAACCTTGAATTCAATTTCATTGTTAGAACTTCATTGTATACTGAAGACAATGTTTCATTGACCTATTAGACTCGCCAATTGACTGGAAATGGTCGAGATATTTATCGACTGGAAATGGTCGAGATATTTATCGAAAAAATTCGGAAGGCCCTGAAATTAGTGTTATAACAATTTCCTGTTCGTGTTTCATCCTCTTTCCAACATTCAGCAAAAAAATGTCCCTCCTTTTTGTGTTACAGATTATAGCTTCTGGGGAAACATTTTTCTATTCTGAGGCCCATCCATAAAAATAGTACTCTTGTTTAGACTCTTGACCTCGAGCCAACTTCTTCGCCCTCCACCAAAAAAATGGAAAAAAGAACTCCCTCCCAAATGAAATGACAAATGTAAACATATCTTTCAAAAGAAAACCAAAAAATAGCAAAACTATATTTACAAACCAAAAGAAAACTAGAAGGTCCACCCAAAACCTCGCCAAACTCTTACACCAAAAAATAGACAACAAAAGAAGATAAATTAAAAAAAGAACCGTTATAACCCAATTTTACAAACTTTGTCATGAAATGAAAAGTTATTTACATTTTTCTTTTGTTTTCTTTGTTCAACTGTAAAACCCCAATCTCACTGTAAAAAGTACATCCAACAACAAGACCAACCAACCAAATCACAAATTTCCCAAAAACCTCTTCTTCCCTCTTCCCTTCTCCATATCTCCTGCTGCCTCTTGAAATGTGAAAGGATGAGATTAACAAACCGGTAGGTGGGGGCACATGCCACACATACCCACAGCGTTCAAATCTTCGCCACGTATCTTCTATAAACATAAACTGGCAAAAAACATGTGTATATGGGTTGAACCCAAACAGTACACTATCCTGCCACATCAGATGCCGTCCTTGAGTATGCATTATTGGCATTGCCAGATCTTGGTTGCCTCAGAATATCAATTAGTGCTTCTGCCTGTGTGTACAACAAAACACGACAAAAGCCGCCATCAGAACACAAAAATTATTAATACACAAAATAATACGCCAAAATTAATTAATTAAGTTTTTTTGGTTCTAATCATGAAAATGAAGGTTTAACGGTAAACCGGAGAAAATTAACAGAAAACCGGAACTGCATAACGGAAAAATGAGAATTTTAGAAAACTAACCTTTTGTTTAGCTTTAGTGGTGCCGGACTGTGATAACGCAATTAACGGTGGGATGGCACCTTCACGGGCAACCATAGTACGATAAACCATACTGTCCTCACAGATCTGTAGCAAGATTACGGCAGCGATTTCTTTCTGCCGTTGTAAACCAACTTCAACAATTTCAACTAAGACTGGAATACCACCTTCTTCAACAACAGCGGTTTTACCTTCTGGTATTGAAACTAATAAGTTCAATACAAAAGCAGCTTTGTCAACCATACCTGAACCAAAATCCGCCATTAATTCCACTAGTGGTTTCATAATACCAGATTGAATTGCTCTAA
Source organism: Papaver armeniacum (assembly GCA_023531295.1). Classification (NCBI taxonomy): domain Eukaryota; kingdom Viridiplantae; phylum Streptophyta; class Magnoliopsida; order Ranunculales; family Papaveraceae; genus Papaver; species Papaver armeniacum. Next base: position 54,731 of record JAJJWW010011827.1, read on the forward strand.
TTTTATTCTCTTTCAATGAACACAGTGTAAACAAAGCCGTTGATGCATCTTTTTTCCCACGGAAACCACCATTTTCTAATAAATTAACTAAATAAGGAACAGCTCCTGATCGTCCGATTGTGATTTTGTTATCTTCAATCTGTGATAATCGAAGTAAAGCACAAGCTGAATTCTCTCTAGCTGTTGCTGTACCCATCCTCAAAGCTCTAATCAACGGCTTAATCGCACCTGAACTAGCAATCAAATCTTTATTCTCATCACACAGAGACAAATTCAAAATCGCTGTAACTCCATATTCCTGTAGTTGCAAATCTGATGATGAAATCAACGAAATCAATGGTTTCACAGCTCCGTTCTCAGCAATTTTCAACCGATTCTCTTGTTTATTCTTAGCTAATAACCTCAATTCCATAGCTGCTTGCTTTTGAATATCGATAGAACAAGATTCAAGATCAGAAATGAATTGACGGATTAATTCATCAGAATTATCAGACGCACAAGAAATTAACAATCTTCTACTTTGTGATGATGTTGTTGGGAATTCACCAGATCTATCACTGTTACAATCACTGAAAGCTGATGATGAATGATCTCCAACTATATCAAAACTTCTTCCCATATAGCTATAACTTGTCGGATTTTCAGTTGCCATGACGACGAACCCTGAATTGAATTTGGTAAGGAAGAAAGTGCTGATTTTTAGATTTAGGGACGGGCTTCTTCTTCTTCTTTTATTCTGTTTCTGGTCTCTTCTATTTCTCTATAGCTTTACTTCTGATGGGGAGAAACTAAAGTAAAAGCAGAGAAGAGATGAGACTTGAGAGAATCGGGGTTGGAGCCGACACGTGCATATATATACTGAATGAATTTACTAGAGAGTGGAATCTCAGTTGCGTGAGAGCACGTGTGGAACGACGCATGCTGGTGGAAATTCTTGACGGCAATACAGAGGAAGCGGGAATTTGTCAATTTAGGGGATTAACTCGGTTTCTGCAAACAGTCTTCGGGTTTTCTGTAAAGTGTGATCTAGAAGATTTTAGCTCGAGTAAATAATATGTCAAGGTAGATGGAGAAAATCCTGGCGAGATTAGGTATACTCAAACTAATTGGGGTATACCCAATAAGACAAAATCTGGTCATTATGAAGTAAAACCAAGCCACCCCTTAACCTTATTTTTTTCTAAATGGCTAATATGCCCTTGGTTAATTAATACTAAAATTCTGATTAGGTTAATTAATTGAGTTTAGATTAACCTTTTGATCCGTCTTATGAGTTCGATTTCGATCCAAAAATCTTGGTTTTGAAAATGCATAAAGCCGGCAAGGTCGTGGTTTGAATAAGCTTCCATAGAACATCATAGAATGTTAAACTTTGAATAAGCTGCCGATGTATCTTGGCCGGCGGGTCAACTTTGAATAAGCGGCCCGACCATATATCCGCAGGAATGGTCCTCGGATGAAGAACACGCCGACTATCTTGGGCAAAGACAATCTTGCGGCGGCATGTAAATATTTCTTACCCTTAGGCTATATTAATCTCGGCATGCAAAAAAATAAACCTTGTGACCGACATAATATGGAAGATGTAATTTACTTTATTCATTCAATTTTGGTTACTACATTGATTGAAACATAAAACCTAATCCTTGTCGACGGAAAAACGAATGCACTTAGCATGTGCATCAAGCCTTTGAACCCCTAGGCGACCCTAGTGGACGAGTTATAGTCTCGTGAGGGTTTACATAGAGGTCTACCCACAAAACCTACACTAAAACTTCTAAAGCCATCAATCTTCCTCCTCAGAAGACGATACACCCTCCATCATCTCGGGGCATACTCCGGATTTTGGATTCCATGAATTGATAGCTTGCATCGAATGCGAATGCTTCCCCTTTTCCTCCAAGTAGCGCGCTTTGGCGACTTCATGCTACAAAAAACAAAACACAAACTTACTTTGTTAGTGCGGTTTAAGTTGGAAGATCAAACAACATGGATCACGTAAAATAAACCACAAAAATACTTACAAATTGTTCAATGGACAAGTTAAAGTGGGGAGCGTTGAAAATTGGTTTTGGATAGCTAAATATGCAAGTATCGCATTTTCAATGACTATGTGCCCATCGTGCACTTGTTGAACACTTCTTGAGTTAGGATTCCCACACTCTTGGCTAAAAGTGTTGTGAACCCTAGCCCAAAAGGTTGTGGAATCCACCCTTACGGAGGACTCGCCTTCGAACTCTAGTCTCCGCATACCAAGCTTTGGTGATTGCCAAATCTTCATTAGAATCAAATGAAGCCATTTCTTGTGTGTAGAGAGCTATTGGGTGAGTTAGATGGAGTGTGTGATGATATGAGCTTTGGAGAGTATATGTAAATAGTTGTGTGTTGTTTTGTGGAGATAAGTAGTGCATTTATAGGATGGTGCCCAAATTTGGCCGTTATAGTGCCCAAGTACAAGTCAATCAATGCAATTGTACTTGCCAAAAATTTGAATTTTGAACACGCCGGCATGGTCGTAAATTTGCTACAATGCCGGGGTCCCAAAACGGCCGGAATTGTATGGGTTCATTAGCATGCCGGCCAAAATACACGCATTTTATTGTTTTGCTTCCCTTCCGACCTTACATGATTTTAGGCATCGGAAGAATGGATTTTTTTCAATATATGGTTATAGGTCTCTATTTTCGTACACTTCCGGCTACAAACACGCCGGCTTGGTAGGAATGGTATTACCTTGCCGGCCCAGGTAACTACACATTTTTGTTGACGGGGCGGCGGTCGACATTTCACAACCTTGCCGGCCCGGTAAGTACACATTTTTGTTGACGGGCGCGTAGTCTGGGCATTTCACAACCTTGCCGGCCACGGGGACAGCCGACAAGGTAGCTTAAAAAAAGCATGCCGGCAAATATATTGACACTTTATAAACAAACCATTCATTCATCCAACATTTTTTGTCCAAAATACGAAACATGTCCCATAAACCGTAAAAAAACATTTGTCCACACCATTAACTTAAACATTTGTCCACCACAACATAAAGAAATGAACTAGGAAAGAATTCATTGGCCACGACCACGACCACGACCACGGCCCCGTTTAGGAACACTACCTTCACCACCACGGCCTTCGCTGCTACCTTCACCACCACGACCACCGCTTTGCTACCTTCACCACCGTGGAGCACTACGAGTCCTCTTTTTATCACCTTTGTCTTGGCTTGTGCATCCTTAATAGCTTTTTCTTCCGCCTTTACTTGAGCTTGAAGTTGCTTGAACAATAGATGGGCATCCTCATTGTCAACATTGCAAGCATAGTCAATGTGCTTGCTTTGCACAGGTTCTCCTCTATCTTTCGCGCAACATAACACCCTCACAAAGGTCTTCAAATCGATCCTTCTATATTCAATTAAACAATAAACAATTAATAGAATGATTCGGTAATGCAATCAATCTTAAAATAGTAAGAGCAACTCTAAAATACTTACAAATATCTTAAGCATTGTTGTTGGGTCTTTCGATTCCATCTTCTTCTTACGAGCCGGTTCTTCGAGTAGTCATTGGCCTAATCACGTAGGACGAGCCCAACCCAAGTACCACGCCATGTATTTCTCAAGAGCTTCATGACCGGTGGTCACCTCGTCCAAAAGACTCACATCGATGTTACGGCCCCGTCTATTGTCCCAATGTTCTTGAGTTGGCGCGGATCGTAAGAGACGTTAATAGTTTTTTGGGAGGTGGTGCGATTATCCCGGTTCACGGTAAAGAACGGTTCTTCATCGAAATGAGGTTCTTCTTGGACGTAACCCAATTGTCGCATTACCCGATGTGGATCGTACATTGAAAATCCTTCAAACACAGTCATCAAGGGACCATAGTATAATGCAACAACTTCATTTCTCCTTGGGATTAAACCTTGATTTCTATCCTCCCGATACGGATCAAATATCACCTCTTCCACAGTCAAATTGTCGATGGCGGCTCGGAGTTTCATAAGATTTTGCGGCATTTCCTTATCCCGAGTACCCTTAAAAGCTGTACTTTTGAGCTCTTGGCAAATGTAACGGAACACCGTTATCCACTTTGACGTAAGAGTTGTCTTTGAACAAAGAAGGAAAGCGTTCATATATCCAAACCTATGCAAAAAGAAAAAAAAAGTTTAGTAAGAACCCTGATCTTTCGAGATTTGCAAATATAAATGTTTTAAACAATAAAATTACTGGAAGAGACATGTGTTTCCGTTAACTTGCTTAGTGAGTGCCCTAGAAGATTTTGTCAACTCATTATTCAAGAAGGCAACCACCGCAGTACCCCAAGAATACCCACGCATCTCATGTAAGGGATCCAATAGTTGCAAGTAACGGCCTCGACTTGGTTTCGGAACGTCGGGGAAGATACATCCGCCAGTGGTGTATAGCAAATAAGCGGCCGCGGTAGCATTGATTCGCACCGGTGCACCATTCCTTCACTATCAAGGATTTCCGAGTCTTCCATAGTTTGTCCTCAACTTCTTCACATTAAACTTCTTAATTAGTCGACCATCCTTCTTGTCAAGAACATCATCCGTCGAACTCGACCCAACCGAACAATTTCTTGCTCAATTCGTAAATCTTCTCGAAAGAAATGGCATTATCGAATCCCTCGGTGGATCGCTTTTCCATCAACCTCGAGGCCTAGAATTTGTTGAGCATCATGGGGAGTTATCGCCATCTCACCGAATGGGAATAACAGTATCGGTCTCTCCATAGAACCGCTCACGAATGCGAGAGATGGTAACTTTATCATGATTAATATTCGAACTCTCCACCGCAGTGCAACAACCCGGAGTTCCTCACAATCACTTTCACCTCCTCACATTCCAAGTCAAGATTCCAAGTATGCATCACTCGAACACGAAGCTTGGCGCCTCATGAGACGGATGGCATGCTTGTGATCCTAAATACCAAAAAAAAGAAAATGAAAAGAAATACAAACACTTGATGCAAATTTAATTAAGATAGTTACACACTTGAATAAATAACAAAGACGGATTAAGATTACTTACGAAAGTATTATGGACCGTACATGCCCATGAGTGTTTGTATCCAAAAGAACAGCTCCACCATCATTGGGGTCCCTTTTGGAGGCTCACCTTCTTTCAAAGTGCAACCATCAAGTGTTTGGGAGGCATGTGAGAATCGCCGGTTTAGTGATCACCCTCTTCTTCGTTCGGTTGAAGTTGAAGCCGAAGCTTCGGTGGCTTGAACAACAGCTAGAGTTTGTTCTCCTTCTCCATCACCATCTCCTTCTTCTTCTTGTTCCTCTTCCTCTTCAACAATTTCATCTTCGATGATATTCTTACCTTTATCTCCATTACCATCATCATCATCACCATCATCATTACCTCCAAACCCTCATGCATGTCTTGATCACCACCATCATCATCATCATCATTGTTACCTCCTCCAAGCACTAGGATTGGTTTCATCAACATCATCATCATCACCTCTTCTACCGAGATGGAATTGATTGGTCTTCATCCTGGAGTCTCGTCGAATCATTGGGTTCGGATAGTGGTTCTAAGACCTTTGTCGTTCGGCACAACATACACCCTCGATGTTTTGAAGACAATAGTTTATCACCAACACGAGGAGGGTTTGAAGGAGGACTAAGAGCTGCTTTCGGAGAGCTGCTTTCTTCTTTGCCATTCGCAATCCGAACAAGAACAATTCGGGAAGAAAAAAACATTACAAAGGCGGAGTTAGATATATTCAACATATCCGGCGGAAGAATGGCGAGCAGAAGGTCGACCAAAAGATGAGTAGGCTAAACAACGCCGGCATTGTATCATCAAAATAGCCTTCCAGCGCACAAAAAAACAAGAAATTTTCACTATACAGGTCGGCAAGGTCCATTACACATACATTTCCTGACAAACCCGGCATGTTTTATATAACTACCCTTAGGGTTTAAAAACTCTAGGCATCGGAAACATTCAACATGAAGTAGCTAGGAAGGGTAAAAAACAAAAACTTGCTTGGCTTCATTAAAAGATAACAAGACGCGCAATGTATACGGTTGAATAACCGTCGGCCCCGCTAGTAGCGATTCATAAAACTATACGGTAGGCAAGTTCTTCAACCTTATACCCTTAGGCCAAACCCTAACTATGAAATCCCGGAAAGGTCGATAACCAAAAACCTTCTTAGGTGTGTAACTACCAATTCACAAATTCGATTTTTCCGACCTAATTTGACATGCAAACATGAAATTGAAGTACTAGAGTGAGTTTAAGTGTTCCCTTACTTTCTTAAAGCGCACCATTTCACGTGTTTCGGCGGGTTCAATTCCTTCTTCTTCAACCGTTTTTCTCTTCACTTTCTTAGCAACCAAATTTGCAATTCGGTGGTTATACTCATTGGGTTTTCGATTAGATTGTTTCATACGAGTTTCCTCCTTCCGTGGTGGATCCATTGATGAAGATTAATTGGAGTTTTTGAATCGACGATTTTAACGAATTGATCGACGAGTTTTGGTGGTGGTGGGGTGATGGAGTCGGTAAGGTAAGGTTGTGGAGGAGAAGAAGAAGAAGAGAAGAAGATGTAATGAAGAAAGAAAACTGATTTTGGTAGTAATTAGAGTTATAATGAGAAAGGGTAATTTTGTAACTTTACCCATTGACCTCCCCCTTTGCCCTTAAAAAAGAGTCCCTATAAAATTGGGGTATACCCAATTAGTTTGAGTATACCCCAATCTCGCCAGGGAGAAAATCCAAAATGGGCTGCTATACCGAACACAAAGAAAATATGAGAGGTGTGAATAATATGCTCGGTAATAAATGGTAAAATTGTTTGATATTGAGATGTGAAGTTAAAGTTGATAAATGATTCCGGGAAAAACTGAATTTTAGTCGGGCGGGAAATACTTCAGTCAAAATGAGAGAAATTAGAGAACCTCATAGCTTTGTTTTGGTTTTGTTTTGTTTTGGAAAACTTCATAGGTCGAGTCTTTTTTCTCTCGATTCTTTTCTCCAAATAAATGTTACACGAAAAGTCGAGATAAGTCCGAGAAAAGCTGGATTTTGGTCGGGAAGGATAGACTTGAGTCTAAAAGGAGAAATAAGGCACCTTATCAAGAGTATAAAGCACAGTTCGGCTAAGTTAGCCTACGTAAGTGGTGGTTGAGATTTACTCTCCCAATACATAAATCTATGGTTATAATTTCTCCCATAAAACTATCATTTAATGATCCGTTAATGAAATCTAATATAATAAATGGTTAATATAATAAATGTCTAATTAATTAGTGTTTCACACTAATTCTTTGATAATAAAATAAATGATTTATTAATTCCTCATAATAATGTTTTTTCATCAATTGCTCATAATAAATGATCTATTAATTTTTTCATTATAAATTTTCCCTTAATTGAATTAATAAATTTGTATATCCGTTAATAAATAATTTTAGACTAAGGATCTAGAATTTAAGATTGAAGATTTTGAGTAAGAAAATATTAAGTCTTTGTAGTTGAGAATGGCGTAAGCAGTGTTGTGAATTTTCGTGCATGGTTTTAATTATTGTATCTGTTGCATTTGTTTGTTTGTCGATGCACTCTATTATTTTTGGCAACTTCCTACTAAGATGTGGTTGCTCACCCATTTTCCTCCCTTTCCATAGAGAACGAAGAAAGACTACATGACAAGAAATTATTATATATCACGGGGATTTGGGTATCGCGTTTTAAATTGAATCGAAGCGATATTTTGTTTTAATTTGATACTTTTGATTTTTTTTAATTATTATTTGAAAGTTTTGTAATTTTATATGTAAGATTACATTTCATTTAGTAAACTTAATTGAGCTTGAATCATTGATTTTATTGAAATCTTTTAAAACGAAAAATCTGGTCCTACACGAGTGGCGGTCCGGAAATTCGGACTTGCTAGATGGATCAGACCCGACCCGCACGGTCAAATTTGTGTCCTCCAGAAGTCCGAAAATTCGGGTTGTCACACGTCACCACAACAAAATCACATGATACCACTGTTTCCACCCCATGCCCAATGGGCGTGCTTTTAATTTTTAATCACAAACGTCATGTATAAAGCTTAGATTGAACAAACTTAAGTCTTCAATTAATTTTTTATATTTTTTGTTGTTGTTATATTCTCTTTTATATTGAAATCTAATATATTTTATTTCAATACTAAAAAGCATAATTTGACTAACTTTGCATGTGTTAGTGGTGGTCCAGTTTTGTCCTGGGAAAGATAAATCAATGGCCATGGTTACCCAGACCACACCGTTTTACGCACATGTGCTTTAGGTTTGAGGGAGATGATTGAGTCACCGTGGCTGCTCAATCGTTTTATCACAGTACCCAAAATCCTCTATCCTGGAAATCTAGATACCTCAAGCTTCACTGTAGCAAAGATTCCTTTGCTCCCTGCAGCACTAACTCCAACCATATCTGCATTTAATACTAGGAATCATCCGCGTTGAAGATGAGACTGTGGTCGATAATGATTCACCTCGCAAGAAACACTGCCTTCAGAAGAAGCACGCTCATATCGGACCAACCCACACAGTCAAATTTGTGTCTGCCAGAAGTCCGAAAATCCGGGTTGTCACACGCCACCACAACAAAATCACATGATACCACTTGTTTTCACCTTGAAACCAGGCGTGCTTTTAATTTTTAATCACAAACATGATGTATAAAGCTTAGATTGAACAAACTTAAGTCTTCAATTAATTTTTTCTATTTTTTGTTGTTGTTATATTATCTTTTATATTGAAATCTAATATATTTTATTTTAATACTAAAAACCATAATTTGACTAACTTTGTATGTGTTAGTGGTGGTCGGTTTGTCAAGGGGGAAAGATAAATCGGTGGCCATGGTTACCCGGAGCACACCCATTTTTGCACATGTGCATTAGGTTTGAGGAGATGGATGAGTCACCAGTATTGCTTAATCGTTTTATACGGGTACCCAAAATCCTCTATCCTGGAAATCTAGATACCTCAAGCTTCACTGTAGCAAAGATTCCTTTGCTCCCTGCAGCACTAACTCCAACCATATCTGCCCAGAATACCGGAATTATCCGCTTTGAAGATGAGACTGTGGCAGATAATGATCCACCTCGCAAGAAACACTGCCTTCAGAAGATGCCGAAGGTTTTCGGCATCTACCATTCTTAGAAGATTAAGCGTTTTGAAGCCTTGCACCAAATAAAGCCATATCTGGGAATAGTATATCATTTTTCTTTGTATTCTGCTTTTTTTTTTGTGTTTTCTTTCTGCATTTTATTCTGGTGTGTTTCCCTTACCGCATTTTGTTGACATGTAATTTCCTCTTTTTTTTGCAATTCAAGTATTAGTCCCTTTGGTCATAATCCACGGTGGCATTGGTGGATCGATTTATCCTCGTGTAATCGTTACGATATGATAATCTATTTTATGTTCCCAATCTTGATCTGAATCCCAAAGTTTGTTAATTTTGTTATAGTGGTTTTGAAGGAAATTTTCTGACACTGGCATCACCAAGCTAGCGTATTTCAACTTCCTTAGCAGATGATTTCACTTTTGACAAAAAATAAATCAATAAGATTGCACTTTTGTCAAAAAAAATTAAAAAAAATAAATCAAAGACGCCAGCAAATGTTGTGGTTTCAGATAATGCACCCTGACTTTTGTGTTTTACTCTACTAGTGTTTGGTTTTCTTGAACAGGTTATAATGTCTCTGCGTTTTACTCCTATTATTGATAGCAATTCTCCGTATTGATATGCGGAAAAGAATGAAAAATCAAACAATGTTAGTACGATGACCATCACGAACGCTGGTAGATCAGGTTATTTATAATTTTTTCTCTTGAGTGTCACGAAATACCAGAGGTAGTATAAATTAAAAGAAGCGAGACTGCACCAATTGGTCACCAGACTGGTCCACATTGAAAAGACAGAAGATTGTTATGCCATACGCCTACCAAAGAGGTTGACGATTTTAGAGGCGACAATAGGCACCTATTGTGAGGTGTAAGAGATGACCGGATTGTATGAGCGACTTTGCAAGGTAAGTATATGGTCTTCCAAATCAGCTCAGTAACAAAGAAGATGTACTCGATCATTGAAGGATGTATGACAATCATGGAACTTCGATCTTGCCTCCACAATTACATATTAGTCGGTTTTGAAAAAAAAATCTCTCCAAAAAAATACATATTGCGATTAAACCGCATACTCCTCGACCATAAAAAGTCATGCAATGGTTACGGCAAACTGCTGCTAAAGAGGATGACGATTCTGGAGGTGACCATATCCACTTATCTACCAAAAAGACTTCGCAACATAAGAGTATATATTTGGTATTACAAATCAAGAGATATATTTCCAGAAGTAAAATTTCAATAGCATATATTTGAGTAAGTAAAAAAAAAAACAGAGAAAGTACAAATTATGTCTGATTTTTAAAAGCTAGGAAATGGGGAAGGAAATAAAGAATCACGAGGTGAACTCATTTTCTTAATTTGAGATATTAAATGCGTACAAACTCCTTTTAAAATTATTTGTAATATATATTTTTCTGAATTTTATATGGCAACAACGCGCATAATTTTAAAAATCATTTCTAATTTAATGAGTGTGTTAACAACATTAGTTGTTTACCCGATAGAACAGAGAAAACAAAACAAGGGATATCCCTACGATATCTATGACCAAGCCAGATTTAACATACATCGGACCAGAAAGAGTTGATAAGTATTCGGGACACATTTTATACGATATTAAAAATGAACCAACATCAAGTCCCGTGCTGTTACGGCACGGGTTAAGGGCTAGTAACCTCATAAAAGATTAAAAAAAAAATTGATAAGTGATCTTGATCTTGGATTACTCAAACAGTACTATCCATGCTAATTCTGGTACCGGCTTTTAGCAATCAATCAATAATTATAACTTGAGTCTGTATCTCTCGATTTTTTTCTCTTAAATGAATGTTATAGGGAAAACCAAAATAGCTCGGGGAAAAGCTGAATTTTGGCTCTATGGAACATACTTGACTCAAAATGGAGGAAAATAAATAACTTTACAACTCGAGCCTTTTTCTCTTGATTCTTTATCAAACGGATCTATTTTGCTTCTGTCGCAACCATTAATTATTATTTTTGAACGGAAAGAATTTGGTGTGGACGAGTTATGAACTCGGGTAACGGATATCATCACCCAATGATATCATTGTACTTCTGATGACATCGTCCGCAACTATCAATTGTTTTTTTATCGGTAAATAAATTCATTAAGAAGAGGAAAGGTTCACAAAGCATGAACGACAAATACAAAAATACTTTGACCAAGAGAGGGACTCAACAACCGTCAAGACCAATCAAAACAAAAGAAACAAAGACCGCAAACTTACTAAGATAAAACATCAAGGACCCCAAGAACAAAGACAAAGTCAAGGTGGTTCAAAAACAATTTGTTTCCACTTGATCATGAAATCTTTAAGAGAGACATTCGAAATCCACGGTTTCTTTGGTAGAGCCGATGTAAGCTATAATGAATCGACTTTTCGATCAATTTGCTTGATGAGAGAGACTTATTATCGAAATCTAAGCCCAGGTTCCTTTCCTTCCATAGGGACTAGATGATAGCCACAGGTAACACTTTAACAACGAGAGACCTGCTATATTTGACCCTAGGACAAGGCCGGATACTGATAGCAATAAATATTGAGGGAGGAAGCACCCAAATCAAACTGAATTCGGCTTTGAAGAAGCTCAGATAGAGCTAGCAACATGGCGGTGGAGAAAGCAGAGATGCATACAAGTCTCTTTATCGTTGATGCATAGGTAACAATGGTTGACCCAAGTATGCCATCATTTTTTGCACAACTCATCTTTGGGTTAGCACTTTATCCTTCGAAGCGAGCCAAAAAAAAAGAAACTAACTTTTGGAGGCCAATATTTCGACCAAATTCTCTTAGGATGAACACATTCCACGCCATCATCTTCATTGTTATGAACTAACCAATTGTAATATTTCCTCACGGAGAAAGCACTGCCACACCGAGAGTCTTTCCACAACCTCAAATCGGGAGATTCTTGGGAAACAAATTGCTAGAATCCGGGAGATGGAGTAAACCCGCAATATCTCTTATACCATTGTCGTGGACCCTTGTGTTGATACCAGATTCCATAAGCCGATATTGTGATCGTAAACTTGATCTACGAGATGAAGCTTTCGATTGAAGCGATATCTGTTGCAAAAAAATTGTTGAGCGAGATTCGACTCCCCTACCCATTGATCTAACCCAGAAGATAATTCTAGTGCCATCACCCAATTTAAAGCTACAATTAGATTTGAAAAGAACCATATGCTTATAAATACCTCTCCAAATCTTGCACCCATAGGCTTGTTTTGGAGGATTGATTCAACTTAACGTGCAAGACCATCATTTTCAATTTATCAAGCTGTTTCCAAAGTGAGTTATCGTCTTCACCAAATTTCCAAAGCCATTTCATAATTAAAGCAACATTCATGAGATGTAATTGTTTTACTCCTAACCCTCCACGATCTTTAGGCTTCATAATATTGATCTCCAACTACTAAGTGATATTTCTTGTCATTTGGACCTTCATCCAACGGAAAATTACGAATAATCCTTTCTAACTTATGTATGATTTTTATGGGAGCTAAAAAATGGACAATAAATAAATAAAGAGAGTGACAACAACTTTGAAATAATTAAAGTTAACTTACCTCCCTTGGTGAGACTTTTGGACTTCATTTGAAAAGAAAGGTTTCAAATCTTTTAATGAGTTTTTACCACTTGAGGTTGGATCTATAAGGTTCTCCTAGAGGTAAACCCAAGTAAGAAGAAGGCGGAGGCGAATTTTACACCCCATCGAAGTAGCCAAAGAATCCAAATTTGAGACATCACCAACGGGATATATAACGGTCTTGTGAAAATTCACTTTGAGGCCGAGAGATGATTTCGAACCAAATCAATATATTTCTAAGATTAGAAATGTTATGGAGGTCATTCTTAATGAAAACGAGCGTATCGTCAGCAAACTGAAGATGCGTAACTTTAGCTCCACCCGGAATGATTTCAAAACCATTGAGCCAGCCAACCTGTTCAGCCTTGACAAATATCAAATTAAGAGACTCGGCTATTAGGAGCTCCACCCGCAACTATCAATTGTTAAACTCATGTCTATAGGCTATAGCCTCTAGCACTCTGCCATCTCCACCAAGATACTAAACCACATAAATCTATCAGTTTTAATTTTAACCATTAATCTTCAACGATTGTTTTCAAGGTGGTATATAGTGATGCTATTCGTTACGAAATATACTTGTTTTTTTTTTTTTTTTGTAGGAATGTTGGTTATTTATAAGAAGAACAAATCATCAAAATATTAACTTACAATTAACGTTTGAGTTTTTTTTTTTTTTTTTTTTTTTTTTTAAAAAATTAAGCAAATCACTTGAAGTGAAATAGTGTGTATATAAGAGATCCATGGATCCTCCTTCCTTTTTAAGACTATCGGATCGGTCAAGCATACGAGATTCTGAGTTACACTTTGACGCCTTCGATATAAGTCTATGAGGTGAACTTTGTTACATGATGTATAGATTTTGCCATTTTGGATTCGGTCCGCGAGTTATAACCCCAAAGGTGTCACTATCCATCCACAAAAAACCCATCAAAACAAAAGTAACACAAAAACCCCAAAAAAACAAAAGTAACACAAAAACCCCAAAGAATTTGATGAAACCATTGGTTTCTTCATAAAATTTGATGAAACATCAATTTAATGAAAACAATTTTTGAAATTTGGATTTTTGTATCAATTTTTAAAAATTTGGGGTTTTGTATTAATTTTGTTTAAAATGAGTTTTTAATGGATCCCAATATTTGAGCGGGGTTTTTGTCAGCAAGTTTGGTCACTTTAGGGTTTTATGACTAGTTCTGTTTTGGATTTGACTTATGAGAGATACACCTTGATTACCGAATTGTACACGGTCATGTTTGTCTACCGATACTCTATTTAATGGAGGTCAAAATCACCTAATGTCCAAATCCATTTTTTTTTTGCTAATGTCCAAATCCAAACCGCACAAAAAATAGACGTTTTGATTCTTGACTGTTATGCACTAATTCAAACTGCACATAGACATTTAAACAAACATAAACATGGTATGGACCCCCAATACATGACAACCTTTACATTTAGATTTCTAATTCTGTTCTTTTATGTGGCCAGCATTGGAGGTGTATCTCTGTGACGGACTCAAGGAAATTGAAATTGAAATTAACATAGTAAAAATCATGGCTGCTAATAGGGGTACCAAATTGCTCGGGGATATATCAATGCAAGGCTTGAGGATGTTTTGTCCCCTATCAATATTGGTACCCCTATTAGCAGTGTTGGTAAAAATGAGAAGGTGATTTTTTGTTTAGTTCAACTGATTTCACTTCCCATACTATACATGAGCTTTCCATTACCTATCCTTAGGAATAATTTGTTTATCACTTTGACAATTACGAAACACGGTTGTTCCCAAACTATCATTTGCACTAATGATTCTCGCAATGCAGTGATCACATCCAAATCGAGTATACTAATATTTGTCAAACTATGCGGCTAGCTCATTGTTCTATATACTTTCTGAGAAAGTCCCTCTCGATTAGCCCGTCTCTTTAAAAAGATTATAGATTAGTGGAAACAAAGATATGGAACATTTTCACTATCTTTACGCAAGTCCATTTGTTTTCACAAAATTGGTTAAAAAGACCAAAATCAACAACTCACAGGTGAAAAGGACATTTAGATTTTGATATTGTTTAAATGGACAAAATGTAAAAATAAATGAGGATGTAAATAGTTTCATCACTGCCCATTTTCAAATCTTTTTCTTATTTTTAATTTACATCGAGGATAAATCCAGGTTTATCTTCTTATTTTTTTAAGTTTAAGTCGGGATTTAATCAGGTTTAAATCCTTGCTATTTTTTTAGTGTCCATTTCACCTATACTAAATTTTACTCGTACATTTGAACCATGTTTTAAAAATATTTGGACAAATGACCCATTTTCCGATTTGTTTTTGGTATGTACGGCTTGTCAATTTAGTACGGATCCCAAATTATTGCCTAAACATACGATTTTGAACAAGAAACAGAAACTACATTTAATTGCATATGCAAGAGTGTTTTTTTGCTATTAAGAGACAACCGTATCAAAATGAAATTTACTTCCATGTGACGCCATAATCAGACATGTGATATACTTGTCTTTTACATTATTTTCTTCTGCTAAAAAATGATTAGCTATTTACTAGATATTAGTGAGTCCTTAATTTAGGTCATGTTAATTAGGAGTAAAATTTTACACATGCATAGACTGAGGGAAAGAAGAAGGAAATGAGACCCAAATTTTATATATTAAGGACATATTTTTCACACTAAAGAAAATTAAAATCAATCTTTCTTTATGACACAGAGACATAGAGTGTGGGGGTCCGTTTGGGACCATCCTTCGTGGAAGCTAAATCAAGAGTTAGGTCTATCCAAAGAAAACAAACAATGTGTTTGGTGGTCAACTTAAAAGCATTTTTGTTAAAAGATTTTAGGTAAGGTAGGAGGTGGCTAAATGGTGGACTCGTAATATGAGATATCGATTTTGTCTGCGGTTTCATAAAACCGGAACTGTTATAAAAATGTTAGGTTGAATTAGGTCTACTCTCAAGTATGTAACCGTGTCATATATGTTACTGTGGCAGTCGTTGCCAAAGATTTATGGCTACTTAGTGGTTGTTGTTAGAGGTGTAAAACGTGCCGGCCCAGCACAGCACAGCCAACGAAATCACGTGCTTAGCGTGTTATGTGCCGTGCTGTGCCGGAGAATATGACGTGCCGTGTTGTGATGTGCCGTGCCAGAAGGTGTGTTGGGCTGGGCTGTTCCAGAAAAATAAACGTGATGTCTTAGTATTTGTCTTTGTCCAGAGCTGGCATTTATTTTATATTTTAAAATATTTAGGTATTATATGTGTTATTATGGAAATAAGTAAACGTAACGATAGTAAAATGTCAATAATTGACTAGAATAAAGTTTTTTTTTTTGTGAAATAGACACAAAATGTGATGTATTGTGCCATGTTTTGTACTCCCTCTGTCTTTTTTTATCTATCCTAATTTCTACTTTGGTCTGTCTTTTTTTATCTGTCCGCTCTGTTTATAGACATATTTTCCCTTAAACTATCAAATATACCCTTTATTTTTTATAATCATAAAATTATTTTTAATATAAACTTAATCCATATATAAGGAAAAAATCTACTTAATACCTTTGTATTAATTGTCATCCCATTTTTGAATAAAAATATTTATGGATAATTATAAATTCTTTTTTGGCCGGCAATTAACTCTAGTTATTACTATTTTTAAGAAGATGGTTCACCGTATTAATCTTTTTATTGTTTTGGAAATTCTATTCTCTCCAGTCTCCACCATTCTTCTAATCTGCGAACTGTTTGTTTTTCGCTATCTAATTTCTGCTTCTCTAACTTCATCTTCTGGCTGTGATGAGTGAAAATGGACGACCCCAAATTTCGATCAACAATTAAAATCAAGAACATGGGTTTATCACTGCATCGATCGAACAAAAATCTTCGCACGCCGTTATTCCCAGATTGCAATTTGCATGATTTAATCAATTAATAAATGAATCACCATGGACAAGAATAAAAACCTCTAAGTGAAAATCAAAATCGTAACACAAATCCTTACCACACTGATTCAAAACCTCAAATTACAGACCAATTAAAAAAAAAATCGTTTTTTTTTTTTTTGTTAATCTTTTGGTTCGGGAACATATGTCAGTTATATGATTTCCATTTAATAAAATGAACTTAAAGTTCTTCATCTAAACATGAAATCAAATGTCAGTTATATGATTTCCATTTTAGTGAACATTTGATTTCATCTAAACATGATTTTTTTGGTAGGTCATCTTAACTAAACATGACCTAACATAAAACAGAAGAGAGGGGAGTGGGATATGAAGATGGCCGAAGAGACCAGAAAGAATCTTTGCTAGTGTGTCTTAGCCGAAAAGAAATGAGTTGAAAAATGACATGAACTCATTTCTCGAAACAGAGAATTTAAAGAAAAACTAGGAAAACTTAACAACATTTTCAGTCAAGTTCTTCTCAGATTGATTTTGAATCAGTATCTTTGTTTTAATAGGTCTCTATCAGAAAAAAAAAATTCGGAGATTGAAATATCCATGTATTATTTTTGTTAGATTATCTTAACTTCATTCGTGATAAACTCTCTGTGAATGAGATTCATGTGAGGCAAGAGAAGAGGAGAAAGAGAACAATATTAATATAATTATTTTTACTTACATTCACGAGAAAATTTGTTTCTCTAACTAAGGTTAGTTGATGGCCAATAAATGGGAGGAATGTGCACCCTTGGTTAGATGAGGTGCGCATAGATGCACTCTACTTAACTACGTAACGTTAATTATGGACTCATATAATAATAAAAGCAGTATAAGTTTGTTTTATTTTCTTAAAATATTCCTAAAATGATAATACTATCAATTTATAATTTTTAATACTTTTATTAGTTTTAGTTTTGGTAACAACGTAACATTAAATTGGAAAGATCGAGGGTTAGTCACGACATTTTATAGGATTTCCTTAATATCTTGACAAAGTCAATTAGGACTGTTAATTTGAGACGGAGGGAGTAGTATTTTATATATATTATGACATGCTTTCTTAACGTGATGTGATGTGTCGTGCCACGTGCTAATCCGTGACGCATGCTGTGCTGGGATACTGTGACAATTAATCGAACCCAGCACGTCCCATTTAACTTACGTGTTGTGCCGTGCTGGGCTCAATTTTTAGCGTGCTGGGCCGGGTGATGTGATTTTAAATTGTTGTAGAAAGTGGTAGTAAAAGATGTCGTTCACTCAGACTTATGAAGATTCAATTTTAGATTCAAACTCAATAGAAAACTTACGAAGTTGTTATCAAGATTATAAAAAGCACCGAGACTCAGGATTCCAGCATTGACCAATTAAGTGATTCAATCTAATCAATATTCATGCAATTCTTTGCGTTTGAAGTGATTCTAATTTATTGCCTCTAGTAGATTTTCGAAGTAACAATTGTATACATCAAGCATGAAACATCAAAAGTCTTAAACTAAGCATGCTCCATCAAAACGAATCACAATCATTAAATAAAAATCAATTTTCCAATATTAGTTTCATGCAAATAATCATAAAAGAAATCGCAAGAATTAATTAAAATAGAAATATACCACTCTTCATGGAACAATGGCTTCCTCCGTCGCCTCGGCTAAGGGGTTTAGCTCTCATATTATTCACGTGCTCAAAATAGGTGTTCATAGCTCAAAAGTGTGAAAAATAAGAGAAGACTAATAAAGCAGCGAGTTTGTAATGGATATAATTGTTACTGAGAACTCATCATTACTGAGAAACTACTGCTGAACTCAATATGATTGTTGGAAAAATTGTTACAAAGGATTTGAATTTGAAAGAATAGGTCACGGATTCTCGCGACCTTCTTCTTCGATGTTCTCTCGGTTCTTCTTCTACCTCTCGATCTGTATTTTCTCCGGTGATGAACACGTTTCTGCAACTCCTCTGCACCTCTCTGCTAGTACCCCGAGGTCTCTGTTTTTCACCTCTGTAACTTCCCTCTCTATTTATACATATAACAGGGCTATTAAATCCCGATAAATCTTCATATTTCTTTCACCGGAAGTCACGGCTTCTTCTCTTTTATTATGTACGTGTTTCCCTGTTCAATCCATACTTTCCTTTCATTTGGATAGAACCGAATCTTAGAGAAAATATCTGCTTTCATTACTCGAGTAACTTCTAAAAGCAACAAACACAGTGAACTCGTTATTTTTCCCTGTATCACCGAGGCTCAACAGAATCTTCCCTTTATTTTCTCACGCGTATTCTGAGTTAACTTGTAAACTCAAACTTCCCTGAATAATCAAAACTTCCCATACTTGATAAACCTGCACGTAACTTCCAAATCTAACCCGATATTTTCCTCAGCTCTGTTTTGTCGAGAAACCATTATCCGGCCCAATTTTTGCGAATCTAACAGACATACAAGTCTTGTTTAATCCAAACAGGCCCATCCCAATCCAAAACAGAAGCTAAATCCAATTAAAACTCGGTGAAATTTCTCCAGGAACTCGATAATACTTTTCCTCCCCTGTTTTGCTTCCAATCGATATCTAGCCAAATTTGGTCGAAGTAATGGCTTATACTGGACCTGTTTAGCATCAACAGGCCTAAAGAATCCAACTCGGTGATTGAATCTCTCCACAACAGCTCCAAAACTCAAATCCAAATCTGCCACTGACTGTACATGACTTCCCGCCAAAATTTAATTTGAATTTGGGAAGATGACCTCCCCTTATCCGTGGCTGGTCTCCCTTTAGCAACTGGGGTGCAAATAGTAAATTCTTGGGCGTAAATAGTAATTTTCCTGGGCGCCTTTATCAACTCCTCCGGGTGCCTTTAGCAATTTTCTCCGGAGGTCCAAATGACACTTTTCGAGCCAATTTCCCCGCACAAGTTTATTTCTCCAAAAATACCTACAAAGAGATAAAATACCACAATAAGTACAAAAATGGGTACTAACAAAATAGAAAATCGAGATCAAAATAGACACATAAATGCGTCTATCAAATACCCCCAAACTTATTATTTGCTAGTCCCCGAGCAAATCTAAAATAAAATAAAAATCCTAACTCACTGTCGCAGGCATCGTCGATTGCATTTAGCGTATGCAATAAGCCTTTAAACCCCTAGGTGGCCCTAGTGGCCGAGTTATAGTCTCGGGGGGTTTACTAGAGATATACCCACAAAACCTTTATACTCCAGACCCTAACTATCTACGCAGAACCTTGGAAGGCACTAAAGAATCTCCTTGGTTGGCATACTTATCGACTACAAGACGAAGTACCCTGATGCAAAATTCCAATTGTTGTACACGAGTTTGCACTCAAGCATACTAAAATTCATATATAAGTCACAGAACTCTACTCGAGTAGTTTCCGTACATCATAACCGGAGTCAACCAATCACATGGATAGATTAAGAAGATGGATGTAGAAAAACGTAGA
>JAJJWW010011828.1:0-69885 GCA_023531295.1 Papaver armeniacum
AATCAACTATCGTTTTCTTTCACAGTCTTATTCTCTTGTAACAGTGACGCTTGTAACACCAATACAGCGTTACAAATCTCTGTTTTATACAATTTCTTCAATAAAACACCTATTTGAGCTATGGATTATTATTTTGTGCATGTTTTTGATATGAGGAGCTAAACCCCATTGCTGGGATGACGGAGGAAGCCAATTCTCATCACTGTGGTAACTTTATTTAATTCTTTTTACGACTTTTGCATTAATATAATTTGAATTATGATTTTAAATTAATTTGTTGTGATTTAGTTTGATGGGTTATGCTTAGCTTAGGTGTTTTGATAATCCATGCTTACCATTTACAATTAATGTTTTATAAAATCTACCTTGGCAAAGATTTAGAGTCAATAGTTATTGTTTTCGGAGCTCTTATTGTCTAAGAATTAATAATTGAACCACAGAAAAAGAAGTTTGGTGGAATCCGAAGTCCCAGTATCTCTCAACATTGTTAAAATCTTTTCTTTGTTTCCAGTATTTTATTTAAGTAAGTCTTAAAATCAACCTCAACGAGTCCGAGCGAACGATACTCTACTTACCACAATTAAAACTACATCAGTTTTAGGCGCCGCTGCCGGGGACTTGTAATTAGGTTTAGGTTTTAGGTTTCACATTTTTTTTTAGGTTTTGTATATATTTTATTTTTATTTTCTTTGATTTTACTTTGGGTATTTTTGCTTTTGTTGTGCAGGTTTTGCTTGAAACGAAGGTGGAAAGTTGGACTTGCCATAAAAGGAGACAGCCGAAGCTTTAATTTTTGTTAGTTTTTATTTTCCTTATTTTTGGACTTGTATATATTGTTTGTGTTTATTTTAGTACTTTATTTATATAAAAAAAAAACACTGCACACACTAATTGCATCTCGTCAGACTACCGAATTTAGGAAAACTAGTGGATTAGTAAGCTGAACCCGTGCCTTGGGCCTTATGGGAGTTACCAGCTGAAAGTCCACAAACCTCAGCCTCGTACCTTTGGGTATATTTCGTTGTAGGTAACCCAAGCTTACCTAAATTAGTTAGCCCAGCATTTGCATTTGCACATTTTGTTGAATTCTTGTATGCCAGAACGTAAGAGAGACGCTCTAGGACGGTTTATGCGTGAAAAACCTAGGAGTGATATTTTAGGAAACAAGAATCTCGACTATCTTAATCTAGAAAGTCCTATTTTTGGACGTTCTTCTCACTGTGAGGAAAATATCCTTAATACTTATATTTTTTCCAAAATGGTTGAGGAAAAGGATGATGAGGTCCCAGTAAAAACCCTTAGGGATCGTTTGAACCCGTCTAGGGTAGTGCGTGACCCAGGTGTAGTTCTACCAGCTTCTACGGTCCAGTTTGATATAAGACCTGAGACTATTGGCATGCTACGTAAGTTTAGGGGGTTAGAGAATGAGAACCCGTATACCCACATAAGAGACTTTGAAATGATTTGTGACACAATGAACTATCCGAATGTCTCCAGAGATGTGCTTAGGTTACGTTTGTTTCACTTCTCTCTCTATGATAAAGCCAAAGAGTGGTATCATTTTATTCCTTCTAAAACAATTACCACCTGGGATGGTCTTGTAGAGGCATTTGTTAAGAAATTCTACCCACACCATAAGACTGCAGGTGTTCGGCAGTCTATCCAAACCTTTAAGCAGAAAATAGGTGAAAAACTTCATGATTATATAGAAAGGTTTAGTGAATTGTTATACCAGTGTCCACATCACGGCTTTGAAAAAGCCCACATGGCCAAATTTTATATGAGGGCCTTGATAGTGAAACCAGTATGCAGGTAGAAACAATTAGTGGTGGAGAATTTACCCATCAAGACCCAAATGAATATTTTGACGAGTTCATCGAGTTAGCTGAGAAGACTCGTCAATGGGCTTCAATGAGAGAACCAGAAATACCTAGAAATCCTATCCATAGGATCGATAAAGTTGATTATGGGTCGGATATTCTTAGGCGTCTAGAGGCCTTAGAAATGAATCAAGGGTCACACCAAGCTAGATACGAAGAGCAAGCCCATGCTCTTTATAACAACTCTAGGTTTGAAAACCATCAGAGATTTGATCCATATTCCGATACCTATAACCCTGGTTGGAGAAACCACCCGAATTTCTCTTGGTCTAAGGGCCAGAGTCAAGGCCAATCTAGTAATTCTCATGCTTCCTCAGGTTTTGGGTATATTAAGAACCATTTAGGGACAGATCGATCGTAACACCGTCGGATAAAGAAGATTATGAGCTTAGAAGAGTCTCGGCCATCTTATCTCATAACACCTGCAGAGTTTAAGCAAACGGTTGAGAAAGGTCTACAGGAAAACTCTCAGGCTATTTCAGAGCTAAAAAAATCAGGTTAGTATAATTGCAGAGCTTTTGAGCGAAAGAGAGCGAGGCAAGTTACCCAGTCAACCACTACCCAACACTAGAGCGATTCATGAAGTATCCTCTAGAGAGAAAGAGTTCAATCATGTGAACTCTGTAACAACCCTTAGGAGTGGTAAAACGGTAGACAATAAGGTAGCCATGCCTAATAGTGGACATCTTGTAGATCCACCTTCTAGTTCCCATTCTAGTTCTCAAGATGAGCTCAGGAAGGATCCATTAATGAAGAGACTGATAAAATTTCTAGTGATGCCAATGTGGTTTCCGAAAGGTCTCATTTTGTGCCCAGAGCCCCATATCCACAGCTGTTAGTTCCAACTAAGAGAGAGTCGACTTTCAACGAAATAATGGAGATTTTTAAGCAGGTAAACATAAATATTCCTTTATTAGAAGCAATTAGGCAAATGCCTCGCTTATGCCAAGTTTCTTAAGGATCTTTGTACTCGAAAGCGTAAGCTTAATGTCCATAAGAAAGCCTTTTTAGCTGGTCGTAAGTTCAATCCTTCCGAACCAAACGCCCCTAAGTATAAAGACCCCTGGATGCCCCACCATATCTTGTACGATTGGTAACCACATGGTTGATAAAGCATTGCTTGACTTAGGAGCCAGTGTTAACCTACTCTCGTACCATGTGTACACCCAACTAGGTCTTGGTGAGTTGAAACCGACTAAAATGACCCTACAGTTAGCTGATAGGTCTGTCAAAGTCCTCGTGGTGTTATAGAGGATGTCTTGATTGAGGTTGATAAATTTATTTATCCAAGTGTATTTTGTTGTTCTAGACTCTCAACCCGTCCGGGACCCTAGTGCTCAAATACCGGTGATTTTAGGTCGCCCATTTTTAGCCACATCTAATGCTATAATCAACCGTAGGACCGGGCTTATGAACATATCCTTTGGTAATATGACCACCGAACTAAATGTATTTAATGTTAATAGACAACCTTTCCGATGACTTGGAGGAAGTGAATATGATTAGCACTTTAGTTCAGGATTTAATTCAGGATAATTGGGACGATACTTTATTTGGTGATTCCTTAGATGAATTTGATGAGACAATTCTCTTAAGTCAGTTAGCTGACCAAACTTTTGAACTAGAAGAAGATCTCGAGTACTTTAAAGACTCTACAGACCCTAAAATTCAAGCCATAGTGCTAGGCCTTACAGAGAGTGATGTTGACCCTAATTTTGGGGGTAATGATCTAGAAGAAGCTCTTGAGTATTTTAAAGACTCCGAGGATCCGGAAATTCAATCAATAGTTAGAGGTTTATCTGAGAATACTGATTACCCTAAGTTTGGGGGTAGTGATGGTCAAATATCCATAGTAGAAGTCCCTAACTTGGGAATCGAGCCTAGTATACATGAGGTATTTCCTGAGTCTCTTCCGACTCCTCAACCCGATCCTCCTGATACTGTCCAAGAAGAAATCCAGCAACTAGAAACCCATAGTTCAGAAAAAATATGTTTGTCAAGACACTCATATGAAGCCCAAGTGGGCACCACAGAAAAACTTAGTTGTCTTGCAGGAAACTTTGGATGAGGATGTGCTTTGTCTATTAATTTTTCTGATTTGGTGCAGTTGTCTAATAATTGTGGCAATTTTATTTGATTTTATTGACCCACAGTTGTTTCGACTATTGATATATGATTTGAAAGGTAATTAGCCATTTTTGTGGTATTTGACGTCTGGCTGAAGACTTTAAATTTAGCACTTCTTGGGAGGTAACCCATGCTCATGCAACACGGTAATATCTTTCCTTAACTCTTTTACTTCAAATGGTAAAAGTTTCTCCTTGTTCATGCTTTTAATTTCATCTTTAGAACATTGAGGACAATGTTAAATTTAAGTTTGGGGGTGTGGGAGAAACTTTTTAGTTGCAATAAATAAACTCCAGAGCCTAGAATTTTATGCTTATTAAGGATGGCACTAACCAATCTAAGTGGATGGAAGCATTTTGGTTGTAGGAGTTGAGGAACCAATCTGATTAGATGGAAACATCTAAAGACTCTATTCATAAAAGCACAGAGCTCAGGTGTTAGAATTAAAAAAAAACATGGTAGTTTCGCCATATCTCGTTGAATCCTTTTCACTTCTATTTTTTGTTTGTTTTCTTCAAAATATGTTTGTCTAAGTGATTAGGTGGGGCTCACGATTCAAGTTGTTACCACTGCTAGGGTGAAATAGAGTGATTGAGATAAAAAAAAAAAAAAAAAAAAAAAGAGAGAAACGGAGACCAGACCATCAGACCAACCGGAATAAATTCAATAAAGTCGATCACTGGAACCCTTGTATATGCCAGTTGTGTTGACCAAGAGTTAGGATTATCGACCATTGGTTCCCTTGTATATGCCAGTGTGTTGATATTAGTCCAGACCAGTATCTCAGTTCATTAGGATAGGTTCATTTTGGCAGTGGCCTTCAGACAGATATGAGAAACATCGTTCACCTAGACAACATCAAAACCATCTACGTTTTTCTATATCCATTTCTTACTCTATCCATGTGATTGGTCGACTCCGGTTATGATGTACAGAAACTATCTGAGTAGAGCTCTGTGACTTATATATGAATTTTAGTATGCTTGAGTGCAAACTCGTGTACAAAGAATTGGAATTTCGCATCAGGGTACTTCCTCCTGTAGTCAATAAGTATGCCAACCAAGGAGATTCTTTAGTGCCTTCCAAGGTTCTGCGTAAATAGTTAGGGTCTGGAGTAAAGATTTTGTGGGTATATCTCTTGTAAACCTTCCCGAGACTATAACTCGGCCACTAGGGCCACCTAGGGGTTTAAAGGCTTATTGCATACGCTAAATGCAATCGACGATGCCTGCGACAGTGAGTTAGGATTTTATTTTGTAGATTTGATTTGCTCGGGACTAGCAAATAATAAGTTTGGGGGTATTTGATAGACGCATTTATGTGTCTATTTTGATCTCAATTCTCTGTAATGTTAGTACTCGATTTTGCGCTTATTTTGGTATTTTATGTCTTTGTATGTGTTTTTGGAGAAATAAGCTTTTGCGGCGAAAATTGGCTCGAAAAGTGGTTTTTGCGCTCGTGGGAGAAAATTACTATACGGACCCCCATTTTGGATAAGGGGTAACCTAATTACTAAGGCAACTACTATTGGCAGACCAGAGCTGTTAGGGGGAGGTCATCATTTTCATTTGAATTCTCAAATTTGGCGGGAAAAATGGGCAGTGAAGAACCGATATCAGGGTTGGATTTTTTTAGCGAGTTAGAAGGAGATTCAATCGTTGTTTCGTCTTGGTATAGACCTGTTAGAGCATAACAGGCCTGGTAAATGTGTTCGATCCGTTTAACTTGGGCCAGAGTATCGGGTAATTCACCGGTTTAAGCAACACAGAGAAGGAATATATCTCGAGATTTTCTGGGAAAGAATTGGACGATAATTCAGGGGAGATTTGCACGGGAAAGGTTTGCAACAACCTTGTTTAGCTAAAACAGGAATGTGAAGTGATGTGGAATCGTAAAAAAAGGGAAGGAAATCTTCTTATAATCGGATTATCCAAAACAGGGAAGTAAAAACTCGCGACTTTCCGTGGGGGAAAAGAGAAAGATTTTCGGGATTTATTTGTTTTGTGGTATATATATATCCTGGTTTTGATCAACAGGGGGATGGACGGAGAGTTTGGGGGCGATTTGAGGCTTCAGAAACGCCGCAGATGAGTTGTTGCAGCAGCAGCAGAGAAGGAGAAGAAAAGAGTTGCAGACGACACTTCAGAAGTGTCGTTCTGAAGAACACGAAGAACATTTCGACGACAGCATCTTTCTGATCTTATTCTCTTGTAATAGTGACGCTTGTAACACCAATACAAACGTTACAAATCTGTTTTATACAATTTCTTCAATAAAACACCTATTTGAGCTATGGATTATTATTTTGTGCGTGTTTTTGATATGAGGAGCTAAACCCCATCGCCGGGATGACGGAGGAAGCCAATTCTCATCACCGTGGTAACTTTATTTAATTTTTTTACGACTTTTGCATTAATATAATTTGAATTATGATTTTAAATTAATTAGTTGTGATTTAGTTTGATGGGTTATGCTTAGCTTAGTTGTTTTGATAATCCATGCTTACCATTTACAATTAATGTTTTATATAATCTACCTTGGCAAAGATTTAGAGTCAATAGTTATTGTTTTCGGAGCTGTTATTGTCTAAGAATTAATAATTGAACCACGAGAAAAAGAAGTTTGGTGGAATCAAGTCCCAAAGTATCTCTCAACATTGTTAAAATCTTTTCTTTGTTTCCAGTATTTTATTTAAGTAAGTCTTAAAATCAACCTCAACGAGTCCGAGCGAACGATACTCTACTTACCACAATTAAAACTACATCAGTTAGCTTGTTACACACAAATGAAATATATTTCATTAAGGGTCGAGTAACCGCACCTAAACTTGTACACTTAGTTGGTTCAACAATAGTTAGACAATGGTTAGCCATATGAGCACTTTCATATCAACCATATTCATCTTTATCACACATGGTTTAAATAACTTCAAAATAACTAGTTGAAGAGTTGTTCAATTGCTTAGGTCTTATGATAGATACAATTGAAATAAAATCGGTTTGATTCACTTGAAACAATTCATGAACATTATAGACACGGTTTGCAAGATTGTATTCCTTATAATTTATATTTTTAAGTTCATGAACTACTGATTTGATAAGGTAACTAGCTCAAGTATGCGTACTTAAGCAACCATATTTGAGTTGGTTTTGGTTTCCAAACTGAGCAGAATTTTCCGGGTAAAAAAGTTCCTCCATTATGCTTACGGGTACGCACTTTAGGCGACCGGTTTAAGAGTTTGTAAACTCCAAAATGAGCAAAAAATTTCGGGTGAAAACTTTCGTTAGTATGCGTACTTGTACGCATACTTAACCTGTCTCCTTCACCAATTTCGTATACACACATATGCATACGCTTGGTTCCTAGTTTATGGATTTATACACTACTGTGCGAACACACTATATATACTTATATCCAAAGATGGTTACATAATCCCAAATCTCATTTCAATCATTGAAACATTCTTAGAGGATGTTATATAGTTGTTATTCACAAACTATTTTTCATCAAAGAGATTTTCAAGATATTAAAATATCATTATGACATTCATCACGAGTAAAGATGAACTTGGATAAAGCGAAAGCTTACCAACATATATTTCGAGAAATAGATAGGAGAGATAAAATCCGCTCGAAATAGCAAATGTGTATAATCGAAATCTATATATTTATACGACTTTTGTCTCAAGAATAGGAGATAGAGTAGATAGATTTTTGAGTGATAGATAAGTTCAAGTCTCACATACCTTTTAGTCGATGAATTTCCACTGGTTCCTTAAGTAGTTCTTCGTCTTCGTATGATGATCGCAGTGGAGTCTGGAGCTCAACTACACTTAATTATCCTAGTCCGAGACTTAGCTATAAGTAGACTAGAAATCAAGACATATAGTTTTGACAACTAAATTTTAAAAACAAGATTGATATAGCAACGCTTGCGATTTCGACCGAGCAATGCTCTAACAATAACGTATTTGTTTCTATAGTGCTCGATGGATCACCGCCAATATGAGGCAGTTCATGGAAAAGAGTTTGAACAAAATGATAGGTATCGCATCTTGTAAATACTACCTATGATTTTGACCAATATTGTCATGTCCCTAATCTAAAACATGCTTAGACAATAGGATTACAGCCTAAACCTGAAGTAAAAACATCTAGATCATCGATCTGAAGGAATATAATTACATAAAGTAAAACAAAACTAATTCCAAGCACTCTGATACTTTATAGATGAAAACTCCCAAAAGATATTAATATATGTGTATTATTTCACAAACAACAAGAATTCATATATATGAAAGATACAAAAAGTTCTTAATCGGCTATCGGTTTAAACTACGGAAGCGGATGTCTACAAGCACACCACCTCTTCGGAAAAATGAAATTGAAGTGGGAACGAGTTAGCACATCATCCCAAATGGGTGCCCAACGCAAACATATAACTGTCAAATAATCACTAACGTGCCTCACAATTCTAAAGAACAGAAATTGAAAGAAAGAAAGAAGAAACTAATCATACAACAATTTATGCATCACGAAGCAAGTGTCACTTTAACCTCGCCAAAATCATTGGAGAAGAGGCCACATAAGAAACCATAACCAATAATAATAATATCGTCCACACAAAGTTCCCATACAAACCATGATTCCGAATATTACCATCAAGATCAAAAAGTTAGAAAAACAAATATAATATGCACACGAGTAATCACCCTCAAATAACATAATATAAATTATATCATAACGGATGAATTACCGCCCTATTAAGAAATATTCAAACGGGTGAGTTACCGCCCTACTATATTAATAAGCAATAATATTAAAAAGGATGAATTACCGCCCTACTAAATAAAATAGATATAATAATATTAAAATGGATTACTTACCGCCCTACTAAGATAATATTACTTACCATTGAATTTTCGCCCTACTTAACTTAGCTAAGAGCCGTGGGGAAACACATAAACTCCTCACGGGGAAATATCACAATGCATATCATACACAAACATATCGTGGCAAACATCATACATACATATACAACATAAACATAAAACTCAATAATACATGAAATAGAACATCACAGTATATGCAATCATGCACTCAGATAGTAAAGTCTCATCATGCTCGCAGATAAAAGAAAACTTGATGATTACAAGAAGGTTACATAGTTCTCACCTGATTTGATGACAATCCATGCCTACCTCGAGATCCTCAATCTAATGGTTCATCCTTTGAATCAATTGTTGTTAATAAAGATTAATTGTTAATCACGCAATCACTATAAGAAATTATCCCAAAGGCTCACACAAGGTTCATAACATAATCTCATACGATTGTATAGTTATAGGCTAAGTGTAGAGGTGTAAATTGGGTTGTGCCAAAGACGAGCACAAATTTGACCCAAAGACGTGACTTAGCCTCAAGACGGCACCACACGTTAGTGAAATGGGACGTGCTGGGTTTGACTAATTGGCACAAGAGCACAACACAACACAAAGACGCGACACGGATAAGCACGTGGACCAGCCCAGCACAGCACGTTAAGAGAGCACGTCATAACATGTACAAATACACCATATAACAAGGCATAATACATCACATTTTTTTGTATATTTCACAAAAGAGTCACTATTCTAGCTAGTTTTTAACATTTTATGTTGGCTTATTTATAACAACACATATAATACCTTAATATTTGGAAAATATATTTCAATATCGTTGTTATAATGTCTTCACCTATATTTAACTAGAACATTAATTTACATGACAATAATCCAATTTTATATTTGATGGGTTATTTCTTTTTATTAAATAAACTTGTTAATTTTACTTGAAATAATTTCAAATGATATGTTGTCTAATTAAATTCTTGTGATAATGTCCGACTTAATGTATACATTAAGTGATTTCAAATTGTTTATAGCACGTGTGCCAAAGACGACACGTTTATTCACGTGTGTTGTGCCTGGGTCATGTCTGTGCCTAGCTTTTGACTAGTAAAGCACAAAGACGGCACAAAACGCTTAAATCGTTGGCACAACACAACACGACACATGGCACGTGAAGCACGCGACTTCGTGTGTCGGGCCGGCACGTTTTACACCTCTAGCTAAGTGAACTATCTATTGGTTGTAAGCCCATTCATGACACATCATTTTCATTCTCTACCTTTAGCACATCTAAGGTTTATTGATCCAATTAGGTTGGTTCTATAGTCTGTTAGATTTGTATTATGAATATTTACTACTTTTTAGAAGGAACCAAAGGCTTATTGGGACCATAAGAACGTCCACAATGGACGACCAAAACAAAAAAAAAATTGGTCCAGAAAGTGTACGCAGCGGAACAAAGTAAAGAGTAAAAAGTAGAGTAAAACTAAAAATCAGAGGATATTTGGTATGAAATCCGGACTAAAGCTATATTTGATCGGGCAGATATTAAAAGTTCGTCTGGAGTGGGGTGCTGGTATAATAATCGTCTAGAGTGGGACGAAGATTTAATGTGCGCGCGATGATGAAGCAAACATATAATGCCCGCACCTTTAAAACAAATCAATATTTTAAGTCCACACATACTTTTGGTACATGTGGTGAATCATCATCAGGCGAACAGAACATATAGAGTTCACCTCACTTGGGCGAACATATAATCTGCGCTCGACGAAATTTTGATCCTTCCCCGTAGCGTGGTACCACTGAGTAAACCATATGTTTTTAGTTTTTTTTTGTTTTTTGCTCTTTGATTATACTCGCACCGTTTGAGTTTCTCTAAGGGGTCCAAAATATCAAATTAAGATTACATGATACTAAGCCCAAGCTCGTCTGGCCTGACTAGACACAACCCGCTAATCCAAGGCCCAGTCCAATATGTCAACTAACAGTCATAGGAAAACTATCAGTCCACGTCTAAGTCCAGGCCAAAGTCTAGTCAATGATCAACTGGTTAGGTGTAATGAGTCATGTCCTATTCAACAGAGTCAACTCAGTCATACGGACTAAATCAGTCAGACATATGACTGATCTGAAAGAGCACTGGCCTGAGCCATTAGCTATTTCCACAAACTAGCATCACAACATGCTCATCCAGAGCATTGCTCACAAGATTGCACCAACACATTCCTGCACCTAATTCAACTCGTTATAGCTTCAATCTTACACAGTGACGTCTACTTTATCATTGTTACATATCAACCTATTCATTCTTAAATAAACTCAAATTCCAAATAAAAGTACAAACTATGCTTACCTGCAATTGCAGTTCCAAGCTTTTCACTAAAGAGATTCAACTCAACACTTTCAAACCAGCCACCACAACCATAGCAAACTGTATCCCTACCAAAAAATTCTACAGTTCGCATTCTCAGTTCTCAAACTTACATTCACTCAGTTTTTCTCAATCATCTTCAACACCAACAGTTCTAAGCAACATCTATTTCATTACAACCAATCACTTAACCAGTTCATACCTCTTCTAACTCATCTCTCTAAACTTCAATCCAAATAATAACTGCAACTCAACCTGAACCTCTACTACTTACAATTCTAGTTCACCTGCAATACCATTTTATTTGTATTTAACAAACCCCTGCACCAACTCACGCCATACACATCTCCAGTATAGGATTCCTACAACATTTTGCATACCACAACCCCTGCAAAACATAATTCTAAGCTTACCAACATTACCAAGTGAGAAAAACTCAGCTGCATCAGATACCACCTGCCTCAATTATCACCTCTATAGATAAGATCAACAACAACTCCATTCCATTATACTACCATAAACACATATCTTGTAACTCAATCATCAAAAACACAGAACCCAATTCCATTTCTATTCTTTGTAATTCAACCTAAAAACCTTAACTTCTCAGTTATACAAATAAACCTAAATCAAAACACTACAAAACCAATTCAACTCCATTCTAAGAAAAACCCTTTATAAAACTCATCATTTCATACTTAATTCTATGATAACAACTTCAAACAGGAGAAACCCTAAATTACCTTGTTTGATTCTTCTGGAATTTGAATCAACATCTGAATTGAACACCATCACCATCAATTGTTCTTGAATCTGATATACTCTTCTTTTTTCAATCACCATCACATAATCTTCATCACCATCTCTGGTTCTCTATAAACCCTAATTCTTCATTTCTTCATGAACAACTCTGTAATATCTAACTAACTTAACCCCGTTCCTCAATTGACTAAACTAACTCCTTAATTCTTCTTATTCATCAGTAATAGAAGTTCCAGTTCATTTTGAGAAACCCTAGATCATTGATTCATCCTCAAATCCATTTCAAAACAACTCCACAACTTCAATTAAACAACGACCCAATGGTTTTCTTCATCCTTCAGCAACACTATATCATCATCAATTATACAATACCCTAACCTCAGTAAACCTAACTTCGATTTACAGTAGCAACATTATATTCCTCTTCTTGTGTTCAATCAAACACACCAATAACAGCTTATCCTTCCATTTGTTAACACACCAAGAAAGAAGAAGACAAGAGAATAATAATTTTTCTTCGATCTTGTTTTGGATAAATCCAAATAATATTATGAAGGCGCCCAAGAAACAGATAAGGAAAGACAATTCGGTTAATAGCAAAAAGACTATTTTGTCCCTCTTAAGAATCTGACGATTTTTTTTTCTTTCGGTATCCGAATGACACGTTCGATTAATCCATTTTGCGTAAATTTTTGAGACCTCTTAATTGATACTATTTTTGTATCTAGGTCGTTTTTATATTAATTTATAATATTAAAACTTACATTACTAATTGAGTCATTATCGGCTAAATCGTCTATTGATCATCTCTAGACCAGTCAAATAGCGTTGACGTGCTTGAGAGTGTTTACAAATACGAATAAGGGTTTATTTCAAATGTTATGATCTATCCTATCAGTGTGATGGAAATATGTATGATTTTCCGGTTCAATGAACGAAAAATCATTTTGGTCTATTGAGTTTTATGTTTGTTCAATTTCTTAAAAGAATCAACGAATAGTTTTTATTTTCTTTTAGTATTTTCGGCCATGTTTTCATCTCAAACGACCTGGACATTTTGACCAGAAAAACTGAAAATTCAGATTTACGGTTTGGGTAACGGACCACTACTAAACCGTTAAAAAATCTCGTGTAGGTTCTTATAGTTTCCAAACCGTAAACCAGATATCGGTTTGGAGATTAGTTTTTCGGCTGGGATTTAACAGGTTACAGCAGGATATTCTGGCCGTTGGTTGCGATTCCCATAATTACGGCTACTTACGGCTTACTTTGGTTGGTTTTGTATATTTTGTTGACGTATTCCATCAAATTTTTCACTTTCCATTCATCAATTCATAATGTTACCATTACATGATTTTCCTAGGTCGTGTTATTTAATAGTTATATCCAAATGCAAAAAATAAAACATAAATTAATACACTTAAATAGTCAAGCTTAGTTGAAAATCTCAATAAACTCTTTCATGATCCTATAACATTTCTCATGCTCAAATTATTTGTGACGAAAATATTGGTATCTGGCAAGAGCCAAGGCGTCCTAAAAAAACAAGTCAAGAATAAGTTAGTATTTTATTCAAAATTTACTTGATTAATTTTTTTTTTGCACATACTGACTCTATTGAAAAGGGACATTTCGGGACTTGTCTCCTTCACCTGTGCCAATTGCACACTAAAAACTTCAATTTGCAGGTATATCTCCTTGAACCCTTCCTTTATTTTGGTTCACTATTTTCCGTTTTCATTATTATCTATGGAAACAAATACCATGAATATACGGTTCCATCGTGAATCATCACTTGCTCCCACGTTAATGTCTTGATTTTCGTCATGCTTTCTCACCATGATCGGCGCTCGTACGATTTTCATATATTTTTCGGTAGTGTACGGAGTAACCATGTTTCTTCTTTTTTTGCAACAATTAGAGGTTGAAGTTTGATAGTGAGAGAGAGAGATAGAGAGAGTGTGTGTGTTTTGCACAAATTCTTTGTTGGTGAAGGGCCATTTTACAACAAAGAATGACCCAAGGACTAGTGAAAAAACTAGTCGTTCCTAAAAAAACTTAACGCATCAACTCAGTGCAGTTGCAAATTTGCGTCTAGGAAACATTGAAATTCAAGCCGTAAATCTTATCTCGGCTAGGTTGTTGCCCTCACACATCCGTAAATATGAAACTACCAAAAACATTCCCAGCCGTTTTAAATGCGTCTCAGCTGCAAATTTATCATTCCTCTATTCAGATTTACGGCTATGAAACATGAAAAGAGTAAGTTTGTCAATAATTGGCCCATCAGAAAATGTTTTGACTAGTACCAACTTAGAATTGTTTTGTTTTTTCAGGGGGAGATGGCCCAAGCTGATTAGGAGGGGGCTATTGCAAGAAGTTCGACCTTCATGGTTACTATCATGTCTTGGAAGAAAGTATCTACGCTGATTTGCAATGTAATGATATTTTCTTTAAAGTTTATGCTATGAAATATGTATGCCTTTTAGTTTCAATAAAAATTGTATGGTCTTTCCCTTTCCTTAGTTCCTAAAAATGACACAATTTTCCTGAAAGCAAGCCTTCAATTTCATTCAGACCATTACGGTTAGGAATCAACACAAAACCCTTTTGTTTGTCAGTTGACGGCGCTGGGAAAACTTTCTAGGCCAACCGCCACAATACTTCACGGCTACGAAATCCGGAAGACCCTGCCATGAACCACAAAATGACCGGTAAACTAGTAGAACGACTAGGACCCTAGAGTTACGGTGAGGAATTCCTAGTTGATCTTAAAAGAAAATACCTTGTTTTCTACAGATACAAAACAACTAACGGCTACTCATTTACTACTTCACAGTTGGGAGTTCTTTGAATCCCAACTGTTGCTACTCATTTACGGCTAGGTCGAAAAGAAATACTAGCCGTAATCCGTCCAGAACCGGTTTTCTTAAACCCTAAATTCTTCAAATTTACCCATCAAACCAATTTAAAGGTAAAATAAATGGTGGATTTTTGAAATTTTAGCATTCTGGAGGATTTAATGGTGTTTGGACATGTTCATTCACCGAATCTTCAATCTTCATAACAAGTCTATATAATTTTATCCAAATCGTTCTGATATTTTCATATTGAAATCAAGCTTAATTGATATTTTTTAAAATCAATGAAGATTTGATTAAAAAACATTGATTTTTTTTTTATCATAGGTTTTGTTGTTTGATTTTGGGAAGAAGAAAATGAAACAAATGGATTAATTGTTGAATTAATTTTGGCTTTGAAAATTGATTTAGTTTTGATTTTATGTATGATAATGATCAAGGAGTAAATTTGGTTTTTCATATGAAATAGGTACCCCATATCAGAACTTAAGATGTTAGGTATCCTATAAGATCATAATATTTCAATTGCTTAAAATTAAGCCAAATTGGTCATGTGTTGCATATTAGGGTGTTGCAAAATGCAAAGTACTATTTGATGACCGAAAATTCGGTCGTCCACCGCTCTGCTAAGCAGTAGTAATCTATCATAAAAGATCATAATATTTAGGCCTATCATGGTTATTTTATATAAATCTGACGTGGGTAGTTATGAAGATAAATTTTGTATAAGCTTGAGAAATTTTGGCACCGACAATCGTGTTTCATATGATTTTTGTTGTGAAGAGAGATTGGTTCTTTCTTTTCTTTGATCGATAGTAACGAGAATTGAATCCGCATAAGTTTGAAATTTTTTACCATCGACCACCATGCTTTGTAAAATCCATATGAGCTGTGTTGTGAAGAGAGGTGAGAGACATAAGATCCATCCATGATTTACATGAGCCGATACCATCTCTACCAGAGGGGTTGATACCAGTCCAACGGTCAGAATTGCCATTAAGAGTTTATTCTACAAGTCAGCTATGATTGGTTGTCCATACTGCAGACTCGGGTACGAATTATCTTTCTTCATCAATGCAATCTACCACCTTGACTTGGAGTCTGCTACTTGACAAGACACAAGAGCACTTGACTGTGACGGCCTGCTGTTGTTTTTTTAAAAAATTTCAGCGTATGGCCCACTCTAAAATTGTTGGACAAAACAAAGTTTTAGAATATTCTTAAATGCTTTGCGGGGAATGCAAATGGACACCAGAATCGAATCAAAGGGTCCATTTAGTACTGTAACTTTATTTATGAATTTTCGAGGAGGATTATTGGATTTCCTCTGGACTAAATTTGCAGAGGAAATTCTTTTCAAAAAGAAAAAAAAAAAGTTGCAGAGGAAATGATACAACTGTTTTAGGAAAACGATTTTAAATTTGCGGGGACCTATTTTGAACCTTCACTGTCCCAATGATAAAGTTGTAGGGGGAGAAGTATTGGATTCCTTCCGGCGAAAAATATTTCAATCTGCAAAAGGGGAGGATATGCTTTTTGGTCAACATATATTTTTAGCTTATTAGTAACTACTCCCTCCGTCCCTAATTGGATTAAACTATTGTAGCCAGACAAATTTTAAAGCGAGGAGGAAAGTGAAAGATATTTAAGTATTTTTACAATTATACCCTTATGGGTAATAATTAGTAAAATTTAAACGATTTATCTCTTAAACTATACCACGGTTTTTTATAAACATTATACCGTTGAAAAGCATTTTAAAACACCTACGCAACGAATATAAACATGACTATCAAATTATATGTATTTCTTATAGAAAAATTAATCAATTAAAAGGGTAGTTTTAGAAATATCCCCTTGGTTAGTGAAATAGCTCATCTAATTATGGACAAAACTAAAAACCAAGTAGCTCATCTAATTAGGGACGGAGGGAGTAGTTGATTGCACGGGGTGGTGGCGCCCGCGGGATGGTGGTAAAGTTGGATCCATGTCGTGACAACCCAACATTGTTATAAAAAAGTTTGTAAGTATGTCATAGTAAGTCAATGGAAGATGACACCGATAGCCTGTTTCAAAACAAAATTTTTTCCGACCAAATTGAAAAGATAGCAATAGCAATTTTGACAAAGTGAAGGGAAGAAAAGTTTTTAAACGGTAAAACAGAGAAGAAAAATGAATACTATGGATGCGTTGGCAACCGGGTATCAGCGAACTTTACAAACACCATATGTATGACTATTTTACATGGAAGCGCTTGGTAAATATTTCACCCAACATTCATCGGAGTCTAGATAACTGGGCCCTTTTTTTGTTCGTAATTGGGTTCTTTTTTCTTCGCATTAGACCGGTGACACACTACGTGAGAATGTTTGTTTAAGCACCATAGCTCACAGCCATCTGACACACCTTTAATTAACGTGTGTGAAAGGTAATTTTCTATTCTATTACCAAATATGCTTTTCACAAACTCAATCTAATTCTCGTTCTCCACTCCCCTTTCCTTCTTAGTTGCTGCTCTGATAACTGATTTTCTTAGAGCATATCCTAAAGGTAGTCTCCAAATGGAGACTAACTCGCCCATATGAAGGATCACTCGCTCATATGAACGAGTGAATTCACTATGGGCAAATAAGAAAATGGCATTACAAGGGAGACAATCTTCCGTAAAGTAAAAAAAATTCAAAGTAGACGGGGACAGTCCCTCATCCAAAAAAAAAAACAAAAAAAAAAAACTTTTAGACGTGGGACAGTCCCCCGTCCAACAAAAAAATCAAAAAAAAAAAAACTACATAGACGGGGACGTCCAACAAAAAAACCAAAAAAAAATAAATAAATAGATGGGGATAGTCCCCCGTCCAAAAAAAAAAAAAAAACGCAAAAAAAAATTTAAACGGGGGACTGTCCCCCGTTTACTACTAAAAAGAGCAAATTTTTTTGACGGGGGACTGTCCCCCGTCTAGTATGACACTCGCAACCACTCGCTCAATCGAACGAGTGCATGATAGTCTTTGGCTGAAAAGGAGGCTAAACACTACCCATAAAAGACTCTAATTTGGTCTAATTGGTAGTGCACTCCTTCATTTGAAAGAGTGACACTACCCATAGGATTTGCTCTTAATAGTTCACGAAATCGAAGGAAGGAATGACCCAACAACAACTTTGCAGCACCCTTTAAGCCGATAAGCCATATACTTGGAAGGAAAGATTAATGTTGATGAAGATGACTATTGCCGATGTTTCATCTTGTTAGAAAAAAATAGTTGGTTTATAATTTAGATAAGTGTTAGGTTTGATTGATAATTTAGCCGTTGATGTCAATTGAATGGGTGAATTTATGTGGATTTTGTAGTTTAATAAGTATTAGATTTAAGAATTCTAATTATTTGTCCTTTTTTTGTTTCAAAATTGGTAGTAGGAATTACTGTTTAGTCCACTTTTTCATGACCCAGTTAATGGCTAGTCCACCCATGAAAAACATTTACTCCCTAGTTCAAAAACATGTTTTTGTACTAGATTATTTACTCTCTAGTCCAAAAACTTCGTGGAGATTATAAAGTGTATTTTCTAAATGCCTAAAACACCCTTCTAGGTCTAATTAGTATCAACACATGTAAATGTTACTAGTAGTATGTTACTACATACTAATAATATCAATACGGTGATACTACATATTAATATGTACTATACTAGTAGTAACAAAAATATCTTATTGTTACTAGTAAATTAGGTAACTACTTTACTATACTAGTATACTAGTAGTAACTAGTACTAGTAGTAACATATGTAGTATAGTATACTAGTAGTAACATATGTAGTATCAATACATAACATACTACATATCAAACATACTAAACATACTACATATCAATATGTAGTATCAATATATAACATACTACATATCAAACATATATTACATATCAATATATAACATACTACATATCAATATGTAGTAGTATCAATACATAACATATTACTACTAGTTACTACTAGTATATTACATACTACATATGTTATTACTACATACTACATACTAGTTACTACTAGTATACTACATACTACTAGTATACTAGTTACTACTAATATACTACGCATGTTATTACTACATACTACATATGTAGTAACATATGTATTAATATACGTAATCTTATATGTTAGGGTTAGTAGAGTAATTTTACTCTTTTCAAAACTTTTTTGGATTAACGAGTAAATGTGTTTTCCCGTTGGACTAGCCAATAACCCGGGTCGGGTTTACTGGACTAAACAGCAGAGTTCTCAAATTGGTATGAAAACATTGACATTGGAGGAGGTTCAGGTAGGTGGTGGTGAAATCAAAATTGGTATGAATGAATTATTTTTTTCGAAAGTGAATGAATCCAAGGGTGGTGTTGCTGGTCAAGGTAGTGGTGGCGGCGGTGGAGGAGGGTGGTGGTGCTGACATTCAGGAGAGAGGTGAAATTGGGTGTGATTGAGAATCTTGGGTATAGATTTTTGTTACGGTTTGAAGAAAAATTGGATTCGAGATTTAGTGAAATCGTAGAAAAAAAAAACACGGAGGGGGTGTTTCGGGTTGTTTGGTTGTTTGTGTGTGAAACTGGAGGAGGAGGAGGAAGGGAGTGGTGGTGATGACAATCGAAGAAGATAAAAACTAAGGGGTGGTATTGTCGGTTGTGGCAGATGTGGTGGTCAAGGGTTTCTATGAATCAGTCTAGACTTTTTTTTTTCAATCAGATTGATGTTCGATAACGGTGTTGATGGATAAAAGATTGATGTTTCTGGTTATGGTAGAAGCAAGAGGGTTGGTGGTGGCCCTGAAGAAGATGAAACGGAAAAGGTAAAACATATGAATGTTACAAACGTATCCCTCCTCCCATTCCGTTATTACGATGGCCCATCAACAAAAAGGAAAAACCCGGAGGGGCAATCCCGTCCAGTGAAAAAGTAACCAAAATTCCATGGGACACCGAACGAATCGTTTTGCTTTATATTATAGATAAGTTAGTACTTGGTATGAGCAAAGTACACATAAAGTGAAGTTGGTGGGAAATCAAAAGTTGCCGGGCCTGTGCTCGTGCAGGTTACAACGAGAACCTTCTACTGGAAAAATAAAATAAAGAAAACTGCTCACCGAAATTTGAGTTCTCGCAACAAAACTTAACTATTTTCTAAAGAACGATTTTTTGGGCACCGCTGTTTTTTTAGGGGACCATGATTTGACTAGGCCACCTCCCCTATAGTTATAAGGGGTGTCTTAAAAGGTGGAGATGACTAGTTTACCCTTTAACTTATAACTCTACCAATTCTTCTTCTTCTATTCTACAATTTTTCTTCTTCTCTTCTTCATCAATTTATGATCATCTAAACCTGATAATATACAAATCTAATCAAAATCATCAAATTTTTATCGTCGTCGATTCATTGAATTTTTATCGTCGATTATCAATCTTTTGTAAACAAACTCGTCTATAAGTATTTTCCCACAAACCCATTACTTCTAATTTGTTTTTGATTGAAAATTTGAGTAGTAGTCATCAAAATAAGTTGCAAATGGAGATTCTGAGTAAGTAAGTTCGGTTAGGAATTTTGTGGAAAAACTTTGTCGAACTAGCCGAACTTGCTGGAAATGAAGAACTGTTTGGTTTTTTCGCAAAAAAAAAATTCTAACCGAACTAAGGTTTGGTAACTTCGCAAATTTTTTTTCCTAACCGAACTAAGGTTTGGTAACTTCGCAAAAAAAAATTCCTAACCGAACTAGGGTTTGGTTACGTTGCAATTTTTTTTCCTAACCGAACTAAGGTTTGGTAACGTTGCAATATTTTTTTCCTAACCGAACTAAGGTTTGGTAAAATCGCAAAAAAAATTTCCTAACCGAACTATGGTTTGGTAACTTCGCAAAAAAAAAATTCCTAACCGAACTAAGGTTTGGTAACTTCACAAAAAAATTTTCCTAACCGAACTAGGGTTTGGTTACGTCACAATTTTTTTTCCTAACCGAATTAAGGTTTGGTAACTTCGCAAAAAAAATTTCCTAACCTAACTAAGGTTTGGTTACCTCGCAATTTTTTTCTCCTAACCAAACTTTTCTCTGAAAACCTATATATTTATTTAATTTAATCTTACACTAATCATTAATTATGTGAACTAATGATTCAACTGATCGTTACACTAACTTAATTGAAAAGGGTAATTTTGGTTTTAAGATAAATATATGGATAAGGGGTGACTTAGTTTTACTTCAAATATTTTTCCCAAAAAAAAACAATGGTCCCCCAAAAAAAACAATGGTGCCCAAAATATCTTTCTTTCTAAATATATAAGGCCCATGTAGAGCACGGACTAGTTTATTGTAAATTAGGGCAGGGTTGGACTGCTGGAGCCAACGTAAGCCATCCTATTGTGCCCAACTGCTGCTGCTGCTGGAGCCAACGAGAACCAAACAACTATTGCACCGTGAAATCTGTGTGTTTGACCGTTTTTTTTGTGGACTACTCAAAAATGGTGGGGGACTACTCTCCATTTTTTTGGTGGATATTAGAAGTAATATTGAGTCACCTTATCTAATACCAAACTTACCCTTGGTAATTAAATTAGTTAGTGTAATGATTAATTAGTGAGGTTAGATTAATTAGTTTGGTGTTTTTAAAAGAATAATTTTTGAGAAGAAGGGTTTTTTTTTTTTTTTTTTAAGATGGTTGATTTGGAAATGAGGGTTTTGGGTACTTAGGTATACTTCAAATTTACTTAATCTTGCTTGAATTGGCATAAACTTTCGAAAAAATGAAAATTTTATAAACTGATTTCGGCTAGACAGTAGAGTTCGGCTACGAAATCTGAAGAACAGGTAGCCGAACTCTTCTGCTAGTGTAGTTCGGTTAAAGACACAGGTACCCGAACTCATCTTTAATGGAGTTTTTGCTTTCAGAGAAAAGTTCGGTTAGGAAAAAAAAATTGCGAGTTAACCGAACTTTAAAAAAAATTGCGACGTAACCGAACTTGAAGTTCAGCTAGGAATTTTTTTTTTGCGACGTAATCGAACCAAAAGTTCGGCTTGGAAAAAAAACTGCGACGTAACCGAACTTTTTTCTGAAATGAAAAACTCCATTAAAACTAAGTTCAGCAACCTGCGCTTAGAAACTTTGTTTTTTCGAAATAACCGAACTTTCCTTCATGTTTTTTTCGTTTCCATCAGGTTCGGCTAGTTCGAAAAAAAAATTTCCCAAAATTCCTAGCCAAAGTAGTCTCTGCGACTTCCATTTTCAACTCATTTTGACGATTACTTCTCATTTTTTCAACCAAAAACGAATGAAAAATAATGGATTTATTATAATTTTGATTTTGATTTTGATTTTGTTAATGATTTAAATTAAGCTATATATAGAGGTGGCGGCGGTGGTGGTTTGAGGTGGTCGGTGGTGGTGGTAGCGAAGGTGGTAGGTGGTGGTCGGTGGTGGTGATGGGAGGAGGTGGTTATATATATTAGGTTGGTTTTAAATTGAATTAGGTTAATGGTAGGTTAGTTATTTCTACACTTTAGGATACCCCTTATAACTATAGGGTAGATATTCCTATCACAAAGGAGACCCCACCATTTTTGAGTAGTCCCTAAAAAACGGTTTGTTCGTGTCTGTGTTTAATTTTCTAGAATGACATGCTGTAGTTGCTGCCAGCAGTATAAACACTAATGGGCCTGAAACCAATTAATAGCATCCCTTACCTTTGTCCATCCGTTCACTCTCCACCCCTACTAACATCAAATTACCAGCCTCAGTTCAAACCAATTGTACCCTGTTACACGGTGGAATATAAATGCTATTATTTACCAACATTCGACAATATCTCCACAAGAACTGTTGGGGCATCAATCAAATTGATGGTATTAGTGGCGGAAGCTTGGGCATTACTTTTGGGTCTCCACTATACAGTTAGCTAGTGCTAGTACAAGTAGATTTTTACTTGGCTAAATCTCACACGCAAACTTTCGTCTACATTTAAGGTGTCTATTCAAAATCTTTAAATCATTTTCGTGAACAAATCTCTGATCTCTCCAGTGTTTTATTTTTACCTGTTCTTTCATAGCGAGAGGAGTTCTCAACACAACGTCTGCCCTATCATTTTCATGTGCGTGGAATAATTAGAACAAAAGTGGTACATAAGTGTTTCCGTATAATCTTAAGATGAAAGGCCATAGTTACACTCACATGTAGATCAGCCAACATAACCATTTTACGTAAAGGAAATGTAGTTAACCCACAATACAAAGCAATATGATGTCTGGGCTTGAAGAAGTTTCTATGAACTCGTGGTGTAATTGTGCAATCTCCTTCTCCGAAACAGTTGGGTCATACTAATATCTTGGATTAGGTGCACTCCTGAGAACTAAGAACCAAAAGCAGTCGGCTACGAAAAACAGATATCTTAGTAAAAATGCATAGTAACCCTACTGGTTAATAACACAGCGACTACTGTCATGAATCGGGTAGATTAAGCACAGTCTATTGATAGAGCTAATGCAAAAACTTGGCGTAAGAAAAGTAGTGTGCCTAGGAAGACTTGCCCAGCCAGCTGCATATTGCACTTGTTTTCTTGAGCAATTGCAGGAAAGACTGCTCAGGCCAACGAAATTCAATCACAAAGAAGCTGGGCGAGGTAGTCACACCGAGTGTTAATGTACGCCGCTAGCGGCAAAGGCTAGTTCAAGTTTGCTAGCTACATGGTGGGTACAAAACTGGCCAACTAACCAGTTTGCTATGCCGTAGGAACTGGCCTTAACCAATTGCAGGAGAGACTGCTCAGTGCTCAGGCACAACAAACAGTGCCTAAGCAAGCAATAGAGAAAGGAAATATTTATCGAAATCCAACAGTCTGTTCATTAAAAAAGAGCACAAAGAAACACATATGCTAGAAGTTCATGATTTCAATTCCTCAAACCATACGCCACACAACTACAATTAACGTTAATTGATGATAGAACAGCCAACATAACAAAGATAGAAACAACTACTTATTATATATATATAATATA
Source organism: Papaver armeniacum (assembly GCA_023531295.1). Classification (NCBI taxonomy): domain Eukaryota; kingdom Viridiplantae; phylum Streptophyta; class Magnoliopsida; order Ranunculales; family Papaveraceae; genus Papaver; species Papaver armeniacum. The sequence continues at coordinate 23,912 of JAJJWW010011828.1, forward strand.
TAAACGAAAAACTTAGAGAACATATCCATTGGCATACTGGAGGACCACCAGAAACACCAACAATCTTTCAATAATCACCACCGCGAAGACGGAGAACAAGGTGAAGAGTCGATTCCTTCTGAATGTTATAATCAGCAAGAGTCCTTCCATCTTCCAACTGCTTTCCTGCAAAAATTAACCTCTGCTGATCAGGTGGGATCCCCTCCTTGTCCTGAATCTTGGCCTTCACATTATCAATTGTATCAGAACTCTCCACCTCTAAAGTGATGGTCTTTCCAGTCAAGGTCTTAACAAAAATCTGCATCCCTCCCCTGAGACGCAACACCAAGTGAAGTGTAGACTCCTTCTGAATATTGTAATCAGCGAGTGTACGGCCATCTTCTAGTTGCTTGCCCGCGAAAATCAATCTCTGCTGGTCTGGGGGAATTCCCTCCTTATCTTGTATTTTTGCCTTCACGTTATCAATTGTATCAGAGCTTTCAACTTCAAGGGTAATGGTTTTGCCAGTAAGGGTCTTCACAAAAATCTGCATACCACCACGCAGACGAAGAACAAGGTGAAGGGTTGATTCCTTCTGAATGTTGTAGTCTGCAAGGGTACGACCATCCTCGAGCTGTTTACCAGCAAAAATTAACCTCTGCTGGTCTGGAGGAATTCCCTCCTTGTCTTGAATCTTCGCTTTCACGTTGTCAATTGTATCAGAGCTTTCAACTTCAAGGGTAATGGTTTTTCCAGTAAGGGTCTTCACAAAGATTTGCATACCACCACGGAGTCGAAGGACAAGATGAAGAGTAGATTCTTTCTGGATGTTGTAATCAGCTAGAGTCCGACCATCCTCGAGCTGTTTACCAGCAAAAATCAATCTCTGTTGGTCTGGGGGAATCCCCTCTTTGTCCTGAATCTTTGCCTTAACATTGTCAATAGTGTCGGAGCTCTCAACCTCCAGAGTGATTGTCTTGCCAGTCAAAGTCTTAACAAAGATCTGCATACCACCACGAAGACGTAGCACAAGATGAAGAGTAGATTCTTTCTGAATGTTGTAATCAGCAAGAGTTCGTCCATCTTCAAGTTGTTTACCAGCAAAGATCAATCTCTGTTGATCTGGGGGAATTCCTTCCTTATCCTGAATCTTTGCTTTGACATTGTCAATGGTGTCGGAGCTTTCGACCTCAAGGGTAATGGTCTTCCCAGTTAGAGTTTTCACAAATATTTGCATCTGCTTAGAACAATAACCATTCAATATAAGTATCCAAAACAGCACTCCGTAGACGGATAGAAACAGTAAAAACCTCAGCCTAAGTTAATAGATGAGAAAAGAAATTCAAATTATTATGTCAATATATCAACATGAAATTATTACAAGGGATTCTCATAAAACCAAAAGAGACCCTAATGTGACACTACTGATCAGAACCTAACATGATCAAATCATAAATGTCAATTTTCAAGTCTATTAGCTCTATTATAACAATTTTGAAAAATATTTGCATCTAAATCATATTTAAGCAATCCATATGAATCATACTAACTAGCAACAGAACAAATTTCATGCACTACAAAAAGCACTTTATAATCTGGAATCAGAATCTAACAATAATCACCATTAAATCAAGCTAAATACAAATCAAATCACCTCAAATCAGAACTAACCATATATTTGATTCAAACAACATAATTAGATTTAGATCCAATTAAATCTAGAGGCAAATACATAATAAAATTTAGATAATATCAAATCTAAGAAACCTATATATTGAATCACACCAAAACCAACAAAAAAAAATAATTCATGTTAAAAAAAAAAAAAACCTAATTCATGTAAATAAAAATCAACTAGTGATTAGAGAGATGCAGAGATCGATCGATTGCATACCTTGTATTTGAAAGACGGAGCAAGAAAAATTGAAACGCGTTTTAGATTGGAAAAATTGGAGGAAAAAAAAAAGGAGTTTCGGGCGAAGGAGATGAGAAATTTAGATGAAGAAAATTGAAGCGATTGAGGCGTCTTTTATAGGGATTTTTGCGACGGAACCGGGTCCAATTTGGGAACCGACTTGGAATGCTTTACAACGACGTTATTTCCTAACGGGGTTAGGGATCTTCTGGAAGGTAGGAAACGGATTAGGATAACTTAATGGCAAAGGATAAGATTAGTAGCAGGTAGATCAACTGTGGACCACACCTCAATCTGGGTCGGGTAGGTGGCAAGTTGACGCAGTTGCATCCATTTGCCCACTATTGATACTAAACTTTTCTACCAAAAGAGAAAACAAAATTTTACAAGTCATTTTCTTTTATACAAGGTCATTGGTTGGTTGTCGGATGCACGTGAAGCCATTAGTTTCTGTGGGAATCGGAGTTGAATTTGTAATGACATTTCAAGTTTCTTCTTCTCCTTCATTATGACTTGCCTGGGCATCACCTCTAATAAAAAGCTTCCTCCGTTCCATATAGATGCAGAGACTTTGAGACTTTGGAAAACCACGTGCAATTCGTAAGACATAAATATTGGCACAGTTAAAGCCATTGTGGCAACTGTGAATGCAGCTTGGAACAAGATATACATGAGCATACGATTCTGATCACCTAGAACTCCACTCAGACGCCACCACATATTATTCGCTTTTTGTGCTTTATTCGATAGTTCTCTGCCAACATTAGCAGCAGGAAAGAGAATAAGTGAAAATAAAATCGAAGCATACACTAGTGAAAATTTAGGATCATGTAAACTCGGTTTCCGTCATAAGATTCAAATTGCAACCCCTAGACCAGTTTTCCTAATATGTGACAACATCCTGTAACTCAAAGATAACGATAGAGATGAAAGCAGCCAGTAACGGCGACAATGACACAAAGCCAGAAAGCCAAATCAATAGTCGTTTAAATCATTAAAAGGGCTAACGATACCAGGTTTTAGAGAAGTAATCAAATTATTGGCAAAATTAAGCCACAAAGGGCTAATAATGAAATTTTTCCCGTGTGTTTGTGCCCATATACAATACATGAGAGGTGAAGAGAGGGAGCAAGGGAATACATGTACGACGTCAGTACTTCTGGATCCCTTTAAAGCCTTTGACAACGCAGAAAATTGACAATGAGAAAATAGAGAACCTGCCATAAGGTGTGTAAGCAACCAATGGAACAACAAATAGCCACGTCCAGAGGTAGGACTTGTCTTCCACATACGTCCATGAAGGTTGCAGGATCCCACCACCGAATAGTAAAGTAAACAATCCCTTCCAATGACATCAATCAGCGGTAGGTATAAGGATAATTCAGAAGTATCAAAAGTGTACAGGGTTAAACAAAATTCAATAAAATAAAGCTTCTAACTGTCTTCCCCTGTCTCCACAATGATGGCTTTGCCATGAAGGCACACTCTTAATATTGAATAATAATTTAGAAAACCCTAAAGCAAAATGTAGCAACATATGACTCAGTTCAGTGTAAAAATTACAGGCCTCTGCGATCATTCTGATGTCACTGTCATAAGGTTCAAACTCTAAGGAAAACGATACATAAATTCTTTCACAAAAAATACCTTTCACGAAAATTTATTATGTTTGTTGGAGGAGGGTGGTGGCTCAATTCAATTCAATTCAATTCAGAACAGATGAAGTAGTGGACGGACACAGACTGTGATGTTACCAAAATCATTGACTGCAGCTTCTTTATAGATGCCTTTTGTCTTGTCCAATTTAGCTTCTCCACCTCCCCTGTATTCCAAAGATTGCAAAGTCGATAACTTATTCTCATGCTCAATATTTTCCCATTCACGAACCTAAAAATCAAGAAACATATAACACGTATAAGCAACCTCTAACTAAGACTAATGATCCAGTTTTGATGTCCAGCTTGAACTCAAAGTCGATAGCTTCTTCTCATGAACAAAATCAGCAACACGAAGCTTTGTACCTTTCTTTAAACCAAGCAGAGAAAACAATTCAGCCATGACGAAATAACATAATATGTCAAACCGATAAACCAGTCAAACACAATCCCAGTGTGCGTGTATGTACTGTGTTGCAAAATCAATTACACTTAGATAGTTACTGAACGGAATTTCTCAACAACACGTTACCATAATTTAGAATCAAGATATTTCTGGCAGATTAGATTAAGGAAGAACCGACTGAAGGTACAAGTAAAACAACAAAAAACATTGCCATCGGATAAATACTTACAGTAAATGTAGTATGTGACCCCTCGACCACTGGAATATCTGTCCTTCCTGCAATTTCCAACTATAAGAAGACATATAAAAACGCCAAGACACATATCTTTACAAAACAAAGAAAGTTCAATCAAGGAGAAAACTATGCGCAAATAAAAATGAACGATCCAACATTATCGACACAAATGGTGTTAGGCAACTACTACTAATTAGGCAAGGTCTGTTTTAGTTTCCTTCGCGTTAAAATCTAACTTGTTAGAATAAATCGTCCTTCTACCTCGCATGATCTCTAAGCGTATGCAATACAAAACGATCTACAGACTGCATTTTCCTTGAACACCCTGCAATCTTTCGCCTCAAAGTTATCTAATTAAACTTTGAGACTGCTTTGTTTACATAGCTGACTCGAACAACCAGCAGTTAAGTAGCATCAATGTGATTTACATTCATATACTTTAAGGAAAAGGCGAATACCACTGAATCGACTCGGACGGAATTGTAAGTCAAATTCAAGACACCCTCTACAACTAGTCTAAAGAGCTGATATTGATTTGAATGCTCGAACAGAATGTTTTGTAATCATTGGACTAAACAGTAAGTATGTGTGTAATCCAGATACTAAACATCAAATGGCTTTCAATTTGCAGGAACGAAAAACTCAGAATTGATTAGACATTAATGTAAAAAGAAAAATACTTGGTGAACATGACGAAGTTGCTAATTTGTTCACTGCATTTTCAATGGACTCCCAATCAACTCAAATATCAACACCCATTTTTTAATTCTTCTTCTTTAGTTTCAATCAACTTAAATATCATCATCGACTTGATTTCCATGAACACTCATTGAGCCAACACACAACATCAGGTTTGCGGTTTCCTCAAAACCACACGAATCACAACAAACCAAAAAATTCCCAATTTCTATCATCAATTCCTCTATCTCAGATCCATAAAATCGACACCCATTCCGTAATTCGAGCAGTAGCACATCCTCCAACTTGTTTCTTCTCTTCATTTAAGAAACAACTTCTTCTCGATCTAATTCAATATTGAGATTAAACTCAAATTCAATCTAAACCGATTTTCTAAACCACCAGACCCATCTTCTACCTTGCTTTATTATTGAAAATCTCCATCAATCGAACATCTCAGATCCACATCTTCAATATCAAATACCACTGAAACCCTAATTAATTTCCTCCCAAATCTCTGTCGACGAAATCATTAAACTATCCAACATCAATCAAACCCAAATCAAATTTTCCTTCAAGATTCGTCGATTTCATTTCTTGATCTCTCCGGATTATTCACTCAAGCATCGGCCACGAGCAAATCTTCTCTCAATTTCTGGGAACCAAAATCGAAAGAAGGAAAATGAAGGAAAAAAATTGAAATTTGCAGGTGGTCGAATTCGACCCTTTAACCTCTACCTTGGATTTTACAAACATACCCCTCCACAATTAAAACATTTCCAACCTCCGTGTCCTTTTTTCTGCCCACGAAATTTACGTGATTATCCTTCTTTTATGTTGTATTTACGCTAGTTTTAGTGAGAAATGAAAACATGAAGGATCTCTTTAGTCTTTTCTTTGTTGATTTAAATCTATATGGGACACCAAAATACAATCTTTTTATGTCAATTGATGACTTACAATTTACAAAAAACTGGCCATATAAAGGTCCTCCCTCGCTTCGCTCGGTCGGCCCAATCACCTTTATACCCTTGACTCGTTACATTGATTATAAGTCACTTCCCCAACTGTGCCCTAAATCAGAAATCAACAAGGGAAGTTTTTCTGAAAATTACAAGAATAAGAATGGTTACTTTTGAGTCCGAAGATGATACCATGTTTTCGGATAGTACGAGTGTTGAAAGCTTTAATATTGATGAAATTGAATTCTCTACTTCTTTCGAAGAATGAGGAGTGATTGAGTCCTATCTTACTGTTCCTGTGTTTGTTAATGATTAGAAAGGCGATTTTCCAATAAATAATCAATCAAACACGCAAGTAAGTTGGTGTTTAGTATTAAACGTGTCTTTAATGAAATCAAAGTATATTTTGTTTTTTTCTTCTTTTTTTATAATGCGGTAGAAATATTATTGATGTTCCTCCTATTACAAGTTTAATTAACCTTGTTAGAGTGGTAAATTTTCACTAATGTTGTGATGATGTTTGTTTAGATACAAATTCATTCACGGGTTTAACATGTATCTGTTTTTATTTTTGAGTACATAGTGTTTGATGCATTGTTTCAAAGAAAATTCCCAGCACAAAAAGACTCTTATTCTCTGTGTTTTTTTCTAGATCGTTCTGTTGATCACTTTGGACCCATTTCGAGAACAATACCGGAGGATACCTCACACCTCTGAGAACAAACATGGTATGTGGAGTAGTGATTTTAATAGTTTTATTTGTTTTGAATCCAACCTATGTATACTAAAAAATTGGAATTTTGGGGTTATATATGAATGGGTAAATTTGATTAATCCGTGAAGGTATTCCGTTTTATAGATAACTCCCTGGAGGTATTCAATTTCTATATTCACACACCGGCTTCAGGTGACAGTAATTTCTGGCACCACTTTGTAGCTCCACTTTATATTCCGTTTTGTCGTCAGTGATAATTTTTGGCACCACTTTATAGCTCCATTTTGAATGTCCTCAACCCTTCGAGTTGGTCGCTAGTTGTTTGTCTTGTTTAATATTGAATATCATTCGAACCATAGTAACTTCATTGTAACATCCACAAGCATTAAAACGAGAAATGAAAAAGCATTATTGGACAAGGTGAGGTTTTCGAAGTTTGGGATCGACTTCACGTTTGCTTTAGTTGATAGATATTCTTTGTAGAAGTGCATTAGGCTCTTTGCAATCTTGTAACATTAATTCCTCGATAAAAATTGCAGGCCTTTGATAGCAAAAAGGAAGCAAGGGATTGGTGCGTCGAAATGGGTAAAAACAACAATTGTGTTATTGTTACTCCAAGTGGTGTGTGTAGGAAAATGAATGTTTGGACCAATGGAAAAGGTTGTAGGTTTGGACTGGGATGCGAGAGGGGTGGTGTTTACAAAAGTCACAAGTCGAAGAAATAAGTTGAAAAGTCCATAGGCAAGAAGAGGAAAAAAGACACAGGAACGAAGAAAATAAATTGTCCATTTAAGTTAAGTGTTCTATGTGGGGATGATTCAAAATGGCGTGTAACTGTTAGAAATGGGCGGCATATCCACGATCCCCCGGAATCTCTAGTGGGACATGTGAATTCGTCATTGAGTCAAGAAGAGTATCAGAGGGTTGTACAGCTCTACGGTGATGGTGCAAAACCTGCAACGATCCTTACGACTATGCAACGAGAATTCCCTGGAATAGTTTGTCATATCAAGACTATTTACAATGCGATTCTAAAAAGTAAGAGAATATCAGGGGATGGGAGGACATCAGTTCAAGATTTTAAGCATTTGTGTGCGAGAGAAAATCACTACATATTAGATTGAGAACCAACATTAACAAAGAAATTACATATATGTTTTTCGCACATCCCAAGTTTGCAAGTTTAGCCAACACTTTTCACAACTTTGTTATACTCGACAACACGTACAAGAAAAATCTATATGACATGTCGTTGCTAAATGTGTTTAGCCATACATCGACCAAAGATCCGTTCTGATTGCACTATGTTTCATGCAATTTGAAAGAGAAGATAATTTTGTTTGGGAATTCGAGTGTCTCAAAGAGATTTACTTGTATGATAATGTGCCAACTTTGTTTTTAGCAGTTACGACCAAGCAATGATCAAAGTTTGTGAAGAGGGTGTTCCCATTTTCAACACACTTGTATGATAATGTGCCAACTTTGTTTTTAACAGATTGCAGCCAAGCAATGATCAAAGCTGTGAAGAGGGTGTTCTCATTTTCAACACACTTGCTCTGTACTTGGCATATTAACAAGGATATGATGGCATATTGCAAACCCATCATAAACCCCCCCCAAGAAGAAGAATAACAAGGACAAGAACAAGGGTGATGAGCAAGATGAGATAGTTCCAGAGCTTAGCCCTCAAGAGCGAATCCGGCAAAATGAGCTCGAGAAGGAAAAAAGAAAGAAACAAAAGTTGGAGTGGGCAGAGTTTAAAGATGAGTGGACATCACTTTGCATGTCACGTATAGTAGAGGATTTTAATACAAAGTATAAGCTTTTTGTTGATTCTTGGGATGGTCGACATGGAGTAGCTGTTAGCTATTGTGTTAAACGGTGGTTTAAACCCCACAAGGAGAAGTTTGTGGCTGCCTGGACGAACAAGGTAAAACACTTCGACAACCAAGCGACGAGTTTGGTCGAGAGCTCTCACGGTAGGGTGAAGATTTATGCAGTTAGATCAAGTGGTTCTTTTCCTACATTTTTTAAAGCAGTTCATCGTATGTTCGGCGCCGATATTACAAGAGTACATTTGCAACAATTTGAGATAAGCAAAACTCAAAGTAAATGGAGGTATGGGAAGGAGCCAATCTTTAAGCTTCTTATAGGTAATGTTTCTCATTTTTCCTTACGAAGTATGATGCTTGAAAAACAAGATAAATCGATGATTTGTAGTGACGAAAATGGTTGTGTCTGTACCATCAAATCTACTATGGGACTTCCTTGTTCACATGTAATGCAGATGTACAGTGACATGAAAAAACCAATCCCGCTCACCGCTGTTGATACCTTTTGGAGGCAATTGTCATTAAAGTCCGTCAATAAAGTTCGGGAGGAGAGAATGTTTCATGAATTAACTGTATTAGGTGATATTGAACAAAAGTGGTTGCATGATACACCACACGAAAAGAAAATGATTGAAAGTGACATGAATGTAATTGCTCGCCCTGGTGCTACTGTTGATTTAGAACCCAGTTTTAAGAAGGTGAAAACAAAAGGTGGAACAAGCACAAAGTCAAGGTGGGACGACAACAAAAGACTTCTATCCAAGCATGAACTAGTGGACAAAGATTATGAGGAAGAAGATAAAGAAAATAAGAGTTGAACAATTGGGAAACTCAAGAGTGGGACTAAAGTTTTTCCACGAAGCGTACATAGTCAGCCAACTCCAACATCAGCTGTAGGTCTGGTGGGACTATCGGAAGTGCAGATGAAGTTTCTTCCACAGTTATACAAGCCATCCAAGAACAACCGCAACGATTATCTCTCACAAGATGGTAATTTTGTAGATGATAAGTACTTTCGGTATATGCCAGTTCATATGATACCATTCATCACTTCCACTGACGATGTTGCTAGGTTGGGAAATTGCGGATTTGAGGTCGTGGAGAAACAATTAAATTTGGGAAGCCTAGCCAAGAGACTGAATATTACAGGGCCACAGTATGTCAAGGATAAAATGGTGAAAAACATGGAAAGAAACGAAGCAGGGTACAGAAGCATGTGGGGTAACAAGGAATATGAAGCATTGGTTTTTCGTATTACACTTCCTCATAATACGACAACCATTTCACGTAACAACTGGATGCTTATGCCTGATTGTGGTTTTATTATAGCCGACACATTTTCTGTTGTGGTGCACTACATCGGGAAGGACGTAAGTTATACCTTTGCTCCTGCTACTGTAAAAATGTCAAATAGAACTAAAAATAAGAGCATAGTCATGGGTTTCGTTGAGGGTAATCACTTTATCAGTATGAAGTTGAGTGGGAATTGTCCCTTGCCCCCAACCCGACCTTAGCTCTTTTGGGAGGAAGCAAAAACGAATAGTCCGAGGAGTGGCTCTGTCAGTATGATCTTAGAATTTCCCAGTGGAAGTATCTTTCTGGTCTCCAAAAGATAGTTCCGAACCTGGTCTCAGACTCAGTTCCAATAAATGTAGTTGATGATTAAGCACTACATTGGGAGTAAGAAGCCGGCATCAGTAAATAGCTAGAAGAACAAGTTTTTTGTTCTGTTTTCTTTGGTAACTTGGATCATTAACATACATAGAAGCTAACATCAACACAATGATCCAATATTTTTTTTTGTAATTATGAAGTATGGCGGTACCTAGTGACATAGAATCACACTTTTGTAAAAGAAACATGGTGATCGATGTATATAAACTATTTTGCTACTGCGTTGTGTTTGAAAATGCAGGTCTAATTGCCCAGGGATATCATGATTTATAATGGTATTTGAGTGACATCACATAAAAGAGTCAGGTACCTTCACTTATATAGACTGCATAAATAACTGATTACCTGCGATAGATCGCACAAAATAACTCGGGTACCTTTACTTATAGACTACATAAAATAACTCGGGTAGCCTTGCTGATGTACCACATAAATAAGTCGGGTAGCCTTAAATGAGTAGCCATATAAATAAGTCGGGTACCTTGACTTCTGGACCACATAAATAACTCTGGTATCTTGAATGATGGACCACATAAATAAGTTGGGTACAATAAAAATGACCAGTGGATCACATAAATAATACTAACATTTTATTCAAAAGAAGAAAAATAGTATTATGGGATGAGAGGACATCAAGTCAAGAGTTTACAATGCAATTCAAATCGACATAAGTTTCATTATAAGCATGAGATTTGTCCTGCAACAAGCCCTAGCCATATTCCCTTGAACCTGCGGATGGCCTTAGCATGCCGATTATAACAATGAATTATCATATCACATTCTCCACTCGAATCTCCAAATAGTTATAACAATAGAACAATGGCATTGGTAACAACCACAAATTCATTGAGGTGACGGAGGTCAGCTAGTGGCCAGTGCAGTTTAGTTTAAATCTAGAGAGACTGAAGCTCAACTCGAGTAAATTTTCTCTGAACTAATAATTACGATGGGCATTGTTCGGTTGCAAACATAATCAATTCCAAACTATTCTAAAATGTCAAACAGGACACTAAATGAATGTATTTCTTATTATTAATCAAAGCACTACCTTTTTTGATGCCTGCTGATTCTTGGTATGCTTGTCTCCCGATCCTTGATGATGCATTCCTCGGTTGCCTTTGTGCCACTACCGCGACAACCTTGGCAACACCTTTAAAGTTATTAGTTGTCTTGGCGGATGTCCCGAGATGAAGAACATTGCATTCCTCTCGGGAGTTCTCGGGGATTCTTCATTGAACGGTCCAAACAAAAATATGAGCTAAATCTGATACTGTATCCAATATACACGATTGTATTATTTATTTAAGAAAAATCATAATCCATTTGATGCAAGGAAACCCAAATGATATTTCTAAGAGTGGTTGAGATTTCATCAATGGGGATTTAAAAGAAGCATAAGCTCTGAAAACTTAAATGTCTTGGAGTGTTAAGAGAACAAATGAAGAGATACAACCAATTCGAATCACTAATTATATAACGCAATTGCATAAAAAGCATTTGGTGCAGAAAACAATCAAGTGCCTTAAGATACTCTAAAACCAAAAGCAAGCAGCGTAATAGAACAAACCTTAGAAGGATAGGCTTTTGCTAATGCCGAATTTGATGTGTAATTGCTTCTGCCCAAAAAAGAAAGCCAACAACTTCTTCTGTTCTAGGAGAAGCAAGTGAAACACATCAATAACATTAAAACCCATATAAAATATAAACATAAAGCGCATAAAGGATACTTAAATTTCAAAAATATAAACACATAAGCAAGAATCCATAAGCAAATAATTTGTTACTGCTTAGGTACAGAGAACAGAGGGAGACTTACGTAGTTGTTCTCCATAAAAACATTCCAGTAGTTAAAAATTCAAGTGATTAAACTCTGCCTCCTAAATTTCATCAGGTTTCAACTCATAGAATTCAATACCTAGGCTATAATTACCTAGGCTATAATTACATAACGAAATAAGTTGATGCAAAAAGTGGTTTGTTAGTAAACATATAATTACTTAGAACTTCACTAATTAGCCTACCTAGGCTATAATTTCAGAGATGATAACTTGAAATTCGGCATCAATTTTTTGAACATGCTCAAAAATTTATGTACATATTGACCAAATACTCACGAAACAGAAAACAATTAAATACGATTACCTAACATTAAAAGTTGTGTAAGATGAAGCCGGTGGTGCAGGTGGTAATCGAAGAAGCTGACTAATGATGATGTGACAATAGGTATATGTATTTTTCTTAACTAGTTTTTTCGATTAGCTAGGGTTAAAAATAGGGTATTGACGAAAATTAATTTTCTAATTTGGTTTATGATGATGATATTCAAAGGTGTTTTCGAGGCCATGATAATGGGTGTTCATGTTCGAGATACAATATGAAGAAGGAAGATGGCTGGGGATTGATTTCATATTTGGTTACATTTTTTCCTCGGTGAGGAGAATGAAGGAACAAATTGATTTTGGGTTTTTTTCTTTATATTTTATCATGAGGGTACTTAGGTAAACTACACATAAACATAGGATAACCCTTATCATGGGAATAGATTGAGAATAACCACTGGTACACTCCCGCTAGATTCGGTCCCCTCATTAGCAGTGTTGGTTAAACCGACCTATAATATGGCATGAAAAGTATGGAAACCTTAACTCGACCTAGAAATTGAACAAAGAATTGTGGAATCAGAGAATTTGTCAATTAATAAAATAGTTTTAGGTTACTAAATTATGCCATGCATCTTCCTCTCAGCAATTTTTTCTCGATGGAAACATGGGCTTTGAAAAGCCCTAAATTTTATTTATTCGACTACGTCATTCAAATTGAGGTTTGAAGGATTACATTGACCAGTTACATCAACAAACAGGACAATAACATTATAAGATTTACAATCGAAACTTACATAAACGAGATAAGAAAATTGTACTAAGGGATGTGACTCTCCACTGAGAGATGTGACTCTTCATGAAAGAATTTCTCCAAGAGTCACCTCTAAACCTATATAAACCCTACTCATTCTCCATTGCTCTTAAGAGTTTTAGAGTCAAAAACTAGTACTATAAAACTTGTAGTTTGCATGTTGTCTTCAAGTGTTAAAGAATAGTTTGTGCTACATTCATTCGCTTTTAATGTTTGGTGATGCTCGAGTGCAGCGAGAACAACCAAAGGTATTGTTGAATGCTGGAAATTTAAAGGATTAGGTCCACATTTTTTAAATATATTATATTAACGTTTCGCTTAATTTTGTACAACATATTACAAAAAATAAATTATTATATTATTACACATAAAAGAATGAACCTCCAAAATATAACAAATACCTCTATCCACTTCATTGCATTAAGCGGCAACCATAGTTGCATTTAAATCGCGTAAAATGATACCAGCTTTTGGCAAATTTTGCATCCTCAACAAAATCACCTAAGAATGCATCCTCCTAGCACGAGCTAACATCTCATATGTTTCTGAAACATAGCAGTAAAAGGTAGAGGAGAAATTTATTCATCATACGCAAATAATTTAAATTAAGGGGACATCTGCCTATCATCTGCTTTTCCATTTGTATCTAGAGCCACACTATCAGTCGAACTGCACTCAAATCTTTCTTATGAATATGAACATTCAGATGTCTCCATACCTTGCATCACTAAGTTCTTTCAAACATAGAGGGAGTGTTTTTTGATAACTATATCAAAGAAGTAAATAAAGATCACAAAATGTCTACGAATTAGTATACACCCTGGAAATCAGATTTATAGGAAAACAATAGTGGCGCTGGTGGAGGATGCTAATATTCTAGTTTATAGAACAGTTGGATATCAACAAGAAGAACAAAGGATTAAATGACTCATCAATAAAGGAAAATGTTGGTCACACTCATATAAAGATTGCATAAAGAAATTTTCTCCAGCCTTAGTGTGTATTAATTACATAAATTTCCAAAGTGCACTTTTGGTTATACTTGGCTAAATTTTTCGATAAAACATGAATGAGAAGGAAATAAAACATAACACTGACCTTCCTTGCGCTCTAAAGCTTCCATTTTTTCATTGTTCACATACGCACAACAAAACAAACACCACATAAGCAATTAATGTTACACATCAGAAGTAAGTGAATTCAGAAAGAGAAAAGTAATGCACCATAAAATTTAAGTTTAGATGTCGAGTTAATAAGAGACTCAGATATTCAAATAATATAGTGCAGTGCTTCTATAAAATACTTTTTTTTTGTTTGTTTTGCGTTTCTATGTAATATAAAGATATCAAATTGCTACCTAATAAAAACAAGATAACAAATAATGCTTTCGACTAAAGTTTCTTTCTGTGAGCATACCAAAATTACAATTATCCATCGGCTTCATGTAGTCTTCTTTAAAGTGATCAAATTCAAGTTTTCTTTATTCGACATTTCCTTCTTGCCATTTGAGGTACCTCTCAACCTTTCCAAAGCTTCTCGAACCTAAGAAAATGAAAATAAATAGTGATTAAGATGAATGGTACTGAACATCTTAGGCATGGTTAAACCATGAAATTACATTAAACTTGCTGCAAAAATTAACAGTAGTAAGAGATGCTAACTAGTTCCTCGAAACCTAATTACATATGAATTTATTTATGTTTATCTTATAGTAATGATATGATGCACTCTCGAGTCCTGCGACGTAGTATATTCTAATGCCCAATTGATTCTCCGTTGTCATCAACAAAAGTACAAAACAAAAATACGAGACAAATCCAGAATTTCTGATGAAATGTAAAGTTTGGCTAAAACCCCTGGCTTAATGCGTAAGTATCAAGTTTTCTGTTGGACTTAAATTCCTTTATTGAACTACCCAGAACAGTGACCAGAAGTATATACAAATCAATTTTGAGAACTTCCAGCGTCCTAGTTAATTATGATCTCAAGATTCTGGATAGAGGCACTATAGTGTAAGCAAACCAATTAGAAGAAAGACAACAAATACAAATCTCGACTTTCACAGAGACAGAACAAGAAGGCTAAAGGTAGCATTCAAGAGCTGCTACGGTAGTGAGGTAGATCATCTCTAATACAGAGAACTATATGCAAACTAAATAGACTTTGAGTTTCAGCAAAAAATGCTTGGGAATACACAATCAAAGATGAATGCATAACTTACTAGTCTCTTCTCGGTCTCTGTGATAAGCCTTATGATCTTTCCAACATTCTCAAAGTACAGATAAGGATATTGTCTAGTTGTCAACGGGATGGTATAGGTAGCCATGATAGGTATGTTGGTGAGGTCCGATACACCCATTCTTTGTTTATTTGAAGATCTTTATTCAGGTTGAAACCTACGCACCAAGAAAAATAACGACTTTGGTTTGTTGTAAATAAACAAATTGAATTATGTACACAACCAAAAGGATAGAACAATTTTCGAATCAATTTTTTTATTTTGTAACATTTTTATCCAATTTTATGCAACACAAATCTCCATAATCCACTCAACTCCTTATATAATCCTCTTTTCATTAAACAAACTTGATAAGGATTGAGCTACTTCGTCCACTTTAAGTCCGGAGATCATACTCAACTGTCATTAACACCACTGCTTGTATTTCAAAAGCAGAATGCATTCTGAAACTCCACAACTTTATGAGATCTAATTAGATGTAATAACTAGTCCTAATTAGATGTAATGTCGAGCTCTAACTAAACTTACTTTGTTACTTGATACACACAATAATATTTTGTTTAGATGAGGCACAATTTTTCTATTAGACTTAAATTGAATTGCATTGACTAGAAATAATGAGCTGGAATCATGATCAGACCATTCACATCCGGGAATAAAATAATCATTCATCTCCTTTTCATGATATTCGTGTCAGTGTCTAGTGAATATTTGTTTTGGGTATGAATATCAAAATCATTTCCCAACGAATAATCGCAACATTTTCAAAACTGTTTATGCTTTCTTATTCAGAATCTTCATGAAAATCTAACAATATCTGGATTCTCACTTCTTCCTCTTGTCTTCGGACAATCCAAGGCTTAGTCCTATGGGCTAGATATCTAGCTGCTAGATTGGCCATCCACGTCAGTATTGGCAACCTCCTAAGTCCTATGGGATGGCGAATCTAGTAGCGAAACGCTGAATAGAACATCGTCAAACGCTGAACCAAACAACGCCTAAGAATTTCATTATCCACAAATTCTCTATCCAAAACCTGACGCTGAATCATTATCACTATCGTACACTAAACAGTTCAAGAAAATGTTGTTTTTCACCTGAGGTGTTTGTACTCTTCCTTTGCATCTAAGAGCTGTCATTTTTTGTGTGCGGATCGAGGAGCATAGGGGAACATGATTGTAGAGATGACGATGTAATTTTGGAGGACCATAAGAATTGAAGGTTATGCAAACAGAGAGTGGGAAAATCAATCAACTGTTTAGAGTACGAATAGGACATGCATGACCTAGAGTGAGAAAATGAATCAGCTAGTATTGTACGTGATTGGAATATAATACTATAAAAAATGAATATTATAAAGATTAAAACATCTAGCGCTGAACCATACGGCGTTAAAGTTACTTTTTCAGCGCTGAACCATGCATCGTTTCAATCTCGCTGATAGTTGAACTGTGAGCAAATGCTAGGAGAGAGAAGTAGCCAGATTGAGTGTTAACTTTTTTCCCACACTTTTTTCTTGATTTGCAACACTTTTTGGCCAATCTAGCAGTCCAATATAGCCCATAGGACTTAGCCTAAGGACATAGAAAAAATAGAAAATATATGAAGTTTTGTGAGAATTGAAGGCATGTAAAAATAGTTTTGAGTAGCGTGTGGATTCTATGGATTTTATAGATGGTTTTGTGGGTAATATAACTAACCATTTTCACAAAGACTATACTTTATACGCGTTGATGCCTATCTAAATTACGACAATGACCACGCATCAAATTGGGGAATTTGATTATTCTCACCTGGAAAATAAAATCTTTTCACAAAAACAAAAAAAAAAAAATATATTTATTTTTGTTCTTAATGCCATCGGAAAATGCCTCCCAATAAAATCATAATCATCCTTGCCGAAAATACTCATACCCCCATTAAAAATTGATTTTTGTTAGAGGGAGAGCAAAAGGAGATCAGAGGAGTGCAAAAATCTTGACCGACTCACTAACTAGTACCGATTCAGTATTTTAATCTAAAAATGACCAAATTATCCTGCTCAACGCACTACACGGCTACACCCAGAAAGGATTCCGCCATCGAGACCAGTGCACCACCAACCAAAAGAAAAAATGAAATATTTCATCGTCGCCTTTACTTACGCGTTGATAAATCAAATCCTAATCAAGAAAACAAAATAATTATGAATCAAATCAAACGAAAAAAAGAGTAAAGTAGATAGTAGAGAGGAAAACTATTTTAATGGAGAATCAGAAATGAACTTGTTTTCCATTGCAAAATCATTCTGAAATATATAGAGAGTACATAATCGAAGCTGTTTCATACATCTACAGCTACCACTTTGAAACACATATTACATTCTCCAAATCAATAACATCTACCCGAATAGCAGGGGAAATCATGGCAAAAATTGCCTCTTTTTGTGTACCCTACATTATTTTCTTCCGGTGTTGAAAAACCCTAGCCCTAAAATTATTTGGTTCTTTCAATTGAGTTTTTTTTGAAAGCTTTAGGTAGTAACTGAAGAAGTTGATGAAACTATGATTGAAGCTATTAAGTCAATTGATCAAATTGGTTGTTTTGTAGTGTAGCACAGATAAGGGTAACAGGGATAGGGTTTAAGTTTCGTCAGAAACTTAATTAAAACCTGATTCTAGGATCAAGAATTAAGAGTTTTGAATAATCAAAGTTGAATAATAATATTGATAAAAGAGATGTGTCCTTGAAAACAAGAGACCTAGCCTTTATATAGGCTTACATGAGCTGATAAAAGGAAAGAGTTTAACGTAAACTAGAAAAGGAAATACTTGCAAAGCAAACAAACTTAAACTAACGTAAGGGATCAAGCTGTCATAGTTGATCCATAAGCATGGGATCTGTTAAGTTGATACATAAGAAAAGGATCAACGGTCATTGTTGATACGAGAAAGATGTACTACATCAGTCCCCCCTTCTTGAAAGAAACTCGTCCTCGAGTTAATGAATAGAAAGAACTTCATTCTCTCCATGAAAAGTGAAAATTTCTTGCACATTGAATATATTAGAAATGTTCCAATTTGATGGAAGATCAATAACATATGCATTATCTTGATTTTCTTCAAAATCTTGAATGGTCCATATTTCTTCATCTTGGTTTTGTTGTAAGTACCAGTAGGAAACCTTTCCTTTCTGAGATGAATTAAAACCAAATCTCCTTCATCAAAAGTCTTAAACCTTCTATGTTGATTGGCATCCTCTTTGTATTTGTTATTAGATTCTTCAAGCTTGGACTTAACTTCTTGATGTATGAATGAGGCTTTCTCAATAAAGTTATCAGCCCTAGCATTTGATTTACGAAGCTTGGGAAGCACCACCAAATCCAAAATATGATTAGGAACTTTAGAATAAACAATCTGAAAAGGTGTCTTACCTGTGGATCGATTGGTGAAGTATTATAAGCAAACTCCATATTTGGAAGAAAATTATCCCATTGCTTTTCCTTTCCTCCAATAACCTTGGCTCTAATCATATTTCCTAAAGATCGATTAACCACTTGGTTTGTCCATACGTTTGAGGATGAGCAGTGGTACTATATTGAAGCTTAGTTCCCAAACGCATCCATAAAGACTTCCAAAAGTAACTCAAAAACTTAGTGTCTCGGTCAGAAGTAATTGTCTTGGGAATTCCATGCAAACGTACTACTTCCTTGAAAAATAAATAAGCAACATTGGAGGCATTTGTTTTCTTGCATGCTATGAAGTGAACCATCTTTGAGTAACGATCAACAACCACCATAATAGAATCATTCCCTCTTGCGATACGTGGTAAACCAAGCACAAAATCCATGCTTATATCCACCCAAGGAGCATCGGGAATTGGAAGTGGAGTATATAAACTGTGTTTTGAATATTCCCTTTAGATTGTTGACAAACCATGCATCTTTGTACGTACCTTTGAACGTCCCTTTTAATAGATGGCCGGAAATAACGTCCTTCAATCAAAGCTATGGTTTTATCACGTCCAAAATGTCCTCCAGGCCACTTCCATGTAATTCTTGGATTAAATGAAGACGCAAAGAACATTGGGGAATACATAAACTATTTCCCTTAAAAGAAAACCTTCTTGAATGAGAAAATCATCAACACATCCTGTTGAAGAACCACACTTTTCCCACAGTTTCTGAAATTCTTTGTCTTCACTATATAGATCTTTCAAGAAATCAAAAGCTAAACTCTCATTTTTAAGAGTAACTAGAAGATGAGCTCTCCTACTCAGAGCATCAGCAACTTGATTAAGTTTTCCACTCTGATGTTTGATAGAAAAGCTATATTGATTTATAGTAGACAACCATCTATCATGCATTCTATTCACCTTTGCTGAAGTTTTCAAAAACTTGAGAGCTTGATTATCGAGTGTTGACAACAAACTCACCTGTGAATAAGATAAGGATGCCAATTCTTAAGAGCTTGAACAAGAGCAATTAATTCCAACTCATAAGTTGACCACTTCTTCCTTGTATCCGAGTTCTTTTCACTATAATATGCAACTGGGTGTCCTTCTTGAGATAATACAGCACCAATACCAACAATAGAAGCATCACAATGAATCTCAAAAGGCTTATCAAAATTTGGCATGGCAAGAACAGGAGCACTACATAGCTTTTCTTTGAGTAAATTAAAACTCTTGTCTGCTTCTTCGAGTCCATTCAAAAGTATCACACTTCAAACAATCATCAAACCATTGCAATAGTACTAAAGTTTCTCACAAATCTTCTATAGAACGAAGCTAACCCATGAAAACTTCTTACTTCACGTATAGATGTTGGAGTAGGCCAATCCAAAATTGCCTTAACTTTAGAATCATCCCAGAAATACCAGTATCGACACAATATATCCCAAGAAAGTGACTTTGTTTGTAAAGAAAGTGCACTTCTTTAGATTCACATACAAAACATTGTCCTGTAGTGCCTTAAAGACTTGAGATAAATGTGAAATATGCTCTTCTTCATTGTTGCTAAAAATCAGTATGTCATCAAAATATACTATGACAAATTTTCCAAGAAAAGGTTGCAGAACTTGATTCATAAGTCGCATAAAAGTACTAGGAGCATTAGATAATCCAAGAGGCATGACTAACCACTCATACAAACCTTCTTTCGTCTTGAAAGCTGTTTTCCATTCATCACCTTCTCGAATACGTATTTGATGATATCCACTACGTAAATCAAGCTTTGTAAACACTTTAGCACCCGAAAGCATATCTATCATGTCATCAATTCTTGGTATGGGAAACCGATATGGTATAGTAACTCTGTTTAATGCTCTACAGTCTATACACATACGATGTCCACCATCCTTTTTGTCTACTAAAAAGGCTGGACTAGCACAAGGACTCTTGCTAAGTCTTATCAAACCTTTTTGTAACAAATCATCAACCTGACCTTGTAAAATCTCATGTTCTTTAGGACTTAACCTATAATGAGGTTGATTAGGAATAGAAGTTCCAGGTATAAAGTCTATCTGATGTTGGAGATCTCTTAATGGAGGCAAAACATTGGGTAATTCAGTAGGAAATAAATCACTAAAAGAAGACAATAAAGGTTGTACCTTGTCTGGAATCTCCACCATTGGTTTATCAGTTTCATGAGAGCTCAAAGAATGATTTGGTTGTAAAGAATGAACAATGGTAGCAACCAGTGCATTTGTCTTCTTATCTGTTGGTTCCTTGGTAGAAGCAGGGAGATTGTAAAGGCCATAAAACTTTAGTAAACCCTTCATGAACAAAGGTATAAGTATTCTCATAGCAGTTATGAGCAGCACGAATATCATCTTGCCATGGTCTTCCCAATAATAAACTTGCTTTGCGATCATGTTAATAACATCACACAAAACATAATCTGAATATCCGGGGAAAGAAAACTTCACCAAACATTGATGATTAATTTCTTTGAGTGGAAGAACAACATTTTATCCATCCAACCTGAATACGGCTTTGGATGAAGAGTTACGGATAAACCAAGTTTCTCAACCAACTTTGCGAAACATAGTTTTACGTACTTCCCACTTGTCAATGATCATGGTGCAAAGCTTTTCTTCAATGAAACAATGAGATCTGAAAATATTATGTCGCTGAGTAGGACATGGTTCAGTGAGTAAAACTGGTCGAATCATTCCAAGGAAATCCGCATCATAAGTCTCATGTTCTTGAAGATAAAATAATTCATCATCCCCTAATGCTTCTTCTTCTTGTGTTTCGTCTGGAGTTTCATTAATGTACGCATGGAATTTGCGACAATCACTAGAAGTATGGCCAGTTTGGTTGCACTTGTTACATTTATCTCCTCGAAACTTTGAATAAGGGTTAGAGGGTTTAGATAATGGTGGAAAATCTTGTTGAAACTGATTACCTCTAGTATTGCGAACAAAATTGCGTTGTGGAGGAGCCTGAGGTGGCTTAGCAGATGAGATATGCATTGTAGGAGCAGGTTCTGAAAGAACAGAAGTAGTTTGTTGTTGCTGAAAAGGTTGGTTTGCACTTCTGTCTTGTGGATCAACAAAGACAGTTGATCCCTGTGAATATGGATCAACAACTAATTTGTTGCTCCTTTTCACCCTGGTAACCATAAGAGTTATATGGTCTTTGACTTTATAAAAGTGTTGATAACGAGCTTGTCTTGGATTAGCTTGGCGAGAAGTACTGAGCACACGTCTTTCAACTTTAAGAGCTTGTTGTATCGCTTCAACCATTGTAAAAGCTGATTGTGTCATCCCTTGTTGAATTAAATTATTCAATCCATCTATAAAACGTGCAACCAACTGCTCTTCAGTTTCATTCAATTGGTTACGAGCAACTAAAGCATAAAACTTCGACTATATATACTTCAACAAGTCTAGCTCCTTGTCTGATTTTGAAGTTTAAGAAACAACTGTTGTTTGTAATCTTTGGGTAAAAACTTAGCTCTTAATAAACGTCTCATTCTATCCCAAGTGCATATAGGAGGTTTGTGATACTTAGCTCGATCTTCAGAGAGTGTTTCCCACCAGGCTGCAGCTCCACCTTTTAGTTTATATGCTACCAACTTCACTTTAGAAGAGTCTGGAACATCCATAAATTTGAAAAAGGATTCCACTTCATAAAACCAATCTAGTAATTCTTCGATGTGTAAACCTCCATGAAAACTAGGAATATCAGCTTTAAGTTTATATTACGGTATACTTCCATAAGGACTCATATTAGACGTTAATCGTCTTTCGTTTATCCACTTTTGTCTTTCACCTTCTTCGATTTGGTCTTCCTCATCACTGTTGATATTGACAGGAGTAGGTTTTTTGTCAAGAAAACCTTCTAACGGCTCATTGTGGGAAAGGTGATGTGAGACGTTCTCAGGAATATAAGTATGCCGATAAAAAGTATGCGGTTTTACTTTTTTTGTTTCATCAGCTACTCTTTCTTCTCCGTCTTTTATATCATCTTCTTTTTCTCCTGTCTTCTTTTCTCCTTCTTCTTCATCATCAGTTAACTTAGGCATCTCCAAATCACCAAGACCAACATGTTTCCATATTTTGTCGATACAGTCTCCATGCAAATTAAGTTTTGTTTTCAACGAATTTGTAGTTGAATCCATCTTAGTTTCAAGCTTGGTTTAAAGAAGTAATGGAAGTTTGAAGTTCATCAAATTTGGTCCCAATCTTGGTGTCAAGGAGTTTTTCAATGTCAGCTAAGGTGATAGGTTTATCTGCCATTGGAAAAAGGAAAACTAAAAATAGGGTTTTGAATTTGTTGCGGAAGCTGTGTAAAGGATCTGTTTCTAGATAAAAATCTAAAAACTCTGTATCTGATACCAACTAGTGTAGCACAGATAAGGGTAACAGGGATAGGGTTTAAGTTTCGTCAGAAACTTAATTAAAACCTGATTCTAGGATCAAGAATTAAGAGTTTTGAATAATCAAAGTTGAATAATAATATTGATAAAAGAGATGTGTCCTTGAAAACAAGAGACCTAGCCTTTATATAGGCTTACATGAGCTGATAAAAGGAAAGAGTTTAACGTAAACTAGAAAAGGAAATACTTGCAAAGCAAACAAACTTAAACTAACGTAAGGGATCAACTGTCATAGTTGATCCATAAGCATGGGATCAACTGTTAAGTTGATACATAAGAAAAGGATCAACAGTCATTGTTGATACAGAGAAAGATGTACTACATCATTTTGTGACTGTTAATTACCAGAAATTAATTCGATATGGTATATAATATTGACCAAAAGATGTTATGTCTGATGACAATATTCAGAAGTACAATTTAAGTAATCCCGGAGATCGTAAGGATGATTGACTCAACTGAGTTGTTGGTAGAGATGACGGTAATGGTGAAGAATAGAAGGGAATTTTTGTTAATGGCGACGGTGGTAAAATTAATGGTGGTGGAGTTGTTTGGGAATGGGTCCAAGTTTCTGTGGTTAGTGGGTGTATTTGGTAAAGATAGTTCTGTCTGAGTTTGTAAAATATATTGAGTAGGCTCGAGTTAGTGAGTCAACCACGGTTTCTGCTCTCCTCGGATCGCTTTTTGCTCTCCCTTTAACAAAATTCTTAAAAATTTAGTATGAGCTCCGTGGCGAACCATGGCGACTGAAAGCCATGATTTTCAGTCGGATTTGTCTCATTGGTTTTCTTTAGTTTTGCTGTTTCGATCGCTTCGTGGTTTTGGTTTGTTCCACGGCTTGTCTTTCATTGATTTTCTTTTTCGTTTTCACCTTTCGTTTATCCTGTTTCGTTAGGGTTTGTTGCTATTCTCTTTTTAGGGTTTTTCGGTTTGTTGTTCCATGGTTTGCTTCTACTGGTGGCGGCAACTCGCGTTTCTCTCAAACCCCGCATCACCTCTTTGGCGCCTTCTTCTTCAACCAGTTCAACCTCCCAGATTGGATACGTGACTGTCCGTTTAGGGATCTTGACAAGCTGTGGTAATGGAGTTAACAATAGAGTATATCTATGGAGGTTCCATCATGCATCATTTACGAACTAAGCATGCCTTTTCGAGAGACAATGATCACTGCAGAGGCCTCATAGCTGATGATGTCGTGGTTTTCAATGCTTGGGAAGATTTGCTGCAGAAGTTACAAATGTGGTTATGCTCCGATTGTATGGTTTTACACACTGAAATCATCGCAAAGGGAAAGGTGTTCATTGTAGCGTTGTGGGGGCCCTTCAATGGCGATTCTGCATTTTTTTGATCCATGGTGTCGACAGACCCGAATGCGGTGCGGGTGTTGCCCGATTGTGCTACAATCGGCCAGGAATGGTGTTCGGGGTCTTTGAGGGTCTCTCCGTTGAAGGCTGTTGCGGCCAAGGCTTTATCGGATGAGGAGTTTGCTTTAACACCGGGCTTGTTGTGCATTGCCTTCCAAGCGTTTATCCCCACTTTGTAGCTGACATTCCCCATAAGTGTCGGTTGAGTTTCTCCCGCACTTTGAAGCCCGTGCTTAGGCAGGTGTGTTAAGCAATCCGTCAAGCATCTCTCGCACGGATTCTTCTCATCCTTTTCCCTTTATGCACGCTGGCTCGGTACATACCTACAGCTGATGAGAAGTCTTGCAATCGTAAGCGATTGCAATTTGCGGCAATTCAGAAGGCTTTGATGATTTGGAGGGAGCCTGTAGGATGCTTTAAGCTTGTCACCAAGTTGTTGCAGCCGAGTTCCCATAGCTCCAAAATGACCTTGAGAAAAAGGAAGGTGCGTCCAACCTAAGTGCTTGCTTAGGAAGAAGCTAGAGCTTGGTCCCCCATTATCCAGGGTTCTAGCCTCGAGACGTATTGCTCCTCGCAGTGAGACCACATTAGTGGAACTACAAGAGAAACACCCCACGGCTCCACTTCCTTCTATTCCAGAGGAAGATATATGCGACGAACCGGTCTCGGTGGATTCGCGGGATGTTCGAGGTGCCATCAAGAGTTTTCCTAGAGGGACTTCGTGCGGCGGGATGGGTTGCGTGCACATCATTTGGTTGACGCCTTGAGTGGTGCGGCTGCGGCGGTTCGGATGATTTGTTGGCTTCGATCACGGGGTGGTCAACCTTTGGTTGGTGGCAAGTGTCCCATGATTTTGGGGAGCTCATCGCCGGTGCGCCTCTCACGCCCTGCTCAAACCTGGTGGAGGGTTACGGCCAAGTGCGGTAGGTACTATTTGGCGTCGGTTGGTCGCTAAGGTGGCTCTGCTTGATTGGCAAGGCTATGGCTTCTTATTTGGGGATCATCGGTTTGGAGTTGGTGTGCCGGTAGGGGTGAAGGTATTCTTCTGTTGTGAATGGGTTGTTGGAGTTGGAAGGACATTTGGATTGAAGTCAATGTTGCTTATTGATTTTTTCGAATGCTTTCAATATGGTTTGTAGGTCTCATCTAATCCGGGAGGTCCGGATACATTGTCAGGTATTTCTCGTTGGGTTGAATTTTGTTATGCTAGGCTTTGCTAAACTTTTCTACGATCGGCATATTTTGGCTTCCTCTCTAGGGGTGCAACAAGGTGATCCTCTTGGTCCCCTTTTTTTGCTTTGACTCTTCACCCTCTGGTGAAGTCTATTGTTTCTCGGTGCAAGCTTGATCTTCATGCAGTATCTTGATGACGGCCTTTGTGATTGGGGACACTTTGGAGGTTTCAAGGCATTGCGGATTATAGAATCGAAGGGCCGGCTAGAGGTTTGCATCTCAATATTAGGAAAAGCGAGGTTTTACGGCCTACTCCCGATTCCCGTAGTTTCGAGGAGGTGTTTTCCCCAAGGACATTGGGAGGCGAGCAAAGGGGTTAAAGCTGTTAGGGGGACTTTGTGAGTTTGGATATGGACTTCATGAGCGATATTGTTTTGGGTAGGGTGAACAAAACTATCCATTTAATGTCATCTATCAAAAAGCTTAGGGACCCTCGGGCGAGACTTTTGCCCGCTTGTTGTGTTGGTGTTTCTAAACTATATTTTGCTATGCGCACCACCAACCATGCGGCTCTACGATGCTTGCCCTTTTGACGACCACCTTCTCAAGTATCTGAGGCTTCTGATTACGGGTGATGGAGCTGGTTTCGGTCCTTTGCAGCAGAGAATAGCTACTCTGCCTATCAAAGATGGCGGCCTTGGGATTTATACTATGGCAGACACCCGCAATTACTGTTATCTTGCTTCTCAGAGTCAGACGGCTCCCGTTAGGAAAGGTGATACTTGGCAGTCTATTCCCAGCGGACAATGGTGTTGCTTACAAAACAGCTCTTCAGAAATTTATACAGGTATGTGATTTGCCCTCTTCATATTGCGTCGATGACACTGCCCCCTCATCAATGCATTCCTTGGCAGTTTCTTACTTCAATGCGGTAAAGAAGCGAATCCCCGTCCAGTTTACTGTTTCTGATAGAGACGCAATACTATGGCAGTGTAACCAGATCAAGCACGCTCAGGACTATCTCTTGGTTGTTCCTATTAGTGGACTTGGCCAGTGTCTTGGTCCCCGTCAGTTTAGGGTCATGGTCTGTTATCGCCTTGGTATTCCTCTGTTTGTAGAAGGCGGGTTATGCTCTTGTTGCAGTAAACCTATGGATATTTTTGGTGATCATGCGCTTCACTGTGCTAAGGATGTCGGGATTAAGTTCCGACATGATGTAATTCGTGATTTAGCTATAGATATCCTTTACAAAGCTGGTATCCTCGCAGCACAAGGAGGCGAATCTGGGGATTATAAGCGACGATAACAAAAACCTACGCCAGTGATATCCTTGTCCTCAAATGGGAAAACGGGCAAGATGTGTGTATGGATGTCACAGGGAGTCTCTCCCTTCGTGGTGATGGAGCTCGGGCCTTCACTCCGGGGCAAGCTATTTCTAGAGCGGTCTCACGTAAGAACACCAAATATTTATGCGAGTGTGCGCTCGTGGTTACAGTTTGAATGTCTTAGCTTTTACCACTTTAGGAGAGCTTAGCGAGGATTTTATTTCTTTTTCAAGCGTCTAAAGAATTATTTGGTTAATAATGACGCAGGTTGTGGTTTGGGTAGCTTTATTTTTCATAGGTTAGGTGTTTTTTATTCAAAAGGGGGTGGGAGCTCAGCTTGTGGCTCGGCTTCCAACCAAGGGTGGTGTTGTTTGATTATTTTTAATTCATAAATCAGAAAATATATTTGAAAAATTATTTTCATTTGTTGATTTCATTTGGTTTATTGCCTTGCCCACCAAGAGCTCCAAACGACCTTCAAAAATAAAATAAAAATAAATACAAAGTTTATACAAATTTTACAACTAACTCCAAACCCAAACAACCTCCAAAACTCACCTAATCCATCAACACCGACACTCAAATATTCAAAAACCTCAAACCGGACTGAACCCGATTGAAATCAAACCTACCAGAAGAGAACCGAAAATCGTCCAACTTCAAATCTCGTTGATCAAACCGAGCTGACTCACTAGATCTACCTTTTCGACTCATCACCATCACCGATCTCCCACCATCTTTCTCTGTTCCAATCTTTTCTTTCATCAATTCATCAACCAAATCCCAGAAACCAACCCCTTTATGATCCAAAAACAATAACAAGACCTTCTCTTCACAATTCTTCAATCTCTTCATCACACAATTGAATTCAACTGATTCGCCAAAACTGAAATTACTCATTCTTTCTTTAACTTCATTCAATCTGATCATGATTCTCCTCTGAGCTGAATAATAATCTTCACTCACTAGATTCATAACTTGGCAAACCAATTTACTCTGTTTCAGATTCAACAACTCACTTGCTTTTGACATTTCTTCAATCAATCCAACTACTACTTCAATTTCTTTAAGCAATTCTTCATTCAAAAGTGCACTTACCTTTTCCTTTTCATGTTCTTCATTCTCATCCTTTTTGTGCTTATCACTCTTGTAGTACAAGAAATATTCTGAATCAGGACCCTTGAATTCTGAAGAAAGAAAGAAACCCAGAACTCTAGAAGTAAGTAAAAGAGACTCAAGAATCCTAGCATACCATCTAACCAAAGAAGACAATTCCCAAGTTTCCTGATTCGAATTATCACGAAAATTCGATAAGTTCAGATAATTTTTCCCACCATTTGATGGATATACTGAGAGTTGATCTTGAAGAATGAAAGAACCTCTTTTGATTATGTTATGAACAATAATAAGACATTTGGTTGATACGTATGAGTTATGAGTGTGATGTAATCGATTCATTAACGATTCGATGCAAGATGAAGCTGTGATTCGAGAACTATGACCGAAAGAGAGTATTGAAATGATTTGATTCTCATGAGGCGGTGATGATGATTGTTCTGATGAAGTTGCTCTGAGAATAGCTAGGTTTAATGAAGATGTGTTGTTGGGTAGTTTGGAGATGATTATTTCTTTGCTTATTGTTGCTTTGTCTCTGATTATCTCAAAGAAGCCTCTCAGGTTCTTTGGTCTTCCCATGGGGATTGAAAACAGAAGAAAACAAAGGGATCTAGAAACAGAGGAAAACAGAGAGATATATCTTTATCTCAAAAAATCGTCGATGAACCAACCCAGTGAAATCGGTGGTGAAAATTGATTGACTTTATGAAGAATCTAGACTAGATTATGTTTATATGATTTCAGTGGATAATAGAATATTAATCTGACCAGCTTTTATATGAATTTGACCAGTCAAACAATCCAAGCAGTCAAAATGATGCTAC
This sequence comes from Papaver armeniacum, assembly GCA_023531295.1. Taxonomy (NCBI): domain Eukaryota; kingdom Viridiplantae; phylum Streptophyta; class Magnoliopsida; order Ranunculales; family Papaveraceae; genus Papaver; species Papaver armeniacum. The sequence goes on from JAJJWW010011828.1 coordinate 52,781, forward strand.
TGTAACGTGGATGATAAATAAAATGTTGGTGGGACGTGGGCATCACCATGGTGCTATTGCTACATCAGTTTGACGTCTCTCTTGGCATCCATCGTTAAACATCATAAAATCAGTTTTGTTGGAGTTTTCTCGGAATCAGCTCAGACAACATAAAAAAAAAAAAAATCGGTTTTGACGGTGTTTTTTCGATATATGTTTAGACGAATGCTTCGGAACAAGGAAAAAATAAGCTGACAAGCAGGGAATGTGAGTGGTGCAGCTTTGGCCTAAGAGTTGCACACTTTGATGGGAAGGCAGGGCATATCAACAGCAAACCTATCATATGTGCATGGACAGAGCCAACTAAAGGTGGTGAAGGTATTTTCCCATCACAAGCGTTGAATGAGCTAGGTGGCTAACAGCCTCTCACAACGGCATTGTCAAGCCGTGGCTTTATTCTCAGGCTACAGAGAAAGCCACGTACTGGTACCGACACAATCCTCTCTTGTATACCTTTATTTCTCTGGTTAATTAATCTTCTTCGATTATCTGTAATCTAGCTAGATCATAGAGTAGGTCAGACTTTGTTTCTAATTAATTAATTAATTAATAATATTGCGGAACCTAACTTGGGTAGTGTAACATGACTTTATTAATCAACATTACGTTTCATAATTGGGTCGTCATGTCATGTCTATTCTTGCTAGACAATAGCTTTAATTTGCTTCACCCATGTACTTGTTCCAAACATGTACCACTGTATAATTAGCATCCGATGAGAACTCCATTAGTAGTTCAGTAACTTAGTTGGAAGGAATATGAAGGAATAGGGTTACAGAAATCAGTTAAAAACTGTTGTTATTTTATTTAGCGGAACCATCTTCTTACACTTTTATTCTCACTCTAATTATCACACGTTATGGGTGGAGGTCGATATTTTTGGGATATATTCCTCTTACCTGGTACATACCTATCAAAAATGAGTACATTTCGAAACAATAAACCTTATAATTTATCGGTTTGACTTCAATGGCTAAAGTCTATTGATTTTCGACAATTCATTTTTAAAATAGTAGATGTCGTTGTTATGCGTTTGAATCTGTTTCATTTGGTAGGAACTTTATAAAAGAAACATATACCCTATACGTTAGCTTCCTTATATCAAGATGTTGTACAAATAATGTACCCTACACTGGTATAAATCGTAGAGGCTCACAAAAATACTTAACAATATTTTTTGGTCTATCAGTTTTTTGTATAACATTTTTAGTATTGAAAATTGTACTTCGTCCAAAAATTAAATGAAGTTACCGGAAATGCAAGCTTATTTTGAGCTTGAACTGAGGGTCTAAAAATGAGCTCTTTTGAGATGATCAATGATTACTGGAAGAACCAGCTCTTTCCGTTTAAAGTTGTCAACTTTTAAAACCAACACAAGGTACATAACTACGTATGTTTTAGGTGATCAATTAATTAAAGATTGCTTACTTGATACACTAGTTAAAATCAATGTAAAGTAAATGTTCGGTAACAATTAGTACCCTAGTTAGTAAGTTCCCGAATGATTGCCCGTATCACGAATTTCCACTGTCTTATTAGCGTACGTTTGCAAATCCGAACCCAAGACGCGTATTATATGGCATTAGGATTATTAATTATTCGCGAACTTTACGTATCCCGAATAATACCTCCGCTAATTCGAAGAAATTCTTTGCTTTTACGTTTTTAAAGGCCCCATTTTTTGGGCTTTACTGCCTACCGAGCATACACAGCCCAATATTAGACATTGTTGTAACTTTTATGAAACAAAAATGACCGAAGAGATTTGAAAGTGCATCTAAACCACTATACCACGTCCTCTTGGATGACTAATATTGTATATATTATTAATATCATCATATTAAGTTTATTTTTTCTTTAAATAACTCTCAAATATGCATAAAATTAGTCTATGTCCTTATAAATAATAATTATTTATTATAATAGATACCGAATTTCAGAGCCGAACTCATATTTATAAAACGAATTATACGCGTCGTATCGCAGTTAAAATTATTGTGAATCACGTCCGTTGACCGAATTTGGATCGAATTTGGGTTTTACAAAGCGGTATATCTTTAAATACGTTTGCCGTTACGTATGTTTTAGAATCCCGAATTGCTAACTAGGATTAGTACATGTACCACTTGTTTTTCATAGAAATAAAATCATTAAACTCATAACTTGTTAATTACACACTTATAATTAACCACCCCAAACAAGGTAGAATTTTAAATTTCAGATTAATGGAGCTGAATAGTACTAAACGAACATTATACCATTTCTTCTACTTGTTTAAGGACACTCCGGCGAAACACCCCAAGAAGGAAATGAGGCAGTTGAGTAGTAGTCAGCTTCGTCGGTGCGCAAATTACTGTTGCGCTCTGAAATCATTGTGTTTGAGTTCCCAGTTCGTCCTTGCTCTGCATCAGTTGAGCATTGAACGGCAACAGATGTTCTTGTACTCTCAGGGACAACATTATACTCAGCTTGCAGTAGCGACCCTAGTTCCATGTATTCTGAGGAATCTTGCGTAGACCGGCGACCGGCAAGCTTGTCTTTCAGTTCGATGACCTTAATGCGCACATACATGTAATATATTACTTGTTAATAATCGTAAAAGTTTCATGGTCATATATATATATAGCTAACAACTATAGGCTATTGCTACTCACCTCTTGATGAAGATGTTGGTTTTCCCTTACGACGACTTCGTAATCCTGCTTAAGTACATTGTACATTCGTTCAATTTGCTTTCCTTTAAGCCTAGCTCGTCGATTCTGAAACCATGTCGCTACTTGACGAGGATGAAGTCCTAGTTCCAGAGACAACTTCATTTTCCTTGCCGGTTCCAGCTTCTCTCTATTCTTTCTTACCTCGATAGTTCCACCAGCTGCTGGCTGCAGTTTTTCCATCTCTATATCCTCCTGGAAACTCCTTTCCAACGCCTCCACTTGTTCACTCGTCAACATTGTCTTCTTCTTTCTTCTCAAATCCACCCGGTTGTTAATGATGTTTGCTTCATGCACTCCACCACCATTTTCGTCCTCAGGATCACTCACAGAACTAGACCATAATTTCATCATCTCCGCTCCTACCAATCCTAATTAAATATAGTACGTGGTTAGAATCTACTGGAAAAATAGTATACTTAGCGTATATATACAAAAAGAAAAGAAAAACCTGGAAACGGGTGACCAGCAAAGTAGTCGCATTGGTAGTGAGGACCACCATTAACAAAGTGTTGCTCTTGTTCTTCTCCTCCTGCTGATGTGGTACCAACTGTTGGGAAAGGAAATTGGCGATTTCTAACTGCAGTTTCGCCGCTATATACATAGTTCGGGTTAGCCATTAAATATCAAAACTGATTGAAATCAAGGATATTAGGTCGGCTTGTGTGCTGCCTAATTAAAACCTAGTTAAGCAATTCTATTTAACCAAAACTACCTGATCGATCCATCTATATATACTACAACAGTACAACTACTGCTGCATATCTACTATTACTAATATTGTTTAGTACTTGAGAGAGAATAGTAGGCTTATATGCTGTAGTTAGCTAGTTTGCAATTGCCTGATATGCTTCTACTATTTTTTTATAGAAGAGAATCTGTGTGCAGTGCAGGTACTAAAAGATCTTTTCCATTAAAGAAAAAGAGATTTGCAGACGAAAGTGACATTACAGTATGAATAATGAACGGGCCAGAGAAAACAACAAGCAGATTAATTTCAAGGATAGAGATGCATAGTTTTATCTTGTAACCTAACTCCAACAGAAAACAGAATCCAACTTTAGTGATTTTTGTGTATTTTGAAAAACGGTATTAGGTTAAAACTGGTGGAGATCAATCGTTTTTCATATAGTTTTTTTTGTACGTCTTCAAACAAAATTTGAAGGAAAAAGGTTAAAATGCATTGATGATAGAGAATTTACAACTATTGACAATTGGCTTGTAGTTTTTTTTTTTTTTTTTTGATCGGTCAATAGGAGAAATTCATTGAAAAAGAGGTACTTAAGGGTACTCAACCCAATAAATACAACCAATTTAAAAAAAGGAGATCGAATTTGGAATCGATCACCCAAAGAAAAAACAAAGAACACCTGTAGCATTGCAATCCAATCCAATCCAATCCAAAGAACAAAATTTCCACGACTATTTCTGCGGCGGGAATCAATCCATACTGGAATTGGTAAAAAGAGCCTACAAAGCTATGCTAGGAATGACGGAGTGTTTGTATATATTTTGAGAAGTTATTAAGTCAAGTTGAATATCAGAATTTTAGTTATGGCCACTTTTTTATAGTAACTTTTGGAAACACAAAAAGTGTTAACTCTTTGAAAACAAATCCTTTTGCTTCTGATTTCTGAGGTTGATTTCAGCTTGCCAGAAAATTAAAAATTAAAAATCAAAAATTAGTTTTGGCAACAATTTATTCCAACTTCTAGAAAAAAAAAAAAGAAAAAAAAAAGATCTACATGTGCATTTTGAGTCCAAATCTACCGTACCTTCTTCTTTTTTACTACTTTGAGTCTTGAGATCATAAATTTCACTTTCTTTATTAGGTTAAGCAACGTGCAAGTAGTATTTTTGGATGGTAGTTGCATTTCTCATAGATTTGGCCCCTAGATTTTTGCCATGCTTTTGGCAGAAGCAGCAGCTGTACCATTTCGTCTATATTTATGACATCACTTTCTTTATGCACCCCACTCGACCCGTATACATTGGTTTTACTCTTTACCGACTTATGGCATTTCTTAAACTTTGTCTGTTATTCATAACACTAAATTCATGGCTATCTTGAACCATTATCATGTTCTCATAGATAAGTTTAGATATTATCATCCAGTACAACGATTTTTGTACGCATCAATAAAATAGATCACAGATGCAAACGACAGTGAAATCATTATCCAACCATTTTTACGCACATTGCCATGGAAAAATATCTAATATTTGTATACTCCCTCCGTTCTTAAATAATAGGCTGGTTTCTATAAATAAATTTCAAAAAAATAGCCAGTTTCTGGTGGGAAAGTCAAATATTCTTTATTTTTAAGGACCATTTTCTTTTTAATTTCTTTTGATAATAGTGTTATGGGACCATTTCACTTTTATTTCTTTTTACGTGTTGTAGGGGCCAATTTCACTTCACCTTTTATTAATGAGTATCACGGGGACCACTTTCGATGATTGATTTTCTTAATTTCCTTAATTTTCAAAAAAACAAAACCAAATTTCTATTAAAAAAGAGAAGAGGGAGTAATAGTTTGAAATTTACTCAGTCTCAAATTCGATAAGTCTCTTGCTTTGGAAATTTTATTATTAGTCCAACTACTATTCCAGTAATTCTTCATTAAAAGTGCACTTGATAAGAATGATATTTTGAATTAGGTTCAATACTTTGACAAGTGAGAACCAAAGTTATCGGCTAGGAAAAATAGATGACAGACTATAGGCGCCTAGTGACCTTATGCGTTGATGATAGGGAGATTTTGCCAAATATTAGTAAAGGAAAATGCTAGATTGGCCGAAAGAGAATCCTGACTCTGAGTAAAATTATGTAGGGGGGGAGAGTTAAATGACCCACTTAACCCATTCCCAATCCCCGTGTTAAAATTGTTCGCCAACAAATTGTTTATGTTCTCACTGGATTTTTTATTCTGAAATATCCTTGGTAAGTGCGAGTATCAGTTGTGCTACATTTATCGTAAGAAATTGCAGGAGAGATCCGTGTGATAGAACATGCACATCAAAGGAAACTAGGTTGGTTGTGAAGAATAATCTTTCATATATATTCCTCAATGGGCAATCGCCTCATATATACAAGTTGTACATCTGAGATAAGGAAAGGAAAAGATACACAATATATGATCTTATACGATCTTACAACACATGGAAACAAGATATACACAAACATAACCGCCAAGATATCATAATATCTTGACAATCTTAACTACCCCCTCAGACTCAAGGTGGTGTGTCACACATCTTGAGTATGGATATTAAAAACGTATGTCGATTAGCTTAGGATGAGTCTTTGTAAAGAGATCTCGTAAGTTGTAATTCGGACTTGACATGAGGAAGATCTATTGTACCTTGCTTGTAATGGTGTCTCGTGAAATGACAAATCGATTTCTATATGTTTCGTTCTTTCATGGAAAACATCATTATGAGTGATATGTATAAGCCGCTTTATTGTCACAAAATAGAGGTGTAGGATGATGAATGTCAACACACATGTCACCAAGAAGCCAACATAACCATATGATCTCGGATGTAGTGTGTGAGCTAGAGCTCGATATTCACTCCTCGCACTTGGGCGAGAAACAACCTGTCTGTTTCTTACTTCTCCAAGATATAAGAGAGTCTCCCAAAAATACACAATACCTGTGATAGATATTCTATCGGTGACATCTCCTGCCCGATCTAATCCCGAATAGGCTCGAAGAACTAGATCAGACTTAGATGTAAACCGCAAACCTTGATCTGACTTCCTTTCAAATAGCGTAAGATTCTAAGAGAACTGCAAAAAAGGTTGTAGGACCAGGAGCGGACATAAGTGACTTGATGTGAACTGCATGACTTATATCGTGTCGAGTAATAGTTAAATAGTTTAGACGCCTACCGCTGTTACTGTCTGCAGTTGCGTTGGACAAGATAGTACCATCTGTTGGACTATGTCTCACATTCACTTCAAGAGGAGTGTCTACGATCTTAGCATCTGTGATTCCAGCACGTTTAGTGGAAATCAGCTGATTCATGATTTGTCAGGACAGGTCATAGATCCGAGTTAAATGACCTGTTCTAACGGTCGCGGATAGGGTCGTTGATAAAGCGTGTTATAATTCTAAACGGATAGTGTGGGCCACAGAATAACTTTATTATTATACTACGGACTTTACTTGATGAGATACTTACTATTAAAATCAGTAGTAGATTTAAATATTTATATATATAAAAGAATACAAATTTGAATTCAAATGAAACTCAAATGAACTCACAATTAAACGCAAATGAAACTCAAAATGGAACTCAAATTAAATTCAAATTTAAACTCAAATGAAATTCAAATTTAAACTCAAATGTAACTCATTCAATTAAACTCAAATGAAATTCAAATTTAAACTCAAATGAAACTAACAATTAAACTCAAATGAACCTACATCAAGCTCAAAACAACCTTTCCATTCAACATTCATTTATTGTATTCATTAGGTTCAAAAATTACACAAAAAGGATTTACATCCTGAGTTCATAACAATACACATAGGTTCAGCTAGTAAGTTCTAAGATTAAACAACAAAATGATAAACTAATAGACAATTGATTAAACAACACAATGATAAACTCCTCGACGATTTTGAACTCGGGCCATACTTCAAAATGGTGTACCTGTACCAAAAATAAGTTATGATTCTGGTGTTGGAATAAAAATTAAAAAGAAAACAACAAAAAAAAGAAATTAAGAAAGGGATATAATACATACATAGCAAATGATTCAAAAAAAAAAAAAATACATAGCAAAAAGAAACTAAACAGGATATGAGTATGACTTACCAGTAAATAGGTGATGTGTATGATCACTTCCTTCAAATTAGACTTAAATATGCTTATCTATCCTTCATAGTTGATAGACCGGTGTTCTCCTCCTCCTTTATCATAAGAACTACTACAGGAGGCATATCCTTCTTCGTTATCATAATTGATAGACCGGTAACTTCATCGTCATACGTACTGTAAATCAAGAAAAAATGGGATCATCAATTGTCCCACATACTGTAAACAAGAGGAAAAGACAACAGTATCTATACTAACATCACTCATTTCATAAAACATGAGCTATTACTGTAAATTTGACTAAAATGAGTCATACCTAGGTTCAATACATAAGTTTACAACAGATGATATATTAGACACATCATCAACAAGCAAACATGGAGGATATACATATTCTGCGACTACAAATTACATGACACCTACTACGTCTTTGTTGTAAAATTTCAAGAAATTGGATGGGTCAAGCACAAATTAAACACCAAGTGAAGAGGCAATAAGCAAGTTCTTGGAGGGCATGACTCAATAAGTGGCCAATCGAACTTAATATAATGCAAAGCAAGTAGTAAGATTCTTGTGATTGGTTAAATCTGAAGCTAGATAGTAGGTGTGTTGCATCCACCATAGGGAATACACTTCTAACATATATAGATAACCATTTGAATATAATGGAAGGACTGTTAATGTACCATTATTGGTTTCTACACATATACAGTTCTACAATTTATACCACTACTCTTTAATGGATTCAGACAGTCTACAAGGTCATGAGGTAGTGGAAACCTTTGCCCATTAGACCCTGACTTTCTAGGAAACTTCGCAGCTCCAGTCACATATGTTGTCACTATAGTTCTACGAGATTGCAATAAGAAATAAGAAGCGGTAATCTAGCTTTAGTTTGAGTAATAACTAGAAATTGAGAATCACATTATCAGTTCCTAACCGTGACAGTAAAATGCATATTCGGAAAAAAGAAAAAGAAAAAAAAACATCTACAACAACATACAACCATGCATTATACTTATGATCTCAAGAGTAAGCAAGAGTAAGTTCTATGTGTAAAGTACAAAACAATCTACAAGACATAGAATAAAACTAGTACTATTACATGAGCATCTCCACCCCAATACTCATCATCTCCAGCAGTTTCCAAAATTGGGGAAGCTTCATTCGCGGTTCCGGTGAAGACAAATGGATATTCATAAGCATTCTTATTGGGGTCTGATCTTATTGGAGATTCCAATACCAAATTCCAATTCTCCCTTGTCAAATCTTGGCAGTAAAAAACTTGTCTAGCTTGAGAAGCATGGATAAATGGTTCGTCCACTTCTTTCGAGTCACTCATAAACTTTCTGAAGTTGACAAACCTGAGCTTTGTATCTGGATCCACATACGAACCATGTATTTTATCTTCGACTCGCACCCAATCACAGTAAAAAACAACTTCTGCGAAAACACCATAGTTTACTTCAATTATATCTTTAGTAATGCCATAGTACGTAGTATCGTCATCGACCGGGGTTAGTATCTCTCGGAACTTGCTCGAAAGTGGTAAAAGCATCCATGGTGACTCCACTATTTTGTGTAACCAAATGTTTTTCTCGCATCGGATGTATAAAAAGATATCCATTAACAAAATATGAGTTATAAGACATCGTCGAGAAGGTAGGACCGATTGCCTGCCTCACTAAAATCATTATCGTATCGCCTTCAAGTTGTTTTAGCCATGTAACATAGTCGATGGCTTAATCCTTCCCGTACGAGTTTGGTTCAAATTACGACGATACGCATCATATTTCCCGTCAAACAAAAAAAGAAAGAAAACTACAAGTGAGAAGGTTACTTTTCTAGTGTAACGAATGTTTGAAAGAAAAATCAACTAATGATTTACTTAAGCTTCCCATTCAGTATTTTCATCTGAATGTCTCAATATCCACAAACGAACTTGTTCATATTGTAAGTTGGTTAATGAAGATGGTTTGCCTTGTGAATTAGCTGGGTGTGGACCTTCATAAGCATCACAGGGCATTGCTATCTTTCCACGACACTTAAAAGACTTCCGTTTCCCTCGAGAAGGATCTCTGTCACAATGGCGCGCTCCTTCATTAACCCCATACTTGTTTTGTAATAGAGCCTTCTACATAATTTTTGTTGCGACCAAGAACCTTGTAGGTTCTCATCATCCCTGCATAGGTAATTAGTAAACAAAAGATTTGTAAGATCACTGAGTTAATAAAAGAATAAATCGAAAGGTTACTAGTAACTAAAGGATTGTACCTCTCGAAAGGGTACATCCACCTAAACTGAACAGGCCCCAATTGATCCGCCTCTTCTGCCAAGTGTACGACAACATGGGTCATACTAACAAAAAACGCCGGTGGGAAGTACATTTCGAACACGCATATCGACTCCCACGACACGATCGTGCATTATACGAAGCTCTTCACGATCAATAACCTTAGAAGTCAGGACTTTGAAAAATAATGATAAGTGTCTAACTGCGTCACGCAGAGGCTTATGTTTTTTGAAACAATGCATTATAAAAATAGGCATTAAACCCTGCATAAGCATGTGATAATCATGGGACTTGAGACCCTTCAATTGGAATTCTTTCAAGCATACCTTCTTTTTCCAATTCCCACTGTAACCAATTGGAACTTTAAGTGTGCTAAGAGTTTTACAGACAACTTCCCTTTCTTCCTTGGACATCCAATAAGGTGCAGGAGGGAGTATCTCTTTTCCATTCATCTCCTTCAACCACAAGCTAGGCTTTAAGTTTAGGAGTTTTAAATCTCTGCGCGCTGGAGGCCCGTCCTTGGACTTATCCTTATGGCACATAAAAGTTCCAAACAGATTCTATGCAAAATTCTTTTCTACATGCATGACATCCACATTGTGCCGGATTTGTAGAAACTAATAAGATTAAGTTAGAAAATAATTACAAACAGCAAAACATATCGAACTGAAGTAACTGAATGATATAATAGGTTAAGATGAATTTACCTTCCAATATGGGAGACAAAAAAAGATTGATCTCTTTGACCAAGGAGAATCGACAGCCGGCCGCTTCACCAACTTCCCAAAATTTTTATCTGCAGTTGCTGTCTTGTCGAACAATTCGAGGCCACTCAAACGTCTTGTTGCAACCCTTAAATCCTTTGATCCGTTGAACTTGGATGTTTCCCGTCTATAAGGGTGAGAGCGATCTCTTAAAAACCTTCTATGACCCATGTAAGCAAACTTTGAACCGAATTTTAGCCTCAATGCTTCTACATTTTCTCCACACACAGGACAACCAAATCTTCCAGAAGTTCGCAAACCGGAAACATGGGCATATGCAGGGAAAGTCGTATGCACCACAATAACATTGCTTTCATTGTAAAATAAGTCTTTGAATGTGCATCGTATGTTACCTTTCCGAGTGACCATAGATCATTCAACTCGTCAATCAAGGGTTGTAAATAAACATCAATGTTATGGTTTGGAGCAAGTGGACCAGGAATCAGTAGTGTTAACATTGTGAAATCCTTTGCCATGCATTCAGATGGTGGAAGGTTATAACAAACAATCATAACAGGCCAAGTACTGTGCGAGGTCATCATTCCGAAAGGATTAAAACCATCGATTGCTAGTCCTAGACGCACATTTCTCTTCTCTTAGCAAACTCAGGCCACTTCATGTCAATTGACTTCCACTGTGCAGAATCCACCGGATGTCTCATGTGTGTTGCACTTTCATCAACCTTCGCATACCACGTCATCAACTCGCCCAATCCACGATGTACCATACATACGTTGCAACCTTTCGTGATTTGGAAAATACCTTAGTTTCTTCTAGGAACCTTTTTAGCAGTTGGATTACTCCCTTCCGGTGGTTTTTGCCATCTACTTTCACCACATTTAGGACACTTATCTTCATTAGCATAATCCTTGCGGTAGAGAATACAATCGTTAATACATGCATGAATAATTTGGACCGGCAACTGAAATGGCTTAATCATAGCTTTAGCTTTACTACAATTAGCTGGTAACGTGTTCCCATCTGGTAAAATAGTTTTCAAATATCCTAATAGCTCGATCATGAAAACATCGAGCATTGATACCTTGCTTGCATCTTGAGCAACTCAACCGTTGTTGACAGTTTTGTATGTTCACTATCACAACCTGGGTACAAGGGTAGCACTGCATCCTGCAACTTCTTATTGCAATCGACACTAGCCTTATCTTGAACATTACCACCAGAAGGTTCGGAACCATCTTCCATAGCAGCACCTGCACCAGTGGTGATCGTAATCATTAAGGCATTCTTCAGGGATATCAAGATGGATTGCACGCCCTAGTGCCTCATTAAACAAGTCATGTATTCTCGAAACAGATGCAGGTTCCACATTCATAACATTAGTAGCAGGCAAAGTATGAGCTCTAACATTATTCACACGAGGTTGCTCTCCATGATGGATCCATGTTAGTGTATGTGATATCGAACCCATAATCAAGAATATCCCCGTGTACATCATCTAGAGACTTTGGTAAACTATTATAATTCTTACATTTCATGCAAGGACAAATAAATTCTTTTATACCGCACCATGACTCTTTATTGTAAATTGGATGAAAGATTGAACACCTTTAATCCATCGAGGTGAACCCTTTGGGCGCAGTCATCCATTCCTTATTTGGAGTAGTTACACGATGTCCCAACATCTGCAAAACAAAGAAAATACATATAAAAATTAGAACCCACAATTTAAAAGAAACTACATTAAAGTATAATGATTTACACTAGAGAATAACTTTACATATCCAAATAGAACTCGTCAAAATCAAGCAATGAACAAAAAATAATAGTCCCAAATCCACATACAAATCTTTGAAATCGATTAATCACATCCTAGAAAAGTAATTACTCATCGATTCATCACATAATTACTTATTTTGACCTAATTTAGCAAAACCCCAAATTTAAGATACATATATATGCATAAATCGATTTAAAGCTCTAACTAACCAAAACTTTCCAACTGAGATTCAAATCAATTTGGCTAAACACAAACAAATTTAACTCAGAATGAAATATTTACCCTAATAAATTGTTGAGCTGGAAATTTGACTACTGAAATCAAACCATTGTTCCTTCACTTCATAATAAATCCTCTCGAATTAGAGTTAAAATCCTGCGTATCGATGAAGTAAAGGAACAATGATTTGTCCCAGGTACATATCGATGATTAGGTTTGCCGATGAAAAAAGGTTTGCCGATGAGAAATGTCGTCTGAGAAGGAGAGAGAATAGTTTTACGAGTAAATATGAGAGCTGATAAGTTTGTTGAGAAGCTTTCTTCCCTTATCTAGAATGAATAAGAAACTTGTGGTTTAAAATGAGTCAGATTTATAACTGGACTTTCAAATTTGGATATTTGAATCGCCTTTTAGATGGATATTTTTAGTATGGAACGAGTCGGGTTTTTCTTGACTTGAATGGATATCTATTTCTACTTCTATTGTAATTTGATTCACGGTAGTAATGATATGATTTGTTAATTGAAATTGTGTTATCAAAATTAAAGAAAGAAGATAAAACCAAACTCATGAAGTTTTTGTTGTGATTGCACAAATTTTAAAACTAATTACCGAAAATGATACAAGATTCAAGTTATATACTAATTAATTATTGAAACACTTGAAACACCAAGTGTTTTGAACCAAGATTCACGCATCAAAACGATTGGAAAAAAATCAGCCTAGTTATAAATAGAACAAATATATTTCATTAGATATGAGCATGGCTCCAAAACATGCTGAAGCTACATATCCATAGAAGTTGCAAGACACTTCTTCACATGTTTTGAGTCTCTTCTTCTTTACAAAAAAAAAGAGATGAGAATCAAAACCATACAAACTTGCAAGTCAGACTAAACCCCAAAATACTTACATCTGAAACTTAAGCTTCCCAAAAAAGTTACACATATAAACCTGCTTCCCAAAATAGTTACATATATAAACCTGCTTCCCAAAATAGTTACATATATAAACCTAGTAATATATCCGAAAAACTTACATGTATCCCAACCATGTATATACTCAAAATACCTTCCAAAAAGTCAGTACACCTCCACAAAAAACCAGAACTCCAAATTCTCTAAACACTAGCATCACCACTGGCAACTGGACAAACATAGTGTTGAGGCCACATAATCTTGTCGCCTCTGGTAACATCTTTAAAAGTTCCTTCACCTTCAAAGAGACTCTCAGAAGGTAGACAAACTTCATCAATGAGGACCAAATAATTTTCATCATCAATTGGAGTCCTACTCATATCTATAAGTCCCAATGCAACAGTTCTCTTTCTCATATTTCTCAAAATTACTCGTTGAGTTCTAGGTTGACAACCACCACCATTCATTCCCTGAGGATCATAACCACATCCAAATTTGACAATAAGAATTACTGGTGTACATAAGAACAATGCAAACTAAATAAGAACAATACACCGAAAAAATTGTTTCATGGTGTACAAAAAAAATGGATTCACAGAACTCTAATAAATCAAATTGACATAACTAAGAGAAACAATCACAACTCGACAAACTTAAACTAGAAAGAGTAATGAATTACAAACTAAAACTAGTTTTTGAGTGTTACATGTGCATTAACATTGCTGGTGCTAGGATTGCAACTTAACTTGGCCATTATTAGTGTCTCAACAAAGTGACCTCAAGATTACGGACACGATCTTCCACGGCCTCTAGTCTTCGTAACTTGCCGACGCAATCGCTCTCAGAACTCCAGAAGACGTTCGATCTTTGATATCCCACCTCCCATTCCTCTAACAAAGCCCATATCATCAACTCCAAAACCTACAAAGAAGTAAACAAAACCAGATTAGCTAGCTAGTAACTAACAAGGTTCTTGTTGCAAATGACAATACAAGTTTATGTGCACCCACCTTCGCGATCGCATCTTTGTCCAAATTGGTTTCCTCTCTATACTGCTCAGTTTCATTCACTGCCTTACCCGCCTCGCCAAAGTACATCGGATTATATGTAATCGGAAAACAAATTACAAAGAAAAAACTCGAAAACCAACAAAGAAATAACCCAACTTACAACATATTCTCTCGCATTTTACTTCATAAGAATCGGGTCCATTAAGCGAAGATCCTCTTCGGGGATTTCTTGGTAAACATGTGTTGCCAAGTAAACAACGGATCTTGATACACTGTGGACTTTGTTGTTCCATTACATGGCGACGACGTGCTATGCCATCCCTTCCAAGTCTTATGTAAAGCTTTCAAGAGCTTCCTTGATTCCCTCCCTATTTCTCTTAGTTTCTTATCCTTCTCGAAGCATGCAATTTGACAAAGTCTTCCCAATCCTCTCTCCTCACACCTTCTCGTCACAGATTTCTCTCTTAAATAGTATCAAATTGATCACACCATGTTCTTAGTTTCGTTTTTCTATTTTTCCATGATATATTTGCCATCCTTAAAACCTTTCCTTGACGATTTCTGTGTACCCCGTACTCATTCTTAAGGCTCCTCCAAATTTCTTCCTTAAATACCGAAGGACTATCCTCCAATCTTCATAATGTGGTGAGACAACGTTCCTAGTTATCGCCCAATTTTGGAAGAAAATGGCTTAGAAATATTTTCTACTTGGTTGTCCAAGGGAATTGAATGGAATTTCCGAGAAGTTGATCATCTACGTAGAAAGAAAGCAACAGCAAACAAAACAAATTAGATGGTTAACTTGATATCATATAGCATTGAGGAATGCGAAAAACAGTGTTGTATATTACCATCAATCATGCTTTCAAAGATCGACGATGGTCACTATCTCGGGCCGATGAAAAGCCTCATGCCATCCGTGTCCCTCATCTTCATTCTCAACAACTAGTCTTGGAGAATGATCACCATCTGACGAAGACACACGTCGACTCCCTTCACTTGAACTTGCAGATATGCGTACACCATCGATTGATGGAGACCCTTGTGTATTGAGCAAAGGTTCTCGGCGCCATTTTGAATTTGACCTAGGGGTAGTACTTTCCACCTATTACTAGCAGACCTAGCACTTGCAAAGATAGGGATCTACTGTTACTTCTAATAGGAATTCTTGTCATAGTTGCCTGAAATAAAATCCCTTTGAAATATTAACAACCACAGTTCAAAAATTTACCCAACAAATGATCACTATCAGATAGTATCAATCGCTAACCACATTTGTAGATGAAACAAATCTAAACCTATCTAAACCTATATTAGATAAATTCCATAAACAAATCTAAACCTACAGTAGATAAATTCCTTGAATCAAAACATCCAAAGAAACCCCATTAACAAACCGAGAGATAAAACCCATAAAATTAATCAAATACGAGAACTAATTCTAAAAAAATCAACAAAAATAGATTATTACATCAATCTAATCTAAAAATACAATAAAACAACCTTCAATTCAGATTTCTAGATCATGCTGGAATCAATAATAACATCATTATGAATCAAAGATAATTGAGAAAACAAAAATCACCCAAAATCAATAGCATACCAAATCGGATAAAGTTAAACTCCGGTGAAGATCTTCCCGCAACTCAAGCTGCCGAAAATCAAATTAATCAAATCAAACATTAAACAATGGTTAAAATCTATGAAAAAAATCACCAAAACATAAATAAATTACGTGGGAAATAATTGTTGAATTGTAAACCCTAACCTCGTACACAGTGAAAATCTTCCCGCAACTCAAACTTTTAAAAATCTTTCTGCAACTCAATAAAAAAACAAATAATGGTTAAAACCCATCAATAAAATCAACCTAAAAACAAATAAAGTTACAAGATTATTATTTTTGAAAACCCTAATCGTGCACTGATGAAAATATTCCTACAACTCAAGCCGTTGAAAAACTTCCCGCAACTCAACAAATAGACAACTTAGGGTTTAAAACCCATGAAGAAAATCAACCAAAAAAACCGAGATGAAGTTACAAGAAGAAAAAATCAAATCATAATCCCTAACCATACCCGAGAAGATTTAAAATCAAACCCTAATGAAATTGAGAGATTGGGAAGGTTTGTGGTAGTAAGGTTGACATGAATTTAGGTTTTAATTAATTTCCGATTCATAGGAAGGGAAATTGAAAGATGGTGTTTTTCTTTTCTCCGAAGAGAGAGACGAAGCTAATCGTGAAGATGAAGAGAGAGGAAGACATATATATAACTTCGATAATGTCAAGTACTCATTTTTACATCCACCATTCATCTAGGATAAGATGATCTTGACCGTGAGAAATGGAGGGAAAATCCCCGCGTAGTTGTACTTAGCAGTGATAATAGGGTATTTGTCGGTCATAGTGTGAGTAATACACTGTGGGGTAAGATTGTCAGAAAATTTTATTATTTTACTACGGATATTATGCGCATCAAGAATTTTTCCGTATATTTTTTAAATCAACTACGGGTTAGATTAGTCAAAGGTCAACACAGTCAAAGTGGGTCATTTCGTGGTAATAAAATGCCCATTTTCCACTAGT
>JAJJWW010011829.1:0-101473 GCA_023531295.1 Papaver armeniacum
GCAACGCGCCATCACAAGAACGTGTTAGGAGGTCATGGACTTGTTAGAGATGAATCGGAAAAGTGGGCAAGACCGGTCGTGTGTTACCGACACATAACTCCACTACTCCATCATTCCACTACCTCCACCTCCCACGAGAAACGTGAATGAGGCTCAATGACTTGTATAAAATAGGGTCTCCGCCCTATTTCCAACAACAAGGAATAACGGAGACGAGAACAACACAAGTTCGGTCGTGAAAACCAAGTGTTGATACTGGGTCATATTCAACCATCTTCTGTCACAAGTCATAGCAAGCCAACACCTTCACAATCTCAACACCTTCTTCGCTTCCTCCCTAAGATCAACCCCATCTCCTTCACTTTGTGACCGAAACAAGTCCGGGAACGGCCATTTCTTGGTTTAGGCCGGACTTGCACAGATTGATCTCTCGAATCTACAAGCACTCACCGCGCAGTGCATTTGTTGAAGGTTTAGATTCATTCCTCATCCACACCCCAAATTACCAAATTCTGCAGGAGTAGTTTTCACCCATCAACAACAACGACGTCACAGAGTAGTATGGGAAGAAATCAAGATGCCACCACTAAATACTAGTGTGGAAAAAATATGGGAAGCTATACTCTTGATGGAAAACATACCTGCACCATGGAACATGGGAAATGAACCGCCACCAGGTGATAGAAGTCACGAATTCTGCTCTTACCACCGTTTTCATGGACATCTGACAAATGACTGCAGAAACATAAAAAGAATCATCCTTAGAATGATTGATCAAGGAAAGCTGAATCACTTTCTAAAAAGTGAAGAGAAAGTTCAACCATTGCCGCCACCACCATCGAAGGGGAAAGAAACGTTCGTAATAGAAGTTGGAGCGAAAGCTAAAAATTTATTTTGCAACTCCATTGTTCACTCATATCGTACAATTGAAGATTTTCATGATAACATACTCAGTAGAGTTTTTGCGAGGGATGTTGATGATAAAGAAGTGTTGAACATTGCGAGGACATCGCAATTAAAAGAGTGGCAATTGCAAATTATTTCTTTCTCTGCAGAAGAAATACCCAAAGGTAGAGAAATACATGATAGCCCATTGGTTGTAAACTGGAAATTAATCCAAAACATCGATGGCGAAGATGATGAAGCGAGAAAATTCTTTGGGCAATCAATAGAATATTAATTGATACTGGAAGCTCGGTAAACATCCTTTTTTACCATACTTACAAGACTATGGGGGGAAAGGATGAAGAATTGATACCTTCAACATACAAAATATATGGTTTCAATGGCACAACGAACAAGCCTAAAGGAGAAGTTCATATGAGAATACCTTTGCAAGGATTATCTACTGATATTTTGTTCTGTGTGGTCGATGTGGAATCCCCTTATAATGCATTGATCGGAAGGCCATGATTGCATGAAATTCTGGGTGTAGAGTCAACATATCATCAGTGTATAAAGTTTCCTCATCCTAGTGTTGTTGGAATTATAAAGGGAGACTGGATGGAAGGGCAAAAATGCTATGAGATCGACGTGGAGAGTTGCGAAGAGAGAGCTGCGAAAAGAAAGGGTTGGAAGCAACATGCAAAAGATGAACAAAGAAGAGAAAGATTGATGGTGGATGTCATTGATGTTAGAGGAGAAGATACATTGCGAAACAGGTGCATGAAAACAGTTGAAAATTATGATGGAAAGGAATCATTAAGAGATTTGAATGGTGAAGAAGCAGAGAGCAGCAGGAGCAAAAAGTGTAAGAAGTGAATAATCATTAAAAAGCAGTAACAAAATCTTGTTAAGGGTAAGAGGAAGAAAAAATAATTGAAGAAGAAATATGCGAGGATCTCGCCATCAAGAATGTATGACAATTTGATTGAAGAATTGAAAAACAAAAATGATTAAACAATGTAAGATTGCGCGATAGCTTCGCAAACAAAATGAATGATTGAATGAATGAATTAACAAAAATGAAAGAGTGAGTGAATGGGACGAACCTTTATGGCGTACGCCCTAGTTCGCGAATGATATTTCGCAAGAGGCAAATGTAAGACCTAAAGTGCGTCATATAAGGGGGTATCTCTTGACATGGCTCAGTGAAAAGGTTACACCGCTCCCGGAACCGAGTCATGGAGATTTGGGGCCCATGAAAGCCTATCAGGGAGAGATACCTTGGATTTCCAACTATATATATATGGTTATACCCTGGTTGGACGCCCGAGGGTCTCTTCCAAGGAGTCAGTATATGCTCAAGGCGCCGGGGTACACGGTTGAGCCAAGAGTGCCTGGGGCATTTGAAGTGTCTCGGCCATTCTTGGCAAGTCTTGGTATATGCTGCACTCGGCCCGAAGAAAACTCCACTTAGGGTGCAGTCTCGTAACCATAAGCCATATAGGTATAAGGGATAAGAGGCTGCGAAAACAACTGGTTGTTGTTAAGACCGGATGGGAGGAGCTAGTCTTGTATGGCCGATGTACGCCTCCTTGAAGGGGCAACCAGGGAGAAGATAAGGGCGGCACCCTCCATTAGGGAGCTGATAAGTGTCAAAAGACGCAAATGTCATGAGGCTTTATTTTCGCAAGGAAATTTAGGCTTGTCATATTTGTGCAATGATCCTGTAGAGGCAATAATACTGACGCAAGGATAAGGCGAGATCAATGGGTTTTTGCATGAAAATGCAAAGACGTCCTGCGATTTCGTCGCGAAGACGGTAATGTCATGGGATTTTACATTCGCAAGAGTATTTAAGCCTGTCACATTGTTGCAAATAAAATATCCTGCAGAGGCAAAAATACTTAACAAATGATAAGACAAGGTCAATGGGTCATTACATGAAAATGTAAATACGTCCTGCGATTTTGTCGCAACGAGGGGTGGCGAAATAAGACCTTTAATTAGGAAGGCAAAATAAGACCACACAAAAATGATAAGGCAAGATTAATAGATTTCTTCATTTGTGAAGACATCCTGCGATCTTGTCGCAATGATGAACTTCAACATAACTAAAGATATAAACATATATAACATTGAGAAAGCAAATAAGCTTGCCAAAACGATTATATTCCATCATAAAATTACAAATAATAAAGGCCAAAGTCAGAGATTTCATTACTCAGAGATAATTGATCAAATCTCTCATTTGGAAATGAATAACAGAGGCAAGTATGGGAATGAATAGGATAAAATTTTGTTATTCATTTCCACATGATGGATTTATGTATTCATAATGCTGGTCAGTTGAATTATAACGGAGAAATCAATCATGCACAAATAAAGAAAACAATGATTGAATTCATATTTAGCAATCCAAGAAGATTAAAAGAGTATATATACAGATATTACAAGAAGCGAAAGAAGAAAAAGAAGTTATTTCTTTGGGGATTCTACTTCTTGGTCAGATTGTTCAATTCCATCATTCTTTTCGCCAGATTCTTCTCCTTCGCTAGCTTCACTATCAGAGACATCCGAAAAAGGTATATCCTCAGGAATATCATCGCGAAGACAAGGATATGAACTAAGAGGAATGCGGTGATCATTGCAAACCGTTTCAATAGTTTGATTGCGAAAACGAACAACATTATTGTTGAAATTCGCCATTGTAGCTTGCAGTTGTTTCTTCAACTTAGAATACTTGTTATTGCGAAGAGAAAGGTCTTATGCGAGTTCCCCTTTTTCAGACTCAAGTTCTTCAATCCTTGTTTGAAATCTCTTCTCGGATTCTGCAAAACATATGACAATGAATTAACAACACAATAACATTACTACAGAGATAAGGAGCAGTAAAGTATAATAAACAACATTCTCTCATCAGATATCATGTCTTTAACCAAGGCGGTATGCTCGGCATGAAGACTTACATCAACGCCTAAGTTATTCCTGGCATTATCTAGAACCTTCGCAGCCCAAGCGAATTCATCATCATTATTTATAACAAGAAGCGAACGAATTTGATCTTTTCGCTCATTAAGTATGGAATTCTGACGAAGAGATTCGTCTCGTTCAATTTGTACTTCGAGAAGAGATTTTTGAAATTTTGCTAATGCCTGTGCACCTTTACTAGCAATACGGTCTTTGTCATCTATGAGACCACTAATTTTCTTCCTTAAAGCTTCGGTTTTCTTATGGGAATCAAGGTACATTTGTTTAAATCGGTTGGCTAAACCTAAACTAGATCTATGCTCAATCTCTAAGAGACGATATTTGGTTTGAAGTTCATTTAACGGAAGGGAATCAATTTTGTTTGACGAACTGCTTAAAGATTCGTTGAGATGAGTGAGAAGAACATCATTGTCCATAGGCTCGGGAAATAAATGGAGAAGAATGGCTTATTCAGAGAGATTATATATGTCTGCGAAAATAATAAATCAGGCAAAGAAAAGCAGATGATAAAATAAAGACGACTTGAAGAGTAAAAGTTTTATACCATAAAGTTGTTGATTCGCACTTTGAAGAGTAGACATTTTAGTCTTCTGAGAAGCAGACTCAACTTCCAACTGTTGAATTCTTTCATCTTTCTTGCGAGACATCGCAACTTCAGTTTCTAGTTCTTGGATCTTCTTTTTGAGTTGGAGATTTTTCTTTTCAAGGTTTTCGCGTCTTTTCTCGAGATCTGAGGCAACAACAAAGGAAGCTCTCCCAGACTATAAAGGAAAATAAAGAAATTGTTAAGAGAAAGCTTATAATCGAAATTACAGAGAAGCAAAGGAATATAAACATACCAAAGCAGTGAGAGCATTTAAGTGACTGGAAGTCAATGTTCGGGAAACTCCGCGAAAAGATTCATTATCCTCTAACAGCGGGGCATCGCAAATTTTAGCGAGAGCTTCGCAAGTAGCAGTTAAATGATCATCTCCTAATCCTTGCATAGAATCGGAGAAGACACTAGACAATTGCGCCATAGCAGAAATAGTCGAGTGATTCTCCCTCGCAGAGGAAGTACCAATCTCATTTTCATCCTCGTCAGAGCTTTCGCCGGTTTGAGAACTAGAATGAGAAGAGGGTTGGGTTTTCCGTTTTTTAGAAAATGGAGCAGAAGACTTGTCCTTGCGAAGAGTGATTTTATTCTTGCCCTTAACCTTCGCAGCTTCGGGGATGTTTGTTTCTTCAATAACCTTCGCACACGAATGAAGATAAGAAATAGAGGCAACAATATTGTTAAAAATAACAAAAGAAAATATTTCTTACTTCATCCGTGATCGATCGGAGTATCGCCAGAGTACTCGCCTTTGGGTTTCTTTCATAACTTTTCCTCAGTTTGTCAACCTGTAAACTTTGCAAATTCAATAAATGCTTGTCATCGGGAATATCGCAAAAGCAAAACCTGAAAAAAGGAAATATACCTCTTTTGCCTTCTCGGGCCACTTAAATTCCCAAGGATGATAGTTTGCGAGATCCGCTGGGAGTACATGTGAACCTACGATATAGGGTCCATTCAAAAATAAAGGAACAACCCACCATTTTTCATCTTTGGAATGACGAGGAGTACTATTGTTGCCCGAGTGCCAGTCAATATCTTGCATAAGTAGCTTGTCATCGGAAATATTATCTTTTCTTTTTAACCGAGCACCCCAACGAGATTTATCATTTCTCATATTTATTATTTTATAATTTTCAAAAAAGTTGTCCACGGTATACTTCTCAGCGACTATTTGTAAATTTGCGAATTTAGGATCTCTGACATCATTAGGATATAAAGATCCTTTACCAGCGCCACGATTGGCGAATTCAAGCATTAGACGGATGCAGTCGCCGCTCAATTGATAAATAGCTCGCGAGAATTTCTCGTGAGCAAGAATTTCATAGAATAATTGTATCTCGGGATTGTATAGAGGAATGGGAAGGCCCGCGAGGAGTTGACCTAATGAGACTATGATTTTCTGATCATCACCTTGATGATCAGAAAACAGTTTTGCAGAGAGAATAGACGAAGATTCTTGATCAGGAATGGTTGATAAAGTGAAACCCTTCTCCTGCAAATTCTTTTGAGTTTCTTCAAAAAGGGGTTTATATGTACAACCAAGTGAAGCCATTAATATAGTATGGGAATGAATGAAGAATTGAAGATTGGGAGAATTGAAGGGGAGGATTACAGTAGCAGAAGCGCAAATTGCGGAGGAAGAAAGTTGAAGGGAAGTTGCAGAGGGAAAATAAAAGAGAAAAAGAGAAGGGTAATAAAACTATATATAGAGAAGAGAATCCTCGAGAAAACAAATGCATTTAATGCGAGATGGGACGTGAATGGTCAAGAATAAGCGGTTGAAAGAGACGTGTCAAGAAAAGAGTGGAAGAAGAAACACCTGTAATAAATTCCGTACATGAATAAAACGGATAAAAGTGAACAATCGCGAGATAAAGATGAGCAATTGCGGCATTTTAAAATATAAATTCTCATGACATTTTTCTCCTTCGCAGAAAAGACATGAGAAGAGGCAAGATGTAGGATCAGAATATCGCGACATCAATACCTTGCGAGATCAATAAACGACAGTATTGCGAAGGTGTCGCAGGGAAATAATATAAATGACACAATGGATGACGACAGCTAGAACATGAGAAAAGTGTGAAGATTTGGCGAGATTTAGGAGTGTCGCGAAGACGAACATTTATACACTTGCGATACTTCGCGAGTCATTCCCGAAAATAAAGGACAGCTTAGTTGTCATCCACTATGTAATACCCTATATAAAGGGTTGAGTAAATCTGTTGTAGGGGGTCTTTTTGAATTGTTAAGCAAGACATTAAGAGAGAGAAACTTTAGAGTCATTTTCTTAATTCTGTTCTATCTTTCTTTGTAAACATTTCAAGAAAATAATCAATCAAATTCATAGTTATTCATCTTCAAATGGATTAATTGCGTTGAATCTAATGAGGGGTGTAGTGTAGGAAATCCTGCAACTACACATAGGAATGAATTCATAATTCTCGTAGAAACTCTCAACTGTGTATCTTTCAGCGAGTATCGCCAATTCCTTAAATTGTGGGTCCCTAACTTCTGTTGGGTAAAGAGACCCCTTACCAGCGCCACGATTGGCGAATTCAAGTATTAAACGGATGCAATCCACGCTTAATTGATAGACAGATCGCGAGAAGTTCGCATGAGCAAGAATTCCATAGAATAATGGAAGGTTAGGGTTATAAAGAGGAATGGGAAGACCGGCGAGAATTTGACCAAGCGAAATTATGATTTCATGATCATTACAATGACGATCAGTAAACAACTTGGCAGAAAGAATGGATTTAGATTCCTGACCAGGAATGGTGGTTAAAGTAAAACCTTTTCCTTGAAGATCTTTTTGAATTTCTTCAAAACAAGCTTCGTATTTGCGACCGGTTGGAGCCATTTTCAGTATGGGAATGAATGAAGAACTGAAGATCAAAAGAAATAAGAAGAAGAAGATTTACCGTAGCAGAAACAAAAATTACGAAGGAGACTTGAAGAAAAATTGCAGAGAGAAAGTAAAAAAGAAGAAGAGGAGAGTGAGAAAACTATATATAGAGAAGAATTCTCGAGAAAATAAACGCATTTAATGCGAGAAGGGACGTGAACGGTTGAGAAATAACGGTTGAAATAGACGTGTCAAGAAATGGGTGGAAGAAGAGACACGTGTAATAAATTTTGCGTAATAGTACAGAATCATACAAATACAGAAAAATATGAAGAAATGAACAGCTGCGGCATTTTTGAAAATACGAGTTCTCATGACGTTCTCTTCTTCGCAGAGAAGACATGAGAAGAGGCAAGATGTAGGATCAGAATATCGCAACACCAAGATTCTCACGAAGTCCATAAACGACACACTGCGAAGACATCGCGGGATGGAAGTAAAAACGACGTAACGGATGACGACAGCCAAAACACGAGAAAGATGTGAAGATGTAGTGAGATCGAGGAGTGTCGCGAGATTTGACATTTGTACATTTGCGATATTTCGCAAGGCATACCCGAAAATAAAGGACAGCTTAGCTGTCATCCACTATGTAATGTCCTATATAAAGAGCCGAATAGGCTTATGAAAGGGATTTTTTTTGGAAGGGTTAAGAAAGTCATTAAGAGAGAGAAAGTTTAGAGTGGTTGTAATTCTTTGGTTTATCTCCTGTTCATCTTGTAATATTTCTGGAATTTGATCAATAAAACTTATAATTGTTCATCTTAAAATGATTTGATTGTGTGAATTCTTGTGAGGGGTGTAGTGTGGGATTTCCTTCAACTACAATGGAGAAGTGGGATTGTGTGAAAATGTGGAAAACCACGTCTTACTATGAGGGAAGAAAAGTCGGTTTACACCCACTACTTCTCTTCTGTCACTAACTGTCCGCTTTTCCTGACACTTTCTCATAATGGGCGTGTTGCACGCCGCACGTTGTAAACCGCCAGACCAATACCCTGATGAACATCCCCCAGTTTGTGACATGCTTTATGTCTCGAGTATTTTCGTGGAAAATATGCAGCAGGCTGCTGAATGGGTCTTGTTTGCAAGACCTAGTTATTCGACCAATCACGCGCAAGCTAGGTGGCGGGTGGTCATGCGTGAGTAGCTGCCAGGAGCTATCCATGTACATTAAATATGTGGTGACCGGTCCCTATAGGAGAATGGTGGCTGGTAGCCATTTTGACATCCTATTGGTTTGAACAAATTAAATCTAAACCGGTTAAGTTGGCTAGCCAAGTTGGATGGCTGAGATGATTTGCAGAAGTTTGTGCTAATTCATGACATTTCGTAATCAGAAAATTCAGATGTAAGACCCTCACTAAAATTGCTGTAGAATTCTCATACGAACTCGGATTTTGACGATCCGCCCCTCCATGACCTCGTTTAGAAGGTGAAAACAGCCCGGCAGTAAAAACTCAAGAAGAATTCAGGGGAAATTCTGTCAGTTTTCAACCATGACCTATCTCGCCTTTTAAGCTGTATCTTTTAGCTCGTTACTCCGATTGATGTGATTTTTTAGTATGTTAGACATCCATACAAAACTTTTTGCATGTAGCTCATACTAAAATTGTTTAAATGCTCCGAGTTGTTCGTCCAATTTTTGGGTGATCGTTTACAAGCCATATGGGTAGGCCGGTGAGCATGCTGGCATCTCATTGGCCACCTGAAATTAGATCTAGGCCGTCCGAATAGGCTAGCAAAAATGGACGGCCATGATCGTTTTGCGACAGTGACATGCTGCCGCTGACATGAATTAGGGTTTTCAAAACGCGTGATCACCCTACTTTGGGCAATCGGTTTGATGCGCTCTTGACATGTCGTGAGTAGTTCGACTGGCCAGGGATGGAGGCGAGTCGCCAGTGATCATACCGGTACCTCATTGATCATTCGAAAGAAGATCTAAGCCGTCCAACTAGGCTGGCTAAGTTGGGCGGATGCGATGGGTTTGAAACTGTTACGGCCGGTCCTAGCTCGTTGAACTTCTCTTTCAAGAGCGCGATCACCCTAATTCTGGCCAACGATTAGGGACGCTGCTGGCGGGTTTAGAGCGACCTGATTGGTCGATGGAAATGGGGCCGGCAAGCAGCATGGGGCCTGCCTCATTCTAAGTGCGTGTGGCGCATTTAGAGCGACCTGATTGGTCGATGGAAAGGGGGCCGGCAAGCAACATAGGTCCGGCCTCATTCCAAGTGCGTGTGGCGCATTTAGAGCGACCTGATTGGTCGATGGAAAGAGGGTCGACAAGCAGCATGGGGCCGGCCTCATTCTAAGTGCGTGTGGCGCATTTAGAGCGACCTGATTGGTCGATGGAAAGGGGGCCGGAAAGCAGCATGGGGCCGGCCTCATTCCAAGTGCGTGTGGCGCATTTAGAGCGACCTGATTGGTCGATGGAAAGGGGGCCGACAAGAAGCATGGGCCGTCCTCATTCTAAGTGCGTGTGGCACATTTAGAGCGACCTGATTGGTCAATGGGAAAGGGGGGCCAGCAATGACAACATGGAGCGTGGCCATCCGGCTACAGGTGATGCCTGCTAGGGCGAACTGGCCAGCCATGTGATGCGGCCACGCCTCCTCTTGTTGCTGCTCCTATTTGTCGTATCTCCTCTTTTATTTCTTGCTTTCTGATTTTTGGTAGGACTTTGCTCCTACTAGTCCATGGAGGATTAATTTCCTTGCTTACCTATGTTTGGTCTCGACCAATAGGGTTCGAGATATTGCGCAGGGCGCAAAAACCTAATTTTTGCAAATTGATAAATTAGGTTAAAGAACTGAATTTTGCGGGTTTCCGTAAAATCAATCAAATTTTGGTGAATTTTGCATACTGATACAAAAATCACTAATTTAATATTAAAGGGCAGCATAATTTTGCGTACCTCTGATTGAGTACTTCCACACTTCGGGAGATTCATGCTACTCGGCTGAGATCGAACATTAGTCGTCATGTCATGTCAGTATTAAGAGTTCAACTGGGAATATGGTATGGAACAAATACTCAGAAATTTACAGAATATTTGGGATTGTTGCTATATGCACCATTCTGGATAAATTTTATATAAATATACTGAATTTCTCAATACACATGTAAGTAAAGAGGCATGAGCACTCATCACTTTTAAATGGCTCAATTTCTTTGCAGAATGATGGCGCATTAAATACAGGGTTTTACTATTTTATTCATGAACTAAAAACCACCATCAACATTAAGTCCCCTGCTTAGTACGTAATAGTGACATTGTTGCGGGGTAAGCACTAGATGGTGACAAATAAAGATAAAACTTATGATTCAAGGTAGAAAGATGTTACCAGGATAGAGGCCGGCTAGGTCTTTGAGCAAGATATGTTTAACGAAGTATCAAAGCACGCAGTGATCGTCCTCCTATCATACGTCAATTGCCTCCAGGTAGATTTCGAAATTTGCTAAACTCCATTGCGCTCGATTGCGAGAGACCTTGAATTTAAGTTGCTTGGAGTCTGGACTGCTGAGTCGGAACTAAAATGTTTTTTAAACTCCTGAGCATTGACTGGAATGAAATTGCTTTCATCCTGACTCTTTATCTCATCGGCTCATTCTTTCCCTTCTGATTGCGATGATGAAATGCTTGGAATGCTTATATGGGCAAAATCTTCCGGAGCCATTGAGTGAAGTAGATGATCTGAGAGGCATTCCGTTGCCGACGTGCTTCTATCAAGTCTTCAAGGAATTCGTTCCAGGCGACATCCTTTGAATCATCTTCTGAATCTTGGATTGTTGTATGAATGGGATGCGATGAGCAGTCCCCAGTTACACTTTTGTCTGGGCACTAGAGCTATATTTTTTAGTCGGCTTGGGAATACAATGCGGTTTTGTAAGGAGGTGTAGATGTGTACTAGATCCGGTGTCGTGGCGTGAAAATATCTCTGTGGCGTACTTCGGAGTCTTTGATGAAGTGTACGGCTTCATGTTGAGAACTTCCTTCGTCTCGTAAAGCTTTGACAGTGATGATGTTATATCAGAAATAACCTGGTTGAGGGAGGTGAAGGCATCCCGTGCTGGCAGTCCCCAGGTGTAATTATCCTGAGCCTATTTTCTCTTGAAAGACATACTTCCATTGTATTTGCTGGTAAGGTGGTTGACGAATTGATGAAGGCGGCAATCATCTTTTGGATTCGTCACTTGTTGATCAGAGTCTTTGTAGTTGCAGGAAATCCTACACTACACACCTCACTCGAATTTGCTTATTCAATCCATTTGAAGATGAATAATAATGTGTTTTATTAATTGTTTTCTTCAAAGATTTACAAAGAAATGTAGAACAGAGCTAAAGAAATTACAATCACTCTTAATTTTCTCTCTCCTAATGACTTGCTTAACAATTCAAAGAGACCTCCCCCTACAACAGACTAATTCAACCCTTTATATAGGGTAATACACAGTGGATGACAGCTAAGCTGTCCTTTATTTTCGGGGATAACTCGCGAAGTGTCGCGAGTGTTATAAAAATTTTTCCTTGCGACACTCCTAAATTTCGCCAAGTCTTCACACTTTTCTCACGTTCTGGCTTTCGTCATCTAATGCGTCATTAAAATAACTTCCTTGCGACGCCTTCGCAACGTAGTTGTTTATTACTCTCTCAAAATACTGATGTCGCGATATTCTGGTCCTACATCTTGCCTCTTCTCATGTCTTCTCTGCGAAGAAGAGAATGTCATGAGAACCAATATTTTAAAGTGCCGCAATCGCTTATCTTTATCTCGCGATTGTTCATTTTTACTCGTTTTGTTTATGTACGGAATTTATTACAGGTGTTTCTTCTTCCACTCCTTTCTTGACACGTTTCATCCAACCGCTTATTTCTGACCATTCGTGTCCCATCTCGCATTAAATGTACTTATTTTCCCTAAATCTTTCTCTCTATATATAGTTTTCTCCTCTTTCTCTTCTTCTTTTTTATTTTCTCTCTGCAACTTTCCTTCAACTTTTTTCTTCCGCAAATTGCGCTTCTGCTACTGCTTCCTTTTCGATTCTTCACTTCTCTCTTCATTTCCATACACGATAATGGCTTCACTTGGTCGTACATACGCACCACTTTTCAATGACGTTTTCCGAGTAAATTAAAGGAAAAAGGTTTCACTTTATCAACCATTCCAAATCAAGAATCCTCATCTATGCTTTCGCAAAATTATTTTCTCGATCATCAATGTGATGATCGAGAAAATCATAGTCTCGCTAGGTCAACTCCTCGCGGGGGCTCCCCATTCCTCTATATAATCCCGAAATACCATTGTTTTATGAGATTCTTGCTCACGAGAAATTCTCGCGGGCTGTTTATCAATTGAATGGCGACCGTATTCGCTCGATGCTTGAATTCGCCTATCGTGGCGCCGGTAAAGGATCTTTATATCCCGATAATGTTAGAGATCCTCAATTTGCGAATTTACCAATAATTGCCGAGAAGTATATCGTGGACAACTTCTTTGCAAATTATTCGATCATAACTATGAGAAACGATAAATCTCGCTGGGTGTTCAATTGAAGAAAAACGATAACGTCGATCTTGATAAACCGCTCATGCGGGACATTGACCGGCATTCGGGTAAAAATAATACCCTCGCCACTCCAAAGATGAAAAGTGGTGGGTTGTACCTCTTTTTCTGAGTGGACCTTATATCGCAGGCTCACATGCACTCCCAGCCAATCTCGTGAATTATTCTCCTTGGGAATTTAAGTGGCATGAGAAGACAAAAGAGGTATATTCCCTTTTAAAATTTGCTTCGCTATGTCTTCCATTTCTTTCATTCATTAACTTTTTAGAAAATTTTTAGATCACCTAATGAGAAAGAAATACAAAGAGAATCCACAACCAAATATCCTGGCGATACTTCGATCGCTCACGGATGAAGTAAGAAACATCTATTCTTTTGTTATTTTAAACAATATTGTTGCCTCTGTTTCTTATCTTTATTCGTGTGTGAAGATTGGTGTTGAAGTAGTTGAAACCGCAAAGATTAATGATGAAGAAGCTAATGCTGCGAAAATTAAAGGCAAGAATAAGGCCATTTCTCGCAAGGACAAATCTTCTGGTCCATCTTCTAAAAGACGAAAAATTCAATCTCCCTCCCATTCTAATTCCCAAGTCAGCGAGGACTCGTAAAATGAAAATGAGGTCGATATCTATTCGCTAAGGGGACTCATTCGATACTTCTCGCTATGTCGCTATTATCCGGTATTTTTCCGATCCTATGCAAGGACTCGGGAGATGATAATTTATCCGCTACTTGCGAAGCTCTCGCCAAAATCTGCGACGCCCCACTATTGGAGGACACTGAGTCTTTTCGCGGAATTTCCCGAACAATGACTCCTAGTCTTTTAAATGCTCTCAATGCTTTGGTATGTTCATATTCCTTTGTTTCTTTGTGATTTCACTTTTGAGTTTTGTTTTAATTATTTTTTTATTTTCTTCTATAGTCAGGGAGAGCTTCTTTTGTTGTTGCCTCAGACCTTGAAAAGAGACGCAATAACCTTGAAAAGAAGAATCTTCAACTTAACAAGAAAATCCGAGAATTAGAAATTGAAGTCGCGTCTTCTCGCGATAAAGATGAGAGAATTCAAAAATTGGAAACCGAGCTTGATTCTCAGAAGACTAAAGTATCTACTCTTCATAGTGCAAATCAACAACTATATGGTATAAAATTCTTTCTCTTCAAATCGTTTTCATTTTTCCATTTTTTTTTTTTTTTTACTCCTGATTTATTATTCTCGCAGACATATATAATCTCTCTGAAGAAGCCATTCTTCTTCATTCGTTTCCCGAGCCTATGGATAATGATATTCTTCTTACTTATCTCAACGAATCCTTAAATAGTTCATCAAATAAAATCGATTCTCTTCCATTAAATGAACTTCAAACCAAACATCGCCTCTTAGAGATTGAACATAGATCCAGTTTGCATTTAGCCAATCAATTTAAGCGAATGTACCTTGATTCCGAGAAAAAAGCCAAAACCTTAAGGAAGAAAATTAGTGATCTCATAGATGCAAAAGATCGCATTACTAACAAAGGTGCACAAGCTTTAGCAAAATTTCAAAAATCTCTCCTTGATGTGCAAGTTGAGCGAGATGAACTCCTTCGTCAGAATACCATACTTAGCGAGCGAGAAGACCAAATTCGTTCACTTCTTGTTATAAATAATGATGATGAGTTTGCCTAGGCTGCGAAGGTTCTAGATAATGCTAGAAATAACTTAGGTGTCGATGTTAGTCTTCGCACGAGCAAACTTCCTTAATCAAGGATATGATCTTTGAAAGAGAAGGTTGTTTATTACACTTCTTTGCTTTTTTCTGTTCTTTTTCTTTTTGTACTATTATCATTAACTCACTTTCTCATGTTTTGAGAATCCGAAAAGAGATTTCAAACAAGGATTGGAGAGCTTGAAATCGAAAAAGAACGTCTCGCAAAGGATCTCTCTTCGCGAGAATAGATATTCTAAATTGAAGCAGCAATTCCAAACTACAGTGGCGAATTTTAATAATGATGTTGTTCGTTTTCGCAATCAAGCTATGGAAATAGTTTGTAATGATCACAACATCCCTCTTCATTCATATCCTTTTCTTGCTGAAGAAGTTCCCGAGAACTTGCCTGCCTCAGATGTTTCTGATAGTGAAGCTAATGAAGAAGAAGAATCTGACGACGAGAGTGATGGAACCACGAGAATCGAGATGAAGAAGAAGAACCAGCAAAGAAATAACTTCTCTTTCTTCTTTGATTTCTTGTAATATCTGTATACATATATCTTTGACTATTGAATGTAAATTTCAACTTTTGCTTCCTTTGTTCAGATATATTAATCAAACAACCCTTCTTTGTAATTATAACTTCTCACTTGCCTCTGTCCATAAGATATAATCAACTTTGCGAATTAGATATAATCATTCTCGCGAGATATAAATATATATATCATTTTTTTTTTTTTTTTTTTTTTTGACTTTATACATTATCACTGCGACAAGATCGCAAGATATCTTCATGGATTAAGAAATCTATTGATCTTGCCTTATCATTATTTGTGTGGTCTTATTATGCCTTCCTAAGTAAAGGTCTTATTTTGCCACCCCTCATTGCGACAAGACCGCGGCCGTCTTTACACTTTCATATAATGACCCATTGATCTTGTCTTATCATTTCTTTAGTATTTTTGCCTCTGCAGGACATTATATTTGCGACAATATGGCAGGTTTAAATGTTCTTGCGACCATAAAATCCCGTCACATTGTCGTCTTTGCGACGAAATCGCAGGACGTTCTTACACTTTCATGTAAAAACCCCTTGATCTCGTCTTACCCTTGCGTTAGTATTATTGCCTCTGCAGGATCATTGCACAAATATGACAAGCCTAAATTCTCTTGCGAAAATAAAGCCTCGTGACATTTGCGTCTTTTGACACTTATCAGCTCCCTAATGGAGGGTGCCGCCCTTATCTTCTCCCTGGTTGCCCCTTCAAGGAGGCGTACATCGGCCATACAAGACTAGCTCCTCCCATCCGGTCTTAACAACAACCAGTTGTTTTCGCAGCCTCTTATCCCTTATACCTATATGGTTTATGGTTACGAGACTGCACCCTAAGTGGAGTTTTCTTCGGCCGAGTGAAGCATGTGCCAAGACTTGTCAAGAGTGGTAAGGAAGTTCCATGCTCCCCGCACTCTTGACTCAACCGTGTACCCTCGGCGCCTTGGTCATACACTCGACTCCTTGGAAGAGACCCTCGGGCGTCCAACCAGGGTATAACCTTATATATATAGTTGGAAATCCAAGGTATCTCCCGGATAGGCTTTTATGGGCCCCAAATCTCCATGACCGAGGGTTTCGGGAGCGGTGTAACCTTCCACCCGAGCCATGTTAAGAGATACCCCTTATATGACGTACTTTAGGTCTTACATTTGCCTCTTGCGAAATATCATTCGCGAACTAGGGTGTACGCCATAAAGGTTTGTCCCATTCACTCACTCATTCATTTTATCAATTTATTCAATCATTTGTCTGCGAAGTTTTCGCACAATCTCATTTCAATTATTCAATAGATTTGTACACATTCTTCATGGCGAGATTCTCGCATAATTTTTCCGCAACCATCATCTCTGCTTCTTATCCTTATCATGCTTTCACCACTAAATTGTTATCTTTTCTCGCAATTATTCATTTTTTACACCTTTTATTCTTACTTCCTTTGCCTCCGCATCAGTCCACCATTTCAATGTCTCCTTTGCATCATGATACTCGATTTGCTTTTGTGCATTCACTTCAAAGCATCTCTTCTTCTTTTGTTTCTATGGCATCTACCATTAGTCTTTCTTTTCTTTGTTCATCCTGTACATTCTTCCTCCAACCTTTCTTTTTTCTTGTTCTCTCTTCGCAGACTCTCTACATCCACCTCATAACATTTTTGCCCCTCTATCCAATCTCCTTTTATAATTCCGACACCGCTAGGATGTGGAAACTTTATGCACCGATGGTATGTTGATGCTACACCTGCAATTTCATGAAGCCATGGTCTTCCAATCAATGCATTGTAGGGAGATTCCACATCAACTACACAAAACAAAATATCGGTTGATAACCCCCCGCAAGGGTATCCTCATGTGCACTTCTCCTTTGGGCTTGTTCGCGGTACCATTGAAACCATATATTTTGTATGTTGAAGGGATCAAATCTTCATCTCTTCCTCCCATAGTTTTATAAGTATGGTAGAAAAGAATGTTGACTGAATCGCCAAGTATCAATTAATATTCTATTGATTGCCCAACAATTTTCCGCTTCATCATCTTCGCCATCAATGGGTTTTGGATTAATTTCCAGCTTCACAACCAATGGGCTATCATGTGTTTCTCTTCCTTTGGGTACTTCTTCAGCCGAGAAAGAAATAATCTGCAGTTGCCACTCTTTTAGCTGTGATGTCTTCGCAACATTCATCACTTCTTTATCATCAGCATCCCTCGCGAAAACTCTACTAAGTACATTGTCATGAAAATCTTCAATAGTGCGGTATGAGTGTACAATGGAGTTGCAAAACAAATTTTTAGCCTTTGCCCCAACTTCTATAACAAAGGTTTCTTTTCCCTTTGCCGGTGGGGGTGGCAAATGTTGAACTTTCTCTTCTTCTTTTAAAAAGTGATTTAGCTTTCCTTGATCAATCATTCTTAGGATAATTCTCTTGATGTTTCTGCAGTCATTTGTTAGGTGCCCATGAAAGCGGTGGTAAGAACAGAACTCGTGACTTCTATCTCCGGTGGTGGTTCACTTCCCATGTTCCATGGTGCAGGTATGTTTTCCATCAAAAGTATTGCTTCCCATATTTTTTCCACACTGGCGTTCAATGGCGGCATTTTAATTTCCTCCCACACTACTCTGTGACTTCGCTGTCCTCTATGATAATTCTGCCCCTGGCCCCCATAAGTCTCTTGCGAATTATACCTTTGATCTCCATAGGTTTCTTGCGGTTGATCAAGCCTTTGAATTTTATTGTTTCCGCCACGGTTGTAGAAATTTCTTTCTCTTTCAAACTCTTCCTGATCGCGACTTCCCATAGCTACTAACTTTGGTTCTATATCAACTGCTTTTCTTTCTTGTTGACCTTGCGATGTGCTCGCCATTGTGTGTATTAGTTGAGGTAATAAACTTCCATTCGCGACACTAGAATTTGTGTTCGCCTTTGGGTAAGATTCTATCTCGTTCGTCTTTCTTCTAAAGCAATATATTCCTCCTGGAGCTCTCGTAATTCAGTCATTGTAATTGTATTCTTAACTCGAAACTCGAACATATAATAGATTGGTTGCGAACATAGCATTTATGAATGAAAGTATGAGGTATCTTTCATCTACCCTGCCGGCCATCTCGCTGCACATCGTCTTCCATCTGACAGTTAAATGTCTCAAACTCTCGCCAACTCTTTGTTTTAGTCCAAATACATCTTCAATGCCGTGTCGCGAAGAGTTGTTACTTATATACGCCCCAAGAATATAGCCTATAAATGATTGAATGATGTGATCGTATTCCTTGGTAAACCCTCAAACCATTTCAATGCTTCTCTGTTAAACTTGACGCGAAGTATTTGCATAATATAGCGTCATGATTTTCCCATTGTAGCATACATCTCACATAAGCCTTGATGTGTTTATCTTGCACAAGTTGATCCATCAAAAATGCTAGTTAGCGGTAAGTTGCATTTTGGGGGTATTCCTCCTAATCGCACTTCTAATGTAAAAGGATTTTTCGCAGCCTCCGCGATAGCTTCATCTAACCGCCTTCTCCTCCTCCTTCTCTTTCGTTGTTCAATATTCCTCTCATCTATGCTAATTCTCGCAGAATTTGTTCATTTGCCTCGTAATTTGAATTGATCGGTCTCTTTAATTCTCGCTTCTCTCCTTCTTCGTTCGTGTCTACTTTTTGTATTCTTTCGTATTCTTCGTTAATATCTCCATTGTTGCGATTTCGCTCGCGCCTCCTCTCTCGATTATCATGATTATTCCGCCGGATCGCCTCTTCCAATTCTCGATTTTCCATTTCTGCTCTCAATCTTTTCTCTCGCGGGCTAGACGTGCTTGCTCAGTGTAATGCTTTTCAATATCATCTTCAACTTCCTTTTGTTTCCTTTGTGTTTCTCTCCCATGTAGTGTTCTTCTTCTTTCCTCCCCGATTTTCTTCATTAATTGGATTATTTCGTCCTCGAGGCTGCCTATCTTCTTGATTTCCATCATCGTGATTGTTCACCAAAATATAACGATTTTCTATTAGTTCTCTCTCTTCGCGACCTCCTTCGCCATGATTTAACTCTCTTTCCAAATTTTCTTCATTAATGTTCTCTGCAGTAATGTTCTTCTCCCATTTTCTACTCGATCCTGATCTCGATCTGTTACTACTTCTTGATCTTCTATTTTGCAGCCTCCTATTTTCCATCCTCAATTCGTGGTTTTGCCTTGTTAGATTCGCACGTTCTTCTGCTTCTAACCGCCTTTCTTCGTGTATTGTCTGTCTCAGCATTTCTAATGCCGCGATTTCTTCATTTCCACGAATTGTTTCTCCCATCTCTTCTCGATTTCTCTCCTCCTGTCCACTATTCATCAATTGTTGCACTTCTTCTCTTTCTTCCATAGAATCTGATCTCCATGTATGCACGCTCACCCTATCATAATCGATTATTTTGTTTAGTCTTTGGTTGAACTGGGTGGTTGGTTGATGGTTGAATTGGTGGTTGGATTGGATTTTCTTCTCCATTTCTTGCATCTATCCTTGATGGTTCACCTACTTCATTTCTTCTTTCTCCCACTAATCTTCCACTTTTCCTTACGATCGTTGGTTGTTCTGATGCATTCTTTCTCCTAGCCATTTCTCAATTTTAGGAATTTGTTAAAAATTATTCAAGATTTCTTTCTTGTTATCCCTAATTCTTCCAATTCACAAGGTTGATCTTCTTCAATCCCTGTTTCTAGCGCATATGTAGTTGCAGGAAATCCTACACTACACACCTCACTCGAATTTGCTTATTCAATCCATTTGAAGATGAATAATAATGTGTTTTATTAATTGTTTTCTTCAAAGATTTACAAAGAAATGTAGAACAGAGCTAAAGAAATTACAATCACTCTTAATTTTCTCTCTCCTAATGACTTGCTTAACAATTCAAAGAGACCTCCCCCTACAACAGACTAATTCAACCCTTTATATAGGGTAATACATGAGTGGATGATGACTAAAAGTTTGTCCCTTTATTTTTGGGGATAACTCGCGAAGTGTCGCGAGTGTTATAAACATTTTTCCTTGCGACACTCCTAAATTTCGCCAAGTCTTCACACTTTTCTCACGTTCTGGCTTTCGTCATCTAATGCGTCATTAAAATCACTTCCTTGCGACGCCTTCGCAACGTAGTTGTTTATTACTCTCTCAAAATACTGATGTCGCGATATTCTGGTCCTACAGTCTTGTTTGATAAATATGTATTGTATCCAAACTTTTGGCAGCTCAAGCACCCCTTCCATAGGAAATTGGAAATCTAGAAACACCGATTCTGATTTTGTCGGCGATGTGATGCGGTTGTCTGTGTGGCTTTTTGATGATGATGCGGTTGGTCGCTTATAAATCGTGTGGCTTGCTGAGGTGTTGAATCGGAATCTCGGAGCCCAAGCGTTGAAGTGGCTTCAGGAGAGAGCTTGCGTTGAAGCGGCTTCTGGAGAGAGCGTACGTTGAAGCGACTTCTGGAGAGAGCATTGAAGCAACTTCAAGAGAGAGCGTGCGTTGAAGCGGCTTCTTACACCCGAGATAAGGCGTTAAAGCGGCGCCATGGGAGAAAGCGTGTGTTGAAGCGGCCTCGTAAAGAGAGAGCGTTAAAGGCGACTTGGAGAGAGCGTGCATTGAAGCGGCTTCTTAGGTTTGGAGAGAGCATTGAAGCGGCTTCAAAAGAGAGCGCAATGGGAGGTATGAGACATGAGCAGTATGTGTGGCGTAGAGGTGGGATCTTACAAGGAGAGAGTTACATATCACTTCGCGTGCGTTGAAGCGGCCCGTGTTCTTGGAGAGAGCGTGCGTTGATCTTGGTTCCTATCAGTCCAAAATAGCGGCTTCTTGAGAGAACATTGAGCATAA
The DNA here is from genome assembly GCA_023531295.1 of Papaver armeniacum. Classification (NCBI taxonomy): domain Eukaryota; kingdom Viridiplantae; phylum Streptophyta; class Magnoliopsida; order Ranunculales; family Papaveraceae; genus Papaver; species Papaver armeniacum. The sequence goes on from JAJJWW010011829.1 coordinate 21,034, forward strand.
CCAACGGTATTGTATTGTCAAAAGCGACTTCAGGAGAGAATGTGCGTTGAAGCGGCTTCTTCTAGACCCGCCCCCGCCACCTGTCTTTGTCATTTGACGAGAAACAAGCCATTGACTTCGTCGCAACCTTGAAGCGCTTAACTTAGGCCTAGAGCTTTTGTGCTTCCCAAGTCCTCTTGGACTATTTTGCATCAAAGTATAATACTCTTAAGGAGCCACAGTTGGAATGTGTATGTCTGCCCTGTTCTTAGCAAAAGAGAGTATGGAGCAGATAGCCAAAGGTTTACAACCCAACAAGGAAGACATGGGCTAGAGCTACCCACGACCCGATCCGAGCCCGCTCACTCGAGCCGTCAAGATCTCGCCTGGCTACATCCAACGGCCGCTCCATCGCTTTACATCATCTCTTGATGCACTCGCGCAACACCATATCACAACAGAAGCCACCAACCTTCGTTCCCATCGATCTTCGATACACCCGCTCAACACCATAGCTCCTATATAAGCTCTCTTTACCCAAAACCTAACTCATTTCCTTCTTCCCCACCCGCGTAAAACCGAGCTCTGCTCTTCTTTCCCTCTACCCCGACCATGGCAGTAGCCACCATCTCCTTCCCCGACACCGCAAGCCACAAAGAAGCTATACCAGCCTACACCGCCACCTCTAGTTTTAGATATCTCTAACCTAGCCTCTCTCGTAACCCTAGAGGTCGTAAGAGATAAAATAAAACTAGGGTTTCGCTGAGAGGAAGCACACATCAGCTCGAACATCGATTGAGTATGGGTGAGAGTTTAGTGAGTTATTTTATTTTAATTTCGATTTTGAGGAATTAGGGTTTGGAGAGTTCTCGCATGTATAAATTGAGTGAAGTTGTGTGTGTTAGGTTTACGCCGGATTAGCCGTAGCCGTCACCTTAGTTTATTTGTGTTCAATTTTATCTTGTTATGTTTTAATTTAACTTCGGGGGTGTTTGATGATACTCCTGCTCTTATGTTGAGTTCATATGTCTAATTTTGTGTCTTATTGTGCTTAATGGAGATGAGTGATTTCATGTTTGATCAATTACATTTGTGATAATTTGTCTTGTGATAAGACAAATTATACTAGGAATGCATTAGTGATATCATTTGAATCACTTAGGAGTAATTAGTTAGTTAGCCTATAACCCAAATGAGCTTGTGATAACTTGTACCGTGAAAAGACAAGTTATCTTAGGAGTGAATTAGATAGTTATAAAGGATTCCTCACTGAGGCCTTCAACGGGAGGTATGAGACATGAAAGTATATGTGTGGCCTTAGCATGGAAGTAGAGGTGGATTCATCATCACCTCGGTATCTTACAATCCTTTGTTCTTTGCCTTAGTTTAGTGTCACATTCACAACCTCGGCCGTTCGACAACCAATTTTGTGTTACATATCACTTCATAAATTCAGAGAGCATAGCCATATATCACGAGCACCACAAGTCTCTCGTGGATCGACTCGCACCTGCCTGTCTGGCTGCAAATCCGACACCGTGCACTTGCTGCGTATCACCGTAGGCTTCATTTTATACATCTTTCGGGCCTACCACTTCTTTGAGGTGTTGAATCCCTGGAGCGTGCGTTGAAGTGGCTTCAGGAGAGAGCTTGCGTTGAAGCGGCTTCTGGAGAGAGCGTACGTTGAAGCGACTTCTGGAGAGAGCATTGAAGCAACTTCAAGAGAGAGCGTGTGTTGAAGCGGCTTCTTCTGGAGAGAGCGTTAAAGCGGCTTCAGAGAAAGCGTGTGTTAGGCAACCACGAGAGAGCGTTAAAGCGACTTGAGGAGAGAGCGTGCGTTGGCGGCTGGGAGAGAGCATTAAAGCGGCTTCAAAAGAGAGCGTGCGTTGAAGCGCGGCGGCTTCTTCGAGAGAACATTGAAACGACCGAGGAGAGAATGCGTTGAAGCGGAGAGAGTATCGAGGAGAAGCGACTTCAGGAGAGAGCGTGCGTTGAAGCGGCTTCTTCTGGAGAGAGAATTGCAGCGGCTTCAGGAGAGAGAGTGCGTTGAAACGGCTTTTGGAGAGAGTGTTGAAGCGGCTTCTTCTGGAGAGAGCGTTGAAGCGACTTCAGGAGAGAGCGTGCGTTAAAGCGGCTTCTTCTGGAGAGAACGTTGAAGCGACTTCAGGAGAGAGCGTGCGTTGAAGCGACTTCTGGAGAGAACTCCAGTGAAGGCGCCCTTAACCCTTGATTTCGAAAAATGAGTTCTTCCCATTCTTCTGAGGCGATACGATATGACAGATGGGAAGACGACACATAAATAGTGCTGGCCGGAAATTCGTGTTTTCTCCTCATGGGAAAGAACATCGTTTCTATTATAACATCTCAACACATGCAACGCTCTCTCCGGTGATTCGAAATAGGGGAGATAGCAATAATAGTTAAGGATTCGACCAACCTTCAATTTGATTTTCCTTTGCAAATTACATGCTTCTTGATTGACCGTCTCTTGTGTTGAAGAAGTCCTTGATTGACGGCGAAGGAATTTCATGCTGAGCCTCAGTCCCCAGTTTACGTGGTTCTATCATGTATGGTCGATGGGTTGACCATGATGAGGGTATCGCCCTCTTGCATCCATGTTGATGACTATATACAAAACAAGTTGGTTGGAGCTTGGATGGCTACAATCAAGATCCTTGACAGGGACGAGTTATGACTACAGGCACAAACCTTGGCAGTGACGAGTGGTGGTTACGGCCATGGATCTTGAAAGGAAAGAGCGGCAACTACGAGCACGAACCTTGGTCGGCCATGACCATGAACATGGACGGGCTTTGATAAATCATGTATGTGAGTTTATTATGCATTCTTTATTTTTGGTGAAGCAGCTCCTCCCTGATTCCCTGCGTGCGGAAACTCGCCTATTGTTGCTTGCATGGATGCTCCATCATGGTCTGTACGGTTTCGTGGATGGAGTCCCCAGAAACTATGCAACTCCTGACCGGAAGAGGATCTTTGTGCACTCCTTCAGCGCTTAGTTGAAGTTCTCCTGCATCCACATTCTCTTTGAAAATGCGCTTCAATTTGTTGCAATCGCTGGTGGGGTGATGGACGAACATATAGTAACGGCAATATTTTGGATTTGCCATTTCTTCTTCGGTTGGAGGGCGTCTGGTATGAGGTAGCTTGATGACGCCATCTTGAATCCACGCTTCTAGGATTTCGATTACCTCTTCAATTGTACACGGGAAAATTAGAGCAGCCTCTCCAGTTTCTTGTTGCTGTGCAGGTGTCTTAGTCGCAGCTTTCCGGGTTTGAGTTGTCTGCTGCGCTAGTGCTGCACGTTTGGGTTGTTGATATCCGTTCCCCGGATGCATTCTCTTTCCACCCTCACTAGCGATTTTCTGGAGGTTGGATATTTTATTGGAAGGACGCTTGCTTTCCTGAACATCTTTACGAGTTTCTTCATTCTGGGATGGTTCGGATCGACTGAGTAAAACAGCAGCGGATCTCTTAGTAGCTTATGATGCCATATGGGAATTGATATTTTCCAGGAAGGACGCACATAATGAAATCACCTTTTCATTGCAAGACTCTGATGAGAACGTGATAAATCCCATGAGTATTCTTTCTGAGTTTGAGGAAACATCTCTCGATCTTCATGAGCAGACACGTTAGGTTGGTGGCTGCCTTTCCATTCGACGTGACCACAGGCTTCATCTTCCTCACCAGGAATAGGAATATGAATCTTGGAAGAAGGAATACTACCATCAGTATTGATCCAAAATGAATTGTCGGTGGCATTTCCTTCAGAATGAATGCGCGTTAGTTCCTTTGATAGTTGATCCGCGAGGACTTTCAAAAGCGTAAATACTCCATCCTGCGTCTTGACAATAGTAGCTTGATTCCTGACAATATCATTCAGGATTATCATCAAATTATGAATAGTTGTTAAATATTGAGACTCCATAGCCTCGACGAGGGTTTTGAATGAAAGAACGGATTCAAGAATAACATGTGAAGTATTATCAGCGCTGGGAGAAGTAAAATTGGGATTGAGGGTTTCTGAACCATTCCTAAGATCAACCATATTTAGAAATTTAGGAAATTGAAAACGGGATAGGGGAAATGATTTTTTGCAACCGAGAGATCAATCTCCCACTGTGGTCGCCAGTTGTTTTGGGGTAAAAAACTGATTCTGTTGTTTTTGGTAAATCTGGGTATGTTGATGTGAAATGAATCCAAACCCTAAACAAATGCACTGCACGGGAGTACTTTTAGATTCGAGAGATCAAGCTGTAAGACTCTGGCCTAAACCAAGAAATGGCCGTTCCAGATTCAATTCGGTCACAAAGTGAATGAGAAGGGTTGATCTTAGGGAGGGAAGCGAAGAAGGTGTTTGAGATCGGAATGTTGAATTATGAAGGTGCGGTTGTTTTATGACTTGTATCAGAATGTGGAACTGGCTTTCGGAGTGTAAGCTATCAGTCCTTGGTGTTTTCTGAATACTTGTGTTGTTAACCAAAACTCCTCTGTTGGTTGAAATAGGTTGAAACCTATTTATACAAGTCATAGTTGAACGCACCTTGATCTCACGGGAAGTGGGAGTAGTGGAGTGATGGAGAAGTGGGATCGTGTGAAAATATGGAAAACCACGTCTTACTATGAGGGAAGATAAGTCGGTTTACACCCACTACTTCTCTTCTGTCACTAACTGTCCGCTTTTCCTGACACTTTCTCATAATGGGTGTGTTGCACGCCGCATGCTGTAAACCGCCAAACCAATACCCTGATGAACATCCCCCAGTTTGTGACATGCTTGATGTCTCGAGTATTTTCGTGGAAAATATGCAGCATGCTGCTAAATGCGTCTTGTTTGCATGACCTAGTTATTCTGACCAATCACGCGCAAGCTAGGTGGCGGGTAGTCATGCGTGAGTAGCTGCCAGGATCTATCCATGTACATTAAATATGTGGTGATCGGTCCCTATAGGAGAATGGTGGCTGGTAGCCATTTTGACATCCTATTAGTTGGACCAAATTAAATCTAAACCGATTAAGTTGGCTATCCAAGTTGGATGGCTGAGATGATTTGCAGAAGTTTGTGCTAATTCATGAAATTTCGTAATCAGAAAATTCATATTTGATACCCTCACTAAAACTGTTGTAGAATTCTCATACAAACTCGGATTTTGACGATCTTCCCTCCATTCTTATCAGAAAAGAATATCTTATCATCCAACGCTAGAATATTTAGGTTTTGATCTCGTTTAGAAGGTGAAAACAACCCGACAGTAAAAACTCAGGAAGAATTCAGGAGAAATTCTGTCAGTTTTCAGCCATGACCTAGCTCGCCTTTTAAGCTGTTGTAGGAGCAGAATCTCGCAACAACATATTTTCTTAGCGTGTGAAATTAATCCATTTCCTTAGCTTACGAGAATGTAGTAGAGCTTGCGAAAATGATAGAGAGAAAGTGAGCCTGCGAAATTATAAAGAGAGCCTGAGAGAACGTAGCAGGGGATCCGAAAATGAAGGGTAATATGAGTTGTACTCCACTACTTGTGAGCTGTCATCCACTATGTAAACACCTATATAAAGAGAAAGGCAGGAGAGAGAAAGGGAGACATAATTTTGTAAGAGATAGAGAGACTTTATTTTATCATCTTCTTCCCTTAAAACTAGATCTAGAGCTCTACTAAATATCCATTAATGGAGATTCCCAATGTAACCCAAATGTAATTTCAATAATCATAGTGAAGAACCCTAACCCCGTGGATGTAGATCACATTGATCGAACCACGTAAATCTTGTGTCTCCATTTATATTTTAGCGTTTTAATCTTTATTTTGATTATGAAATAGATTTAGATCTAGAAAATATTACATGGGGTGTGTTGTGGGAAATCCTGCAACTACAGCTGTATTTTTTAGCTCGTTACTCCGATTGATGTGATTTTTTAGTATGTTATGCTAGACATCCAAACGAAACTTTTGGCATGTAGCTCATACTAAAATTGTTTACCAAATGCTCCGAGTTGTTCGTACAATCTTTGGGTGATCGTTTAGAAGCCATATGGGTAGGCCAACGAGCATGCTGGCATCTCATTGGCCACCTGAAATTAGATCTAGGACGTCCGACTAGGCTAGCGAAGATGGACGACCATCATCGTTTTGCGACAGTGACATGCTGCCACTGACATGAATTAAGGTTTTCAAAATGCGTGATCACCCTACTTTGGGCAATCGGTTTGATGCGCTCCTGACATGTCTTGAGTAGTTCGACTGGCCAGGGATAGAGGCGAGTCGCCAGTGATCATACCGGTACCTCATTGAATGTTCGAAAGAATATCTAAGCCGTCCAACTAGGCTGGCTAAGTTGGGCGGATGCGATGGGTTTGAAACTGTTACGGTCAGTCTTAGCTTGTTGAACTTCTCTTTCAAGAATGCGATCACCCTAATTCTGGCCAACGATTAGGGACGCTGCTGGCGGGTTTAGAGCGACCTGATTGGTCGATGGAAAGGGGTCCGGCAAGCAGCATGGGGACGGCCTCATACTAAGTGTATGTGGCGCATTTAGAGCGACCTGATTGGTCGATGGAAAGGGGGCCGGTAAGCAGCATGGGGCCGGCCTCATTCCAAGTACGTGTGGCGCATTTAGAGCGACCTGATTGGTCGATGGAAATGGGGCCGACAAGCGACATGGGGGCCTCATTCGATTTGGATTTGATTGTCGATGGAAACGACAAGCAGCATGGGGCCGGCCTCATTCAAAGTGCGTGTGGCGCATTTAGAGCGACCTGATTGGTCGATGGAAAGGGGGCCGACAAGCAGCATGGGCCGGCCTCAGTCTAAGTACGTGTGGAGCATTTAGAGCGACCTGATTAGTCGATGGGAAAGGGGGGACGGCAATGGCAACATGGAGCGTGGCCATAAGGCTACAGGTGATGCCTGCTAGGGTGAACTGGCCAGCCATGTGGTGCGGCCACGCCTCCTCTTGTTGCCTCCTATTTGCCGCAGCTCCTCTTTTATTTCTTGCTTTCTGATTTTTGGTAGGACTTTGCTCCTACTAGTCCATGGAAGATTAATTTCCTAGCTTACCTAGGTTTGGTCTCGACCAATAGGTTCGAGATATTGCGTAGGGCGCAAAAACCTAATTTTTGCAAATTGATAAATTAGGTTAAAGAACTGAATTTTGCGGGTTGCCGCAAAATCAATCAAATTTTGGTGAATTTTGCATACTGATACAAAAATCACTAATTTAATATTAAAGGGCAGCATAATTTTGCGTGCCTCTGATTGAGTACTTCCACACGCATCTCAATCCTGACACTTCGAGAGATTCATGCTACTCGGCTGAGAGCGAACATTAGTCGTCATGTCATGTCAGTATTAAGATTTCAACTGGGAACATGGTATGAAACAAATACTCAGAAATTTACAGAATATTTGGGATTGTTGCTACACACACCATTCTGGATAAATTTCATATAAATATACTGAATTGCTTAATACACATGTAAGTAAAGAGGCATGAGCACTCATCACTTTTAAATGGCTCAACTTTTTTACAGAATGATGGCGCATTAAATACAGGGTTTTACTATTTTAGCCATGAACTAAAAACCACCATCAACAAGTGTGCATTGTTGTAACATAATAAGTTGCTCCACCTTTAATGCTGTGCCACGTGGCACAACAGATTTTTGGTACTCACAGTTTGCCCCTTTTCTTGAGGGTTGTTCGAAGAATGACCCTTAAGAAAAAATCTTGATCCTCATTCGTTTATTTCGCTGAAGATTTTCATCGGAGTATCAAATAAGTTTGCTGAGATACCTTCAAAGCAGCTTGTTGGGGTATCCTTGAAGTAAATTAGCTGAGGTACCATTGAAGTAAATTGCTGAGGTACCCTCGAAGTATAGAAGTATCGAAGTAATTTGCTGAGGTACCCTCGAAGTATAAAATTATCGAAGTAATTTGCTGAGGTACCCTCGAAGTATCGAAATATATTTCTAATGAAGTACCATAAAAGTATCGAAGTATATTACTGAGGTACATTCGAAGTATAGAAGTATCGAAGTATATTACTGAGATACCTTCGAAATATAGAAGTATCGAAGTATATTACTGAGGTACCTTCGAAGTATAGAAGTACAAGATTCTGATGCTAATATTATCACAAAAATGTATGTATGTTTGTATATATGTATGTATGCATGTGTGTATGAATATGTGTATGTATGTATGTATGCATGTATGTACATACCTATGTATGTATGTGCATATGCATGCATGTATGTATGTATGAAGTCCACGCCTTCGTTAATGAAAGCTGAGACTGGGATAGTGGTTTTCACCCTTTTAAAAGTTGAGCCTTTGCTCGCTGCTTAGGTATTTTTGCTAACTTTTGGGCCAGCCGCAGGGGCGGAGCCAAGGGTTGACTAACCCTGGCTCTAGCCCCCCCTAAAATCACTAAAACTAGTAAAAAGCCCTTGTATTTATCTTAAACTTTATATTTAGCCCACCAAATATCTTAAATTTATTCCACTAAATCCCTATATTTATATAAGAAATTTTTTAGCACCCCCCATCTTAGATTTCTGGCTCCACCACTGGCCAGCCGTCATCCGTTCAAGATATAACGGGGCCAGAGGGTACCCCCTCTTAGCATGTAGCAGAGCTAAGTTTTCTCTCACTGCTTAGGCGTATATTATTTACCTTTTAATTTTTTCTTTTGGCTAAGGTATGTCTGAGATGTCTCTTTACTTGCCTGGTATGGAGTTGTCTCCTGGTGTACCTTTGTTATTGTAACTTCACTCCTTTGCAATGGAAGTATACCTTTTGAAACCTTTTCTCTGGTTAAGCTTTTTGCCTTATTTTTGTACCTGCGTAAATAAAATACGTACATATACCATTCGGTATTTTTCACCTTTTGATAATGTGTGTTATAGCATTTTGCTTGCTTTGTTGCACAATATTTATGACATAGTGTGTTTAGTTTGTCGCACAATCAATCCATCGCTCGGTTCTAAGGTATGATTAACCTTGGTGGAACATTCAACATCTTACCAAGATACATGTTGATCAGACGGTACCTTGGTGGCGAGGGTCCCTACGTGGGAAAAATATTTCCTATAACCCTTTGTGTTCAGTACAAAGGCTGCTTTACTTCGACAAGGTATCTCTATATGTGGGATATATTGCTTATTATTTGCCTCTTAATGGGATTCATTTGCCCTGAAGATCCGATATTGACATATGCGCAGTTATGTCGTGCCTTGCCTCATCGTCAATTCTGATGGTGGGTGTCATTTCTAACCCTTCGTTTTTGTTGTCAATTCTGACGGTGGGTGTCAGTTCTAACCCTTTGTTTTTGCATGTTTGTTTCATTTCACACGCATCAAAATCTACATTCTAAATCCAAGCTTTATATTGATTTCTACGTATATAACCATACCTTTCAATTGTATTACCTTCACCATGTATTTGTTGTTTTTAATTGATGTTGTAGAGGCTCCATGATTGATGTATGTTTGCCCCCTTTTGCTTTTGAAAGATGGTTCTTGCAGCTTTTGAAAGGAAAAGTATTTTCATTTATGGAGCCTTCATCCGTGTAATTTGAGGTTTCCTCCTCGTCTTTGTCAGCTACATGTTCGTCTTGGGTGCCACATGGTACTTTGCTTGTTGTGAGATGCCCCTTGTAGGCTTCATTATGGTTGCAGTGAGTTGCTCTTGTAGGTTTTGTTCATGCATAGAAATACAAATTCCTTTGGCACCCTATGTATTCGAAGGGTACCCTCTAGGATTCAATTGTTGCTTCTTCTTAGTATTGAAGAATTTCTTCTTGCAACGAACTGCCCATTGCATTAGTCTTTGGCACTTCGTATGTTCCTCAGGTTAGAGAGTTGGGGTATACATATGTATACAGACTTCGTTCTTCGTTGCATTTGAGTTGTGCACTTGTGGGTATACAAATGTATACAGTCTTCATGCATTTCTAGAATGGGAGCATCGCAATAGTGGTGGTTGACAGGTTGCGTCTGCTTATGCGTCTTCGTCTGACTCCTCGTACCTGAGTATGGTTTGTAGCCTCGTTGAGTATTGTAGATGGTGGATTTTCGACAAAGGGTAAAATTATAAAACTATACTCCGGATCCGGCAATCGGATGAGTATTAAGGCCCATGTCTCTCATTAAAGCATGAAAGCTCATGCCATAAATCTCTGACTGAGTAGGTTGTCTCTCAGATTATATGTAGATGTGTAGTCTCCCGGCTGAGGCCACGGCACATCTCATGAATACTGAGCAATTTCAGTAATTACTCCGGATCCGGAAATCGGATGAGTATTGAGACTGTCTCCAAGCGTGAAAGCTCATTCCATAAAACCTCGGAAAGTCTTCAGAGAAGATGTAGATGTGTAGTCTCCCAGTGAGACCACGGCACAACTCATACCGTATAGAATCGCAAGATTGGACGGCTCCTAGACAGGCGTGTGCGCTAGTATAGAGCAATAACGTCTTCAGGATGCAACCATGTTTTCCCCGACTATACAAGAGGAATATGACACTCAAAGAAGTTCATATTGCTCAACCCTTAGATAATTAATGCTCCTAGATAGGAAGCCCTGCTAGTATAGAGCCATCAGTTAATTATCTCTAATCGCCTGAATATCCAGCAATATTCTACGTTTCTTCGTTATATTTCGTCACTTCAATTCGTGGTTCTTCCCAGCAGAATTCTACGGGTTAGTGATAAATATTCAACGAGACAAGCATCTGAACATCGAATAAGCCCTGACTAAAATGGTGCAAGTGTACTTAGCAATAATGCACAGACCAGCATTTAAATGCGCAAACGAGCATTTCAAAAATATGAATGAACGATGAACCTATGCAAAATAAGAAGGAAAATAATAATAATAAAATATTAGCAAAGGCGCCAGGGGACTGGGCTCATCAGCTGGCCGGTCATGCCGTGACCAGTCCCGCGCCCAATTTTATATTTTTTCATATTTTATTATGTTTCCTAATCTCGTGAAAATTCTCTCGTTCGAGCAAATCTCCTCGTTTCAAGGAAATTCTCTAATCTCATGATTTTATCAAAGAAATAATAAAATTAGGGAAAGGTGTCATGGGACCGAGCACCAGCCGGCCGGCCATGCCCTAGCCATGGCCGGCCCCACACCTCATGTCCCATTGTTTTATTATTTCTCTTAAATTATGAAAATTCCCTGATTTCATGAATTTTCCCTAAAACCATGAAAATTCCCTAATTTTATGAATTTTCTCTAAAATCATGAAAAATATTATAAAATTAGGAAAACTCGTGGGACCGGGCTCTAGTACGGCCATGCCCTAGCCAGTCCCACATGCCTATTATTTTATTATTGTTTGTTGTTTTAGTTTCCGATTCCATGAAAACTCCCCGATTTCAACAAAATACCTTGGTTTTAACAAAATCTACGATTTTATGAAAATTTCCTAAAATCATGAAAATTACATAAAATTGGGAAGAGTGCTCTGGGACCGTGCCCATTGGCCGGCCGGCCATGCCTTGGCCATTGCCGATCCCACACTCCACCATTCCCTTTTTTATTATTATTTTATCTCTCTCATCTCATGGAAATTCCCTAATTTCAGCAAACTCTCCAGTTTCATGGAATTTCCCTCTACACAGAGAATGTACATAAAATCACATAAAACTGGGAAAGTGTGGGACCGTGCTTGTTAACCAGCCGGCCATGCCCTAGCCGTGGCCGGTCCCACACCTTGCAATTCCCTTTTTCATTTATTATTTTTCATCATCTCATGTATTTTTCCTAGTTTCAGCAAAAACCCTGGATTCTGCATATTTTCTCAGAATGTTTCTCAAATGCGCATCGGAAAATACTGAAACTCTCAGGATTGAGACACGGACACTATGGTGACACGAGCACATCCCCTTGACCGAGAAAGGGTGGCTCTAAGGCCTGCAAACAGCTGGTCCCGCATGTTTTAATGATTTTAACCTAATTTGCTCAATTGCTCATATTAGGTTCAAACTTCTTCCAAACAATTAAGAGTGTGCTTGAACAACCATCTATTGGTCCCACGGCCACCAAGATCCGGTCTCGTGATCTCTTGGTCGGTTCCTCATTCATGGCTAGGTTTTATTATTTGTCTCTCATACGAGCATTATTTCAATAAATGATTAAACCATTATTTAATCATTCTTTCACCAACTGGAGACTTTGGTATTTTGCTCATTCGATCATCTAGGCGTACATGGTGGACTCTTCATCCCATGTAGCCGGTCCCTGCTTCACTCTGCAGATTGATTTGCAATAAATTATCATTTCGATAAAATTAGGGTTTTGAATCCAGAGCTCTGCAGAAACATGATTCTAAGCAGATTCAAATACTCTGATAATTTTATGTTGATTCCATGATCAACGTTTTTATTTATTTTACTCGACCCAGCAGTCAGTATCTTAAACTAATATTTATTTTGGTCCTGCTACCAACTATTCATCAAACGAGCAATATTTGCTCAAACCGGCAATATTTGCACAAACTAGCAATATTCGCTCAAACTAGCAATATTAGCTCGAACCAGTAATATTTGCTCGGATTCAATAATATTGGTTCAACTATCAATATTATTCGACAATTAAGCAACACAGTTTGCTCGTCTTAGGTAATCAACATAATAATACCTCGTCTCAGCAGACATATTTGATTCATGAGTTTCAGAACATTTGAAAAACATGTTCAACTCAACAATACATGGACTCATCGTCCCACAAAGTCAGCAACTGACTCCACAATCACGAGATATCAATCATGTCACATGGGGGGATATTAACTAGGGTTTTGGTCTGGCGTTCTACGGCACGTGTGTTCACCCACGATGAGAATGTGAGCAAGTCGTGCAATCAGTTGGAAGAGTCAGCAAAGTAGTGGGTGGAAAATTAACCAAGTCTACGCACGATGAGCAACTGGTTTTAACACGATTTCCCACTTCTCCACTCTCTGATTCCAGCAAACTGTCACACTTCATGGGATCATGGTGTTTTCAACTCCGGCATTATAAAATGTCTCTGAATCCTGATTGAAAGGACAAGATTCGAACAATCGAACATTCATCTAAAAGAATTCTCGGCAAGTTCATACAGACAATCTTTCGTCTACACGAACTCATCGTCTGAGCATTCACTCTCAATTGAGCAAAATTCAATCATTCAGAGTATTCTTACGCTGAATTCACAACACACCTACAATCTCAGATCACCATTGATCTCACGCATTTCTCAGCTTCCCTCCTACAGATCAACTCATCCTCTCTTGTGACCGAATTGACTCTGGAACGGCCATTGTTCTTGGTTTAGGACGGAGTCTTACAGATTGATCTCTCGAACTTAAAGCACTCCCTTCTTGCAGTGCATCTGTGTGAGGTTCAAAATTTCGCTCGGTTCAAGGAGTCTCCACACGGTCGACTCTTCAATTCCGTATAAACCAGCAAATCGTTTTTCCCCATCTACAGATTAGCGACCACAGTGGGAGATTAATTTCTTGGTTGCAATCTCACGGTTTCACAAGATGGCTGGTCTTAGGTCTGGGTTAGTTACAGGTTCCAATGCAAACGACGCTAGCAATAGCAACAACAACAATGAGGATATTCCGGAAACAATTCCAGCCTCTAACACTGGCGGTGGTAGTATTACTCCTCCTCACACTAACACAGAAGGTCATCCTCTATCCGTCCGACACCCTGAAGAAGTCAAAGGAAACCCACCACCTACCATTGTCGATCTCATCAAAGTGCAAGAGACTCTTGCCAAGAATCAGACTGACATGGCTGCTACACATAAGGAGCTGTGTAATTATCTCAAAAATCTCTTCGACAAGATGTCGAGAAGACTCAAGGAAAGGGAAAAGAAAAAGAGACATCTCCGAGATGCTGATCCTGAAGTAGTTTCAATTCATACAGGTGGATGGCAACAAAGTCCGCAAAGCTGCAGATGATCCATCAACAAAGGAATCATCGAATTTCATTACTCGAAAAGATTTGGAACGCATCTTGGAGAACCGTGGAAAAGACAAGACATCACATGTCCATCGTCACCAGCCTCCGTACCCTGCTGCTACACAAAGGATTCCTCTTCCAAAAGGTCATACACCTGGTACAACAACATCGCACCAGGAACTATCAACAATTGGGGAGAAATGATTAACGCCTTCTACAGAAAGTACTTCTTTGTGTCAGAGAAAATTACTCTCTATGATCTTGGAAGAATGTTTAAGAGGAACAATGAACATCCCAATGACTATGTGAAAAGATTCAGAGTCCAGGCCTTGGACTATCATGATCCAAACGTCATGGAGCAGCAACTGGTAGACTTGTGTATCAACGGCATGATCCCGGTCTATAGAGCTTTATTGGAAAATCTTCGTTTCCAGACCTTCTCAGAGCTTCATGAAGCGGCGAAGAGATTGGCAACTACTGCGTCCGCTTTACTGGAAAGAACAAAAGCTGTGAAGAACCGCGAGACACTCGAAGTAGCAGACGTCTGATCAAAAAGCAGTAAAATCTCCAGCCTTCCACAAACACTGTTGCAGAAGGGAGAAAACGGAAATCCAAACTGCCGCGCAAGCATACCTCGGCTCCTTCAAAAGCACAAAGCAAGGATAAGCAAGATGCACAAGCCTCTGACCAACGCACAAGAGTTCTTGATCAAGAAGCACCTGACTTTCCTTTTTCCATTGAAGAGGTGATCGAACTCCTAGATGTGTGGGTCCAAGATGGTGCAATCAAGTTGCCATATGTCAAGAAAGAACCAACTGAAGAAGACATGGAAAGTCCTCGTTACTGCCGCTTCCATAGGTTCGTCAATCATGCCACAAGCAACTGCGCAGTTTTGAAGCACATTTTCAAAGAGAAGGTTGATCCAAAATAGCTTCAACTGGGGACTGAAGGAGTACACAAGAATCCTCTCCCAGTCAGAACCTTTACACTCTCTGAACAACCTATCAAAAGGGCGGTTCAATCCTTGGTCGAACGTGAATTGCTCTATCTGTCGAAGGCATAAAGGAGAGACATGTTCACAACACTGAACCACATTGTGTCAAGAAGTCCATTCTGGAAATAATTCTTGAGCCTCCAGCCACAGACCAAGAGATGTACGACTGGGGACTGCTTACCACAGTCAGAAGAAACGAATTTGGAAGAACGGTAATCGATGCTGGCACCGCCATCAACAAAATTCCAATGAAAACCATCGGATCCACATGCATCACTCGACAAGAAGCTACTCATGCTATCATCTCAATCAGAGACCTTGAAGGAGCGCTCGGAAATACTTATGGCTACATCACTCTCAAAGTGAACATAAGTTCAACCTGGACAAAAACCAAGTTTCACATAATCAGGAAGATCCAGGATATGACATGTCCTTCAGACGAGTGTGGATCCACGCTGAAAAGATGGGTACTTATAAAGCGCCTTTTGTTACACATCTCTCCAATGAAGAAAGTTCTGATCCAGAAGATTTGACGGACATTCCATCATCAGAGTACTTTGAGGAATTTCAAACTTTAACGAGGTTGAAGCAAGAACCTGCAAAAGATGCATAGACATTCATCAAGAGGTTCCGCACTCAGGAAAGTCTCATTCCATGTCTATGTCATTTATTTACCCACATGCTATCCTAGCATGGGGACTTAATTATGCTAGCAACTCTACAAGACGTTATGAATGGTAGCTTCACCGCATTAGTATTTTACCAATTGGTTGAATCTGACGTTTCTCCGAATCAAGAAATGAACATGGCAAAGAACACTTTGGGCGTTTCTCCTGCAAGTCCATGTGTTCCACAAAATCAGAAAGCTCTGATGTCTGCACAAGTGTCGAATCCCACTACCGCAACGAAAGGGATGTTGAATCAAAAGAATATACTCCAGGGCCGAGATGATCAAACCCCTAAGACATTCGATGCTTAAGGAATATACTCTTCAACGCTCAAGCATCTAAGAAGCCATCAAATTGTACTCCCAATCAAAGAGTACAACACAAATATCTCGACGATGACACATTGATTCAACACCAGCACGATCAAAGTGTAACTAAACTACAATCGATAAGTCTTCATTATCCCATGATAAGACTTCGAAGCATATGCAACATCATTCATACATGGATGGCACTAACTCCTTCAACATACACTGGGCAACCTGAGGTGATTCCATGAAACTTGATCAACGGGATTTCTCTACATCACAAGCCCCTGCATGATTGAGGAACTTTCTCTCTTCACCAATCACATCCAGTATGAAAATTGTTGATGCTATCTACCGCAACAACATCGACTCACTCACAAAGCCAGTTCCTGGTAAAGTTATGCTTTCAGGAGCATTCAGGTTGAACTCTCAGTACACCTTCATCTTAGCGATGCTCAACTCATCAACTAGTTCGTGAATGTAAAAGGCTCACTAGATGAAGGAGCAAAGATTATATCTATAATCATGGTTCTAGCCTTTTCGGTCTTTGGAGCAACTTCAACCATGGTATCAACATCAACAATAATCTCTAGAGGAACACCATCCATGATTTCAAAGCATTGACAAGGATCTCTGGAGCGTAATCATTCATGGTCTCAGCACCAACAACGGTCTCAGGAGCAACATCCTCGTGGCTTCATCAACTAATCATTCTCTCGAAGTGTTACATATGAAGAGGACTTTTCTAAGAACCGATGATTTATATCAAGATGTGTAGACCTGATAACATGCTCGCATGAAAGTCTTCCCAAAGGCGGCACAGCGGTGGGCATAATCCAAAGTCTTCTACAAGATGTTCTCATCACCTCTACAAATGAGATACAACACACTTCAGGCCATGGGTTTGCAAAATCGTACCAATAGGTGAGGAATGGGACAATACTTCCTCCACGAAAGATGTTCATCTATGTCTTTTCTAAAACATACCAAAAGGGCGCATTAATCGGACATACGAGCTGAAATATATGGATTTTACAGCCAGGTTTATGAAGTCTGAAAATTTTGTACGGGATTACAAATCACAAATGTGCACGCTTCGTTGGATGACCTCTACAACTCCGAATTGAGTGATTCTTTTCTCATGTGACAACTCAGTCTCTTAGCTTCAAAAATTGGAGTCAAGCATCAGATTCCGACGTCGTATGAGGTTCCTACAGCTTCTTGAGAATACAACATGCAAGCAGCAATTCTTAGACGGGATTCATAACTTCCACAGTCGATCGGTGTCCACCAGGTCTTTTTGCTAAGTCCTTCATCAAGGTACCTCCAACTTCGACCACCTGGGTCTTTACATCAATTTTTCTACCCGGATCCTCTATCTAGGTCCTGCCACAAGAAGGGAAAATGAAGAGAGAGATTCAACAAAATATGCGGGGATTGACGGTCCACCGATCATGACGATCAATTTCACAGTCCAACACTTGTGGTTCCGGGCTCTCCAGTGCTAGTCAATAATCGAAAAATTAATTCTACCACCGGGACATGCCACCATGGTCATTACATCATCCTCTCTTGAGAGCAACCTCAGTTATGGTCCCGTGACCAGGGTTTCAGAAGTGATGTTTTTACGACTGACAGAAACAAGATGGCACTGGAAGCACCATGCTCATGTATCAATCAAAGGGTACTTATCTCGAATGAATAAATGACATTAAATACTTCAACAACCGTTCAAGACACAAGCGAATGGTCTAAAAGCGAATGATCTCGTCTGAGATGATTTTACACTATCCTGTACAAACCGACGAGCTGGGAGCAATTGGTGAAAAATCTAGGGATGGGTCATATACCATTCTCTTCATATGATTGTCCTCTACAACATATCCAAAATTCAAAGCAATTGAAGAAATGAGCAAGGATATGTGGCCGAAACATTGGACAACATACAATCTGAAAAAGTTCTGAAAGTCTCCTGGAAGTTTACTGTTTCGCCTTTTTCAGGCCATAAACATGCTCAAAACTCAAAAATCTTCTGTTTATAAGCTTGGATATTTTCTGGGCTTGAAGATACATATGCAGATTGCGAAAATCTGACTTTGAACGAAGATTCTACGGTGTTTTTGCTAAAATGCTGAAGTCTGAAATTTTCTGGTGACGTATTTCAGCAAAATTACTCGTATACTCACATGGATTCTCATTCATTCATTCACAAATCAGCAATTTCATACTTCTATGAAGAGATTATAGGAGATATACTTACTGGGGTAGTCTCTAAATCATTTGAAGGCTCGGCAATGCCGAAATCTCCATTGGCAACGCCGCTATCTCCATTCGGTTCGGGATTTCGAGAATTCTCCATATTCCCATATCCCAAAGAAGAGCACGCTTCATCAACATGATGCTTATCTACAATGATTTCTTCCTGGATTCATCAACAACAATTATTATTATTTCATTCAAGGAGATGCCACGGTCACCTACACGTAAAAAAGGATACTTACATCGACTTATTCATCGTCTTTGGATTCATGAGTTGTTTGCCCGGGAACAAGTTGAAGACCGTCAATCGATGGAGCAAAAGTCTGAAAAGAAATGACAAACCTTGGTCTCATGATCCTAATTGCACGGGCAAAGTCATGACACAAGGGCGCTAACAACTCACCAAAGAAACGGATGGGGACTACACGTCATTTGCTAACATCATGTAGTCCTTACTTCTGGGTTCTCCGCTCCCGTAGACTTTCTTCCATTTCCGTGGAGTCTACATTGATGTAGGATCTCACTACATGATCATCCTATGGTAAAGCTAATGAAATAACCAGGAGTACAACTCAGTATGAAGGATCTCTCACCATCACCCGAGAGGTTCCGAAGTACCATTTCTTAAAGTTTCGTTCGTAAAGATGCTATCTATGGAAACACCATCTTTGGAAGTATCACCATGGGAGTCAGTCATTCTCGCAAAGTGGCTACTTCAGCACATCGGTCAGACAAAGCGCAGGGTTCGACAGAACAATGAATCATGGAATAAATGTGCTCACAACAGAGTCTATAAAATGGTAACATGACTGTTCCTCACTAAGCAGGGGACTTAATGTAGATGGTGGATTTTCGACAAAGGGTAAAATTGTAAAACTATACTCCGGATCCGGCAATCGGATGAGTATTGAGGCACATGTCCCTCATTAAAGCATGAAAGCTAATGCAATAAATCTCGATCGAGTAGGTTGTCTCTCGAGTATATGTAGATGTGTAGTCTCCTACCGAGGCCACGGCACATCTCATGAATGCGATCAATTTCAGTAATTACTCCGGATCCGGCAATCGGATGAGTATTGAGACTCATGTCTCTAAATTTGAAAGCTCATGCCATAAAACCTCTGATCGAGAAAGTCTCTCAGAGAAGATGTAGATGTGTAGTTTCCCAGCTGAGACCACGGCACATCTCATACTGTATAGAATCGCAAGATTGGACGGCTCCTAGACATCGTGTCTGCTAGTATAAAGCAATAACGTCTTCAGAATGCAACCATGTTTTCCCCGACTATACAAGAGGAATATGACACTCGGCAAGTTCATATTGCTCAACCCTCGAATAATTAATGCTCGTAGATAGGAAGCCCTGCTAGTATAGAGCCATCAGTTAATTATCTCTAATCGCCTGAATATCCAGCAATATTCTACGATTCTTCGTTATATTTCGTCACTTCAAAATTCGTGGTTCTTCCCAGCAGAATTCCACGAGTTAGTGATAAATATTCAACGAGACAGGCATCTGAACATTGAATAAGCCCTGACTAAAATGGTGCAAGTGTACTTAGCAATAATGCATGAGACCGACATTTGAATGCGCAAACGAGCATTTCAAAAATATGAATGAATGATGAACCTATGCAAAATAGGAAGGAAAATAATAATAATAAAATATTAGCAATGGCGCCAGGGGACTGGGCTCATCAGCTGGCCGGTCATGCCGTGACCAGTCCCGCGCCCAATTATATATTTTGGCATATTTTATTATTTTTCCCTGATCTCGTGAAAATTCTCTCGTTCGAGCAAATCTCCTCGTTTCAAGGAAATTCTCTATTCTCATGATTTTATCAAAGAAATAATAAAATTAGGGAAAGGTGTCATGGGACCGAGCACCAGCCGGCCGGCCATGCCCTAGCCGTGGTCGGTCCTACACCTCACGTCCCATTGTTTTATTGTTTCTCTCAAATTATGAAAATTCCCTGATTTCATGAATTTTCCCTAAAACCAAGAAAATTCCCTAATTTTATGAATTTTCTCTAAAATCATGAAAAATATTATAAAATTAGGAAAACTCGTGGGACCGGGCTCTAGCCGGCTGGCCATGCCCTAGCTGGTCCACACTCCTATTATTTTATTATTGTTTGTTATTTTAGTTTCCTGATTCCAAAACTCCCTGATTTCAACAAAATACCTTGGTTTTAAAAAATCTCTCCGATTTTATGAAAATTTCCTAAAATCATGAAAATTACATAAAATTGGGAAGAGTGCTCTGGGACCGTGCCCATTGGCCGGCCATGCCTTGGCCATTTCGGTCCCACACTCCACCATTCCCTATTTTATTATTATTTTATCTCTCTCATCTCATGGAAATTCCCTAATTTCAGCAAACTCTCCAGTTTCACGGAATTTCCCTCTACACAGAGAAAGTACATAAAATCACATAAAACTGGGAAAGTGTGGGACCGTTCTTGTTAACCAGCCGGCCATGCCTTAGCCGTGGCCGGTCCCACACCTTGCAATTCCCTTTTTCATTTATTATTTTTCATCATCTCATTTATTTTTCCTAGTTTCAGCAAAAACCCTGGATTCTGCATATTTTCTCAGAATGTTGCTCAAATGCGCATCGGAAAATATTGAAACTCTCAGGATTGAGACACGGACACTATGGTGACACGAGCACATCCCCTTGACCGACCAAGGGTGGCTCTAAGGCCTTCAAACAGCTGGTCCCGCGTGTTTTAATGATTTTAACCTAATTTGCTCAATTGCTCATATTAGGTTCAAACTTCTTCCAAACAATTAAGAGTTTGCTTGAACGACCATCCATTGGTCCCACGGCCACCAAGAGCCGGTCTCGTGACCTCTTGGTCAGTTCCTCATTCATGGCTAGGTTTTATTATTTGTCGCTCACACGAGCATTATTTTAATAAATGATTAAACCAGCATTTAATCATTCTTTCACCAACTGGTCCTCTAAGAGACTTTGGTATTTTGCTCATTCGAGAATCTAGGCATACATGGTGGACTCGTCATCCCATGTAGTCGGTCCCTGCTTCACTCTGCAGATTGATTTGCAATAAAGCATCATGTTTGTACCCAAAATTACTTTTGGGCACGAAACACGATGAATGGATAATTTGGTGAGAATTTAGGGCTAGGAGACGAATTGGAACACGGACCAATAGACACAGGTTTTACGTGGTTCGGCATGGTTTGCCTACATCCACGGGAGAATCCCCTTGGGGAGTGATTTTTTTATTAATAATTGTATTACAATGTATATCTTTTTCTCCTCTTGGCATGAAACTGCACATTTATGCGTCCATCTTCAATTCTGCATGAAGATGCGTCCATCTTCAATTAGGGTTTTGAATCCAGAGCTCTGCAGAAACATGATTCTGAGCAGATTCAAATACTCTGATAATTTTATGTTGATTCCATGATCAACGTTTTTATTTATTTTACTCGACCAAAGAAAGTCAATTATCTTAAACTAATATTTATTTTGGTCCCTGCTACCAACAATTCATCAAGCGAGCAATATTTGCTCAAACCGGAAATATTGGCTCAAACTAGCAATATTCGCTCAAACTAGCAATATCCGCTCGAACAAATAATATTGCTCGGATTCAATAATATTGGTTCAACTATCAATATTATTCGACAATTCAAAGAACACAGCTTTGCCTCGTCTTAGGTAATCAACATAATAATACCTCGTCTCGAGAAGACATATTTGATTCATGAGTTTGAACATTTGCAAAACATGTTCAACTCAACAATACATGGACTCATCGTCCCACAAAGTCAAAGAATCGACTCCACAATCACGAGATATCAATCATGTCACATGGGGGGATATTAACTAGGGTTTTGGTCTGGCGGTCTACAGCACGTGTGTTCACCCACGATGAGAATGTGAGCAAGTCGTGCAATCAATTGGAAGAGTCAGCAAAGTAGTGGGTGGAAAATTAACCAAGTCTCCGCACGATAAGAAACTGGTTTTAACACGATTTCCTACTTCCCCACTCTATGATTCCAGCAAACTGTCACACTTCATGGGATCATGGTGTTTTCAACTCCGGAATTATAAAATGTCTCTGAATCCTGATTGAAATGACAAGATTCGAACACTCGAACATTCGTCTAAAAGAATTCTCGGCAAGTTCATATAGACAATCTTTCGTCTACACGAACTCATCGTCTGAGCATTCACTCTCAATTGACCAAAATTCAATCATTCAGAGCATTCTTACGCTGAATTCACAACACACCTACAATCTCAGATCACCATTGATCTCACGGATTTCTCAGCTTCCCTCCTACAGATCAACCCATCCTCTCTTGTGACCGAATTGACTCTGGAACGGACATTGTTCTTGGTTTAGGCCAGAGTCTTACAGATTGATCTCTCGAACTTAAAGCACTCCCTTCTTGAAGTGCATCTGTGTGAGGTTCAACATTTTGCTCGGTTCCAGGAGTCTCCACACGGTTGACTCTTCAATTCCGTAAAAACCAGCAAATCGTTTTTCACCATCTACAAGTATGCATACACCTATGCACACGGGATTTGTTGACTTGTACATTCGTAGCTTTGGATTGAATAACCCATTCTTCGCAATGGTGAGCCTGCCTTTAACAGGCTTCGCTCACATGCATGCTTGGTAGTGGTGAATCTGCCTTTAACGGACTTCGCTCCCATGTATGGTTGAAAGTGGTGAGTCTGCCTTTAATCGGGCTTCGCTACCTGCATACCTTCGGATTGATTTAAGTTGTAAAATACAACCATTGCTTATGTCTTTGGATCCAATTAGTATGACCTCCACCTTTGTTTATAGGTCTGCTTTGAGAGGATTAACCTTCGTTGATGATGTTGATGCTACCCACTTATAGTAGCTCACAGAGCTATTGCTTGATGAACTCCGTCTAACTGAGTATAAAAATCTATAAACTTTGAGCAGGTAATGTCTTCTGATGACATTCCTTTGCCCCCAGAAATTCGCAAAGCGATAAGCTTAAGAATTTTAGAGGAACAAAGCTTTGTCCTTCCACGCGAGTTGTATTTTGAACCTTTGTCCTTGCACTTCATCTTCGTCCCTAGTTGGTCATACTTAGATATGTACGAGCCAAGGACAGTCTTCATAATTGTCTTTGGCTATTGAAAATGTCTATAAATACATTCAAGCCAAATATAAGCTTCATATTTTCCCTTGGCTGCTCGTACTTAGATACGTACGAGCTAAGGGCAGCCTTCGTAATAGTCTTTGACTGCTGAGAACGTGTATGTACATGTTCGAGCCAAAGATAACCTTCGTATTTTCCCTTGGATTCGCGTACTTAGATACGTACGATTCAAGGACACTCTTTGTAATTTTCTTTAGTTGTTACGAATATGTATGAATACACACGAGCCAAAGATAAGCTCCATCTTTTCCTCTGTATACTCGTACTTAGATATGTACGAGCCAAGGGCAGCCTTCGTAATTGTCTTTGGTTGTTGAGAATGTATATGAATACATTCGATCCAAAGATAAGCTTCGTTTTCGCCCCCTTGCTTTGTTTACTTAGATAAGTATGAGCCAAGGACAACCTTCATTTTTT
The DNA here is from genome assembly GCA_023531295.1 of Papaver armeniacum. Lineage (NCBI taxonomy): Eukaryota > Viridiplantae > Streptophyta > Magnoliopsida > Ranunculales > Papaveraceae > Papaver > Papaver armeniacum. The sequence continues at coordinate 44,816 of JAJJWW010011829.1, forward strand.
ACTTTGGCTGTTAAGAATGTATATTAATACACACTGAGCCAAAGATAAGCTCCATCTTTGCCCTCGTATACTGTAGTTAGATATGTACGGACATGGGAAGCCTTCGTAATTGTCTTTGGCTGTTGAGAATGTGTATAAATACATTCGAGCCAAAGCTAAGCTCCATTTTTTCACTTAGCTTCTCGTACTTAGATACGTACGAGCCAAAGGCAGTCTTCGTAATTTTCTTTGGTTGTTGAGAATGTATATAAATACATTCGAGCCAAAGATAAGCTCCATCTTTTCCCCTGGATGCTCGTACTTAGATACGTATGAGCCAAGGGCAGCCTTTGATGAGTGCCAAATAGTGCATATTTATACACCTTTTTATTGGCATTTTACTCATCTTTTGCGTTTAGAAATCAGATATTATCCCAGATTCTGTGTTTTCTTTGTTTTCAAGAATAAATATTTGTATTAATTAATTTTGTGTTTTTAGGTAATAAATAAAGCTCGGAGAATCGAGAGCCAAAAGAGCGAAGAATTGAGTCGAGCATCTATGAGCAGAAAAGCCAAAGCCAGCGCAGACGCAACAGTTGCAACCCAACAAGTAGCAACTCATCTACAAGACATGGGTTTGAGCTAGACCCGACCCGCGACCCGGATCCGAGCCCGTACACTCCAAGCCGTTGAGATCTCATCTTGTCGCATCCTACGCTCGCTGCCTCCTACGCATCGACCCTTGATGTCTCCGCTCCACACCAGATCACCCCCAGTTCATCCTGAGCCGTTCAGATCTGTCCCCCAAAGATCCAACGCTCGCTGAGGCCTTCCCATCATCCTTCGCTGTCCCTGCTTCACATCGAAGCACCCTATACCTATACCACTCGAGCTAACCCTCATTTCTCCCTCACCTTTCTCTTTCTTCACCCACTACCTCCATCAGAGAAAACCCCATCGACCATACCTCCACCTCCTTCTTCCATGCCTTTTTACAGAGCCATCACCTCTCCTGTCATCGCCAACAACTCCTCTAGCTCCTTATCCGCCACCCTTGCATCACTTATCTCCATCCATAGCTTCTCTCTTAACCTAGAAGCTAGGGTTGAGATGATTGAAGCTAGGGTTTTCATCAACCACCCTTGCATGTCGATTCAGAGGTCAGAGAAGAGCTAAGGAAGGGAAATACAGGTTTGGGTCAGTGTAGTAGTTAGTGAGGATTGTTTTTGTGAGTTATAAATTGGGTTTTTGATGTAAGAGAAAACTAGTCAGTTTTTAGTTTCAATTTAGGTTCTTAGTTTTAATTTGTAATTTTAATTTGAAGTCTGTTTTTAGCATGTTTAGTATGGGCTAATTCTGTATTGCTAGGATTTACATGAAACCCTAGCTCTGTTCTGTGGTTCAACTTAATGTGAATTATTCTTGGCATGCTTTAATTGATAAGTAAGTTTCATTGTTAACATCTCAATGCCCTGCTCTCACAATGAATGTCATGCATCCATTGTAGTTAGGTTTACATTGTGTTGAGTGTGTTCAGCTCATATTTTGATTGCTAATGCTATCTCTTAGATTATTTGTACTTAACTAGACATCTAATGCTCGAGTAGTACTCGAGTTGATACTTGAAACTTCAAATGGTGAAACCCCTTAGGTATATGATAGAGTTGACACACTATCCTTACCTGCCTTAGGAACAAGAGTATTCACTTTAGTTGAATTGCATAACTTGAAATAGTGGTGGATTGGCAATCCTAGTATCCTTCTTAATCATCTGTTATAGTTCATTTTGCCTCAATCTTGCAAACTTTCATCTCAGTCGTAAAGACTTTAAACAAAAGCCTTTGTATCTCTGTCACTTACCCCTGAAAACACTTGAGAAGCCTTAGAATAACATAGCACACCCTAGTTCCCCGTGGAAAGACCTGTGCTTGCCACTGCCTTCAAAGGCTCTGTGCACTTGCAGATTAAGACATAGGAAAAGCATCTTTTAGCTCCTATCAAGTTTTTGGCGCCGCTGCCGGGGAACTTGTAACGTGCTGTTGCTCTTTAGAGTTCTTTCTCCACTGTTTTCCATCCCATATTTGTATTTTTGTGCTCTGAAGTTGCTGTTAATAATCACCTTAGTGTATTGTTGTTGCTTTGAATCATCCCTGTTTTTCACTCTAGCTTGTATATATGTGTTAGAAATTTGTTTGTTGCAACCTGTTAATGCATTCTAATTAGCTTAGTTAACTTCAACTTAGCACAACTCTGCACTCTGTGTTAGCATTAGTGCATTTGTCATAGTTTTAACTCAACCATAATCAGCTGCATCATAGACCTGTAAAGTTTCATTGTTATGAGTGCTAGTTTTGTCTCTGTTAATCTTGTTTTAGCTCATTATCTCTTAGCACTGCTTGTTTGAGTTGTGTCTCTCAGTTCATTGATTGGCACATGCTGTAATTCACATTGTAAGCCTGTTAGTTTGTACTTTCTTGCTTTGTTGCTTTGAAGTGTTGAGAACTGAAATTTTCTCTTGAGAGAGCAGGTACTTGTGGAGCAAACTCAAGATAAGCAAAGGAGCAGCAAAACCAGGGTGGAATTGCCTAAACCCAGTATTGCACTGGTGGTAATGTATCTCTAACCTTGAATGAATGAATGAAGAATAGGATATGCTGATTTGTTCACCTTGAGCTGAACCTTATATTGCCTGAGCATATTCTTGTGCATTTGTACTCAGCTGCAAGCCCCTGTAGCTGCAAGCTGTAAGCCACAACTTGGAAACCCAAGTTAGTTGTAACTGAAAACCTGTGAGCATGCCATTTGCAGACTTTTTCTCTTGGTTGATTTATCTGTGAGAACCTGTTGAATAAGCCCCTGCAATCTTGCTAGCTGAGAAGCCATAGCCTGAGCGTAACCCATCAGACCTAGCCAACTGTGCATCTGAGCATTTGAAACCTATAACCACCAGTTTTGAAGCCTCAGCTCCCTGTAACTGTGAGGCATGAACTGGAATAACCAAGTTGGCTGTATCTGTGAGTTTGAATAATAACTTATGTGCAAACCTGTATTGCCATGGCTGTAGCTCCGTGCTCATTTTTCCATAACCCTTGTGTGTTCTGCTTCTACCCTGAGCTCTGAGTTTGACATCAACTCAGACTTTTGGTATCTGAGTGAGTTGATGCCACAAACTCAACTGAGCCAGTTGAGAACCTCATTTTTCTTTGCACCTGAGCATGTTGTGAACAGCTGACTATTTTCATTTGTTGTTGATCCTTGTGCATGCTCTGAAACTGTGTGTGATCTGTGATGTTTGAATGAGCTGTTGAGTAGTAGAATTTGTTTGAGTTACATCTTGTTTTTCAACAACACAAACCCTGGCACATGCTGCACCATTGAGTGGGCACATCCAATAACCTGTGCACATCACAAAAAAAAAAAAAATTCTTTGCATGTGCTTTGCTTTTACTCATTGCTGATTGCTCTGAGCTGTGCTGATCTCAGGCTGTGTTCCCCTTGCTCCATCTGACTTTGTGCAAAACCTTTTCCTTGCCTGTGCTGAGCTGTGACCACCTAACCAGTGCTGTGTCTAAGCCAGGCTGTGCACAAAGCCAGTGCCTGAGTTGCCAAACTCTGCACAAACTAAGCCTTGCAACAATCTGGGCTGTGCAATAGACTAAGCCCACCTAAGTTCAGCTGCTGGGCTTAACCCAAACTGAGCCCACACCCAATCTGGGCTGTGCACATCAGCTGAGCCCAATCATCTGGGCTGTGCAAAGCCAATCTCAAACCCACATAACCAAACTGAAACCCATCTATTCAGTTGGGCCTCATAACTTCAAAAAGCCATCTTTTGGGCTTGTGCCTTGTATTAGTGGGTCATTTTTGAGTCCTTGCTTTTATGTGTTGAACTTGATTGTTTGTTAACATGCTAGATGCTAGCTAGGCTATGATTGTGTCTTTTAGAGACCAAACAAACCGACTAGTTAGAATCCGCCCGGACGAAATCGTTAGCATACCCAGTTCTTCTACCGAAAGCCCAATTCCATCAGAAAGCCCATCCGAATCAGAAACCATGGGTGATGAACCAAACCCACCCCGTAGTCTCAAGGACTACATGTACCCAACTAGGGCAACCCAGCCCTCTTGCATCATTCTGCCAGCCGATGCTTGTCAGTTTGAATCAAAGCAACACCATTCATATGCTACCCGTGTTTAGAGGGGTCATGCCGAGAACCCCTACCATCATGTGAGAGACTTTGAGGATATTTGTGGGACTCGCGCTTTAACCAAATGCCGAGGAGTCCTCAAATTGAGATTGTTTCCTTTTCTCTCGAAAGACAAAGCCAAGTCTTGGCTTCATGCCCTACAACCACAGTCCATTATAACTCCGGGATGACCTCACAAAAGAGTTTTTCAAAAGTTTTTCCCAAACCATAAGACTGCGGCAATTCGCCAAAGTCTAAATGGTTTTGTGCAATTAGAAGACGAAACTCTAGCAAGGTACTTGGAGAGATTCAATGAATTACTACTCCAATGTCCCCACCATGGTTTTGAAAAAATGGAGACTCGTGGCAAATATTGTATGAGGGGCTAGATGTTAGAACCCGAACCACAGTCGAGTCAATGTGCAATGGTGCATTTATTGACAAGAGTGCCGATGACGCTTGGGCTTTTCTAATCGAAGTCGCTGAAAAGACTCAACAATGGGAGTCCATCCGAGAACCGAAACGACTACCCCTACCAACAATGTTCATAGAATCGAGTCTGACTTTGAGGGAAATGCAAAAATGGCTTCTTTGGCCCGGAGAATAGAAGTGCTTGAGTTGGAAAAGAATGTAAAATCAAATGCCCCTACTCTCCGTGACCAAATTGATAGGGCCTGTAGTTGCAGGAAATCCCACACTACACCCCTTACTCAGTTTTGCTTGACTAATCCATTGAAAGACGTATGATCAAGAATATTTATTAATTGATTCCCTGAAATGTTTACACCGTACAATAGAATTACACTTGGAAATTAAAGCGCTCTTAAACTTTCTCTCTCCTAATGACTTGCTTCACCATTCAAAAGATCTCTCTCCTTTAACAGACTCATTTAGTCCTTTATATAGGGTAATACATAGTGGATGACAGCTAAGCTATCCTTTATTTTCGGGAATGTCTCGCGAAGTGTCGCAAGTGCACGAATATTCATTCTCGCGACACTTCTTACCCTCGCCAGGTTTCATGTCTTCCAATTGTTTTGTTTGTCGTTATTCATCGCGTCGCTTATTTTAGCTCCTCGCGACTCCCTCGCGACACCGCTGCTTATTTATCCCGCGAACCTTGTCCGTTGCGATATTATGATCCTACATCTTGCCTCTTTTTCCTTGAATATTGCTTGAAGAGCGATTTGAAGGAAAAATTCATTGTTGTAATAGTCCTTGGTTTTAATTGGTGAAGGAACGAGCGAAAGAATACTTTTCTTGAAAAGTACGTACTTGCCTCTATTCTTTTGGCGAAGTTCTGGAGCTTCTTTGTAATATATATATGAAGTGTCATTTCTTGCCTCATGAGTTACGGAAAGTAATCAATCTCGCAAATCTCTTCTCGCTTGTTAGGAAATATGTTGTGCGATATTTGATCCTAATCAAATTCCTTTTGCCTCGGTTTTCTTGGATTTAGTAGTGACCATTTACACGTGTCTATATTTACCCCTTTTACCGGTGCATTTAATGTTATCCGGTCGTAATATTTTTTCTCGTCTATTTATAGGAGTGTCCCCTGTGAAGAATTTTCCTTTTCTTTTTCATCTTCTTCATCGCCTCGCACGTGTTGTTCTTCTTCTTCATCATTCTCGCAAGTGTCGGCCTCTCTATTTTCTCTCACCATCTTCTTTACCATTTTTATCGCTTGTCGTTCTCATGGCGTCTAGGTTTGTTAATCTTGCCATATCTCGATCGATTTTGTGGTTGATTAATTTTGAGATTATCTTTCTTTGTTAAAATCACACCGGTATGATTAATTTTGTAGTTTCCTTTCGCCATTGTTATTTAGCAAGAACCAGCCCAGTAACTAAATTTACCGTGAAGGACCCTCTTCTTTCTTTGGGCTTTCGCGTCAAATCTACTTCGCAACAAGAATCCCTTGCGCAATCAAAGCCCTCTTCGCGAGTAAAATCTATGGCTTCAAAGAGAAAGCTGCGAGTGACAAGGTATTTAAGAAACATTTGTTTTTTATTAACAATATATTGTTGCCTCTGCTTTCTTATTTAACTTGTTATTCGCAGGATGATGGAAGTATTGACAAAACTCCTAAAAGACCTCGCCAACCCAAGCCTCGTTACTCCCAAGTGTTTCCTTTCCTCCTTTACACCTTCTTCTCCGGTTGCAAGATCATCGCAAGATGATTTCTTGGCCGATTCTCGCGAGAACATTATTAATGACAAAGATTCCTATACCCGAACTCTTCGCAGATCAAGCTCCTCATAATAATCCTACTATTCATGCCTCTAACATTTCTCCAAATCATCATCCTTCCCGAGACTTCCTTTCCCCGTGACGCCGCCTTGATGAAAGATGCCCCGTCTCCTCCTTCCATCGCTATTATTACTTCTTCATCCGAGCAAATCCTCTTACCAAAGAAAACTTGGAAGGGATAGAAGTGGCTCTCAAAGTCCTTTCAGATCTTGTGAATGATGCCAAGAAAACTTCCGTCGACCCGTCCAAGTCCGATGTTTGCGAGATTCTAAGTAAACATCTTGGTCCCGATAGGATTTCGCAAGCATCTTTGGTTCAAGAAATCACTAGATTGAGGAATGATCTCCAAGCTATGACCGAGAAATGTAACAGCTTTCCACCTTGAAAATCAAAATTTCACAACATCTCGCTAGACCGTGATAATCTTCGCAGAAGAATGAGGAGTTAAAAGGTATACTCGCCACCCCATCATTTTTTTTTTTTTTTTTTTTTTTTTTTTTTTTTTTTACAACTTAAACTTTTGTTCGCCCTTTAAGCTTTAAAACCAAACGAATAATGGAGATATATCGCTTGGAATCAACTCGTTGAAGAGGTTCGAGTTGAAAGAGATGCTTGGATGGAGCAATATAACTTCTTAAATAATCTTCATACATATGCCGCCGATCAAATAGATAATTTGTCTAAAGAAAACTTTGATTTAGTTCAAGAAATAAGATTCATTAAGTAAAGACTTGTCTCGCCTTTCTTATTCTTTGACTAAGGCTAATTTGGGATTGGAAACTTTATCGATGAGAATGAGACCCTTTCTCAGAAAAGCGATCTCTCGCTGAGTAAGGTCGCGACCTATTCGCAAGAATATGATGCTTGTCAAAAACTTCGTGAAGAACAAGAACAAACCACTTATACTTTGAAAAGGCAACTTGAAGAAATTATCACGAGAGAGACAAACTTATTCAGGCAGTAATAACCTTAAGTCTAAAAGCAAACCAATTCAAAGATCAATGTTCCAAATTAGAAAAATCCAACTCTACTCTTGTAATTTGAGAATTCTATACTTGTTTCAATGAAAAGAGCTTGCGAGCTCGATTGAAAGGCCTAGTTGGAGATACATTTGATGATGCCATGGACTGCTTGGGGAATAATTTTGCAGCTTTAATTCAAGATCTTACTTCTTTAAGGAAGGTAGTCATATTATTTGACTATCTTAATCCATTAATTATTCTAAAATCTTTAATTATGTTTAATCTTGCGCACTTGTTTTGCATTTTGATTCTCGAGAAGAAACTTCGCTCTACTATCTCCACCCTCGATCGATTACTCTAAGATTCGCAAAGAAAATGGGTTACTCGCCTTTCTCTTGCTCGCTCGCGACCTGCGTAACTAAGATTTGATTATATGTCTTACTCAGAAGACATAGATAGTAAGAATCGCCAAAAGGCGTTGCTTCACAATTTCTCAAAGTCAAGTCCTTGTGAATGACATTTTATTGTCTAAATCCCTTGTTCCTATTCATGTTGATCCTTTGGAAGTAAGTGATGATGAAGTCCCCGATTCTCCCGATAGTGATTATGACTATGAAAGCGGCGAAGATATCGCTAACATCAAGTTATCAACAAAGATCCGATCAAAAAATTTCGATGAAAATCCACCAGTGGCGAGAATGAAGGTGCCGAAAATATTTCGATGAACATCCATTGACCGGTGAAGGTGAAGCCGAGAAAATTATTGGTGAAGATGATAAAATTGATGTAGAGAATTAATCGCTTTATAACTTTTGTCAGGATCTGCCTTTTTTGTTTTGAAAGATTAAATCCCTTTGTTGAATAATTCTCTTATTTTCTTCTTCTTAACTATGACTATAATCTCGCAAGTTTATTCGCCTTCAATTTTACGAAATGATCTTTACTCAGTCATCATCATTTTGAAATGTATTCTTCACTCGATGTCGAATTTTATATTGCGACGAGGTCGCAGTATCTCCATGAATGGAGAAATCTACTTTTCTCGCCTTATCATTTCGGTAGTCTTTATTTTATCTCTTCTTGTTGCGACAAGGTCGCAGCCGCCTTTACATTTTCATGCAATGGCCCATTGACCTTGCCTTATCATTTTTGTGTGGTCTTCCAAGTTAGACCTCCCTAATTAGAGGTCCTCCTCGCCACCTTTCATCGCGGCTGTAAATCGCAGGACGCCTTTACACTTGCATGCAAAGACCCATTGATCTTGCCTTATCATTTTCCAAGTATTTTTGCCTCTCGCAGATGTTTTAGTTATGACAATATGACAGTCTAGATATCCTTGCGAACATAAAGCCCCATGACATTGCCGCCTTGCGGCGAAATCGCAGACGTCCGTACACCGTTGTGTAAAGACCCATTGATCTCGCCTTACCCTCTCGTTAGTATTATTGCCTCGCAGATCATTGCACAAATATGACAAGCCTAAATTCTCTTGCGAAAACATAGCCTTATGACATTTGCGTCTGCTTTGATACTCCCCTAATGGAGAGCATCGCCTTATCATCTCCCTGCTGCCCTTCAAGGAGGCGAAACATCGGCCATACAAGACTAGCTCCTCCCATCCGGCCTTAACAACAACAAGTTGTTTTCGCAGCCTCTTATCCCTTATACCTATAGGGTTTATGGTTACGAGGCTGCACCCTAAGTGGAGTTTTCTTCGGGCGAGTGCAACATATGCCAAGACTTGCCAAGAATGGCCTGTGGTAGGTTCATCCATCCCGGCACTCGCTCAAACCGTGTACCTCGGCGCCTTGAGCATACATCGACTCCTAGGAAGAGACCTCGGTCACCCAACCAGGGTATAACCTATATATATAGTTGGGAATCCAAGGTACCTCTTCCGGATAGGCTTTCATGGGCCCCAAATTTTCATGACTCAAGCTTCAGGAGCGGTGTAACCTTCCCCCTGAGCCATGTCGAGAGATACCCCTTATATGACGACTTTAGGTCTTACATTTGCCTCTTACGAAATGTTATTCGCGAACTAGGTGTACGCCATAAAGGTTCGTCCCATTCTTTTGTTCATTCATTTTTATTAAGCCATTCATGACTCTTTGTTATTCTTATCGCGAGATCTTCATGGATTTTCTCTCGCATTTTATTGAATTTCGCAAATATTTTGCGTAGAAGTACTTCTTCTTAATTCATTTTTCCTCTCCCATTTTTATGGGTAATATTTCTTTAGATATAATCTGTTCCATGGTCTATCCAATTTTTGTCCTACATCATTTCCTTTCAGATCCATCAATCTATACGCCCCGTACCAACTACTTCTTTGATGATATAAGGTCCATCCCATTTTCTCGCCAACTTGCCTCCACTTTCACGTTGATATATTGGGGTTTTCGCAACACCAAATCTCCCGGTTGGAACTCACGTATTTTTACACGCTTGTTATATTCTCTAGCCAGCCTTCGCCGATAATTCTCCATGTGTCGCAATGCCTTTTCTCGTTTTTTTCTTCCAATTCATCCAACTTGATTAGAATGTTGTCTCTGCGCTAAGATTTTTTTCTCCCAAACCTCTTTTTTGGTTGTCGGAATCACGACCTCTCGTTGGGAGTACTACTTCAACTCCGTAAGTTAAGCAAAAAGGGGACATTCCCGTGGCTTCTCTTCTAGTTGTATTATAAGCCCATACCGCATTGGGTACTTGTTCGCACCATCCCCTTTTGTGTCCTTCCAACTTTTTCTTCAAGATATCAAAGAATTGTTTTGTTTGTTGCCTCCGCTGGCCGTTAGCTTGCGGATACAATGGAGTTGATTTCCCACATCTTATCTCAAATGCATTAAGCAAAGAACTCTATATTTTGCCCTTCAAATCGCTTCCCATTATCGATACCAATTGTAAGGGAATCCCAAATCGCATATAATATTTTCAAATATGAAAGTAAAGACATCCTTATCGCGAATATGTCGGACCGCTTTCACCTCGCCCATTTTGTGAAATAGTCCGTTGCGACGATTAAGTACCTTTTTTGTCCTGCTCCCGGTAAAAATGGTCCTACAATATCTAAACCCCACTTTCCAAAAGGCCACACACTTGTGGAAGAATTTAACAGCCGGGCGCGTGTATCTTTTTCCCATGTCTTTGACAAATCCCGCAGCGCCTTGATATTGTTTTTGCGTCCTCATGCATATACGGCCAATAATATCCTTGCGTCTTTGCCTTGTATGCCAAAGATCTCCCGCCGCTATGATTTCCTGCATCCCCACTATGCAAAGATCTTCAATATGGTTTCTCCTTCTTTCCTTGTTAGACATCGGGCGAAGGCCCATCAAAAGATCGCCGATAAAGCACGCCATCTCGTAATTCATAATTTGTTGCCCGCTCTTTAACTTGTGTGCCTCCAATCTATTTTTTGGTACCTCTCCTTCATTAAGTACGCGTGAAGTTCTACTCTCCGCCTTCCTCGCGACATTGCATTTCATCTACTACCATCATTATATCTCGCTTCTTGTTCTTCCTCTTTATTAATTGATGGCGCCAAGTAGTGTCTCGTATTTTGATATTCCTCGCAATGGGTCTGTCATCATACTTGATATAAATGCAAAAGCGCCTCATGAGTCTATTATCTCTCCTTGATATGTGCCTCCATTTTATTTTTGGTATCTCGTGCCGACAATTCTTCGACATGCTTTTTGTACTTTTTCAAAGATGGATTATTTGTAGTGTATTTCTCTTACCCGATGAATTGCTAGTTGCGAATCACCTGTAATCCTTATATTCTCCAATTTCATTTCTATTGCAAGTCGCAGAGCATGTATTATAGCTTCATACTGCTTCATTATTCGTGGATTCAAACTCCAATCTAAAAGAGAAAGCTAATTTATTGCCTTCTCGTGAAATCATAACAATTCCCACTCCATTTCCTTCTCCATTTGATGATCCATCTACTAATATTTCCCATCCTGTCTGTTCCAGCTTAGCAAGTCTTTTGGGTCTCCATACTCTTCTTCTACATCCATCATTTCATCTATCGCTTCATCTTCTTCCAAGGGAAATTTCGCTAAAAAGTCTCCGCGACAACCCGTGACTTAGTTGAGGATAATATCTCATACTTGAGCTTACAATGGCTTATTTGAGCATTCCATCTTTCAACTCTTCCCGATCTTTTGAATGTTTCATCACCGACTCAATTGGTATTTTTGTGACTACCTTAATAGTATGCGCTTGAAAATATATGCGAAGCTTGAATGTTGCATAAACTAATGCCGTGGATTAATTTTTCGATCTTCAATAATTTTTTTCTCGCGGCATTAAAAGTTTTGTCGATGTAATAGATTGGTTTTTCTACCTCAAGGTCCATTCGCAGAAACCGCACTTAAGGCATGCGAAGTCGTCGCGAGGTATATTAATAATTCCTCTCCCGGGTTCTCGCCTTCCGCATAATGGATATATCCATTAAATGTTCTTTGATCCCTTGTAAAGGCTTTTCACATTCGTCCGTCCACTTAAACTTCGATCCTTTTTCGTAACGCTGAAAAAGTGTTTACATTTATCGGATGACCGCGAGATGAACCTTCCTAGTGATGCTAACAACCCATTCAGCTTTTGAACATCCTTTACTGTCCGCAGTGTGTTTCTTGATATCGCGAATCGTTTTTACTTTCTCCGGTCGACATGTATTCCTTCCTTTGATACAATGTAACCCAAGAACTTCCCCGACGCAACTCCGAAGGTACATTTTTCTCGATTTACTTTGATGTTAAAACGCCTCATCTCGCTCAAAAATTTCTTTCAGTGTCTCGCACGTGATCTTCTCGCCTTCTTACTTTTTACCAAAGATGTCATCTACGTATACCTCTAGTGTTTTATGTATCCATTCGCGAATACCTCTTCTACCATCCTTTGATACGTTGCTCCAAAGATTTCGCAGACCAAACGGCATTTTAGTATAGCAATATAATCCTCTTGGAGCGAAGAAAGCAAGATGTTTGATCTTCCTCATGAGAGGAATCTTGGTTGTAACCTTTGTACCCGCTCCGCAGATGATACTCTTTCATTCCCCTACGATTCACTAGTTGTGGAATATCCGCAATGGAAAACCTGTCTTTAGGGCAAGCTTTATTTAAATCAAGGAAATCAATGCAAATCCTTATTCCCTTTGTTCTTCTTTGGAACTATAACCATATTCGCTATCCATTCAGTGGTATTTTGCTTGTCTAATAATTCTTGCATCTAGCATCTTTCTCAGCTTCTTCTTCTATCTCGAGGGTGATATGTCGTTGCTATCTTTCTAATTCTTTGTTTAAATGGCTTCACATTTTTATCAATTTCTAACTTGTGACAAAGCGATCGACGGATCTATACTAGTGCATTTCATCCATATCCCACGCGAAGATGTCTTTATAATCTCGCAACAAGTCGACGCTTCTTTTCTCTTCATCTCGCTTCCATGTTAGTTCCAATCTTTAGCATCTTGGGTTTTTCCTTAGTTCCAATATTCACTTCTTTGGTTTGTTCGCCGCGACGTAATCGGCCTTCGGTTATCCCATAGGGGTTGGTCCTTTTGGTTCTTTCGCAAGATCATTTTCTTCTCCCGAGGTCTCGCTAGTTATGCCTTTTCCTTCCTTTGCTCTTATCATATAAACTCAAACTCTTCTTCTTTCTTAGCCACCACGCCATCTTTTTGCGATACTTTGATATATTCTTTCGCTTGTTTACTTGTTCCTCGCAACACTTTACTTCATTTTGATAATATATTCTTCCTTTAGTAGCATCCCTTTGATCTTGCCAATTCCAAAGGGGTGTAGGAAACTTGATACATTGATGAAGCGTTGACGCCACGCCTTTTATTGCATGTACCCATGGTCTTCCTAGTAATATGTTGTACGGTGATTCCATATCCACTACACTTAATGTCACCCGTGTTTCAATTCCTCCTAACGGAATACGATTCTTATCTCCCCTTTAACTTTTGTAACGGATTTACCAAAACCTTGAATATTGTATGCCGCGAAAATCATATCTTCGTCTTTATATCCCATCTTTTTGTAAGCGTGATAGAACATGATGTTCACCAGACTCCCCGTATCGATTAAAACTCCATTCACCATCCATGTTTTCACCGTGTTCTCCGATTCCTCTCCTTCCTTATACGCGCCATCGTGATCACCAAAGGAGATGTGTGATCCAAATTTTCTTTGGATATTTCCCGCCGTGAATGTTATCTCTTGCTTTTCCCAATTCTTCAAAGGTGATGCCATTTCTCTATCCGTAATCTTCTTTCCTTCAAATCCCGTTTGTGTATTCTTCCTTTGATATTTTCATGAAATTCGCTAATCATTACTCTTGTGTCTCGTGCCGCATGCCATATCTTTTCCATCCGATTTAAGATTTTCCTTTCTCATTTTCCCCGATTCAAACAACTTTAATTGCAATCTTCTCTCTTTTACAAATGATCGTCCCTGTTTCTAGCGCATATGTAGTTGCAAGAAATCCCACACTACACCCTTACTCGATTTTGCTTGACTAATCCATTGAAAGACGTATGATCAAGAATATTTATTAATTGATTCCCGAAATGTTTACACCGACAATAGAATTACACTTGGAAATTAAAGCGCTCTTAAACTTTTTCTCTCCTAATGACTTGCTTCACCATTCAAAAGATCTCTCCTTTAATGCACTCATTTAGTCCTTTATATAGGGTAATACATAGTGGATGACAGCCTAAGCTATCCTTTATTTTCTGGAATGTCTCGCGAAGTGTCGCAAGTGCACGAATATTCATTCTCGCGACACTTCTTAACCTCGCCAGGTTTCATGTCTTCCAATTGTTTTGTTTGTCGTTATTCATCGGGCGCTTATTTTAGCTCCCTGCGACTCCCTCGCGACACCATCGTTTATTTATCCCGCGAACCTTGTCCGTTGCGATATTATGATCCTACAGGGCCACTTGTGCCGCATGCCATAGTTTTGACCACTTAGTGGACAGCTGTCCAGATTTATATGCATTTCAAGAGTCCAAGTCCGAGCAAGCCAATGCATTATACCAGAGACAAGAGAACAACCCTTATTCTCAAACCTACAACCCAGGTGGAGGAATCACCCTAACTTCTCATGGTCCAAGGGACCCGTACAAGGGGGACCAACACATAACAACCAAGGATACTCATATCCTAGAAACCCCCAAGTACAACCACCCCCTCAAGACTCGTCGAGAAAAAGACTAGCTTGGAAGAATGTGTCATTCTCGCTGACCCAAGGTCTTTCAAAACTTGAGAAAACTACCGACCAACGCCTCACAACCCTAGATCTTAAGATAGGGCAACTGGTGATGCATTGAATGAGAGAGAAAAGAAAATTCCCTAGTCAACCCCTACAAAATCCAAAGATCGTGGTTTCAAGCAGGCTCCTCTACCCGCAATGAAACTTCACATAGTCAAGCGAATGTCATCACCACTCTCCGAAGTGGTAGAATTATTGAGAACCATGTAGGTGTACCACCATCAAGCGAGTCTACATCGGACTCCCAAGTACACACACAACACCACGTAAAACATCTAATGTAGAGAACGAATCTCGAGCCTCGTTGATAAAACCAAGAGTCCTACTAATATAGATGTTCCTCCGTGCTAAGTCATGTTCCCGTTGCTCCATTTCCACAACGGTTGGTGCAATGTAAGGGGGTACCTAATACAACGAGATGTTGGAATTGTTCAAAAGAGTTAACATAAACATTCCATTTCTCGAAGCAATCGTGCAAATACCGCCTATGCTAAGTTTTTGAAGGACTCGTGCACACAAAAGCGAAAGCTTCATGTGCATAAGCGTGCCTTTCTCACCGAGCAAGTAAGTTCAATTATTCAAAACAAAACCCCACCTAAGTTTAAAGACCTGTAGCCCAACTATCTCTTGTACTATAGGTGAGCATACAATCGAAAAGCTTTATTGACTTAGGAGCTAGTGTGAATCTACCGCCATATTCTCGTGTATGTGCGGTTAGGTCTTGGGGAATTGCAACCCACTCCGTCACGCCACAATTAGCGACGTATCCGTGCGAATCCCTGAGAATCGTTGAAGATGTGCTAATCAAGGTTGATAAATTTTATTTCCTGTGGACTTCATTGTGTTAGATACACAACTCGTGCATAATCCTCAAAATCATATTCCCGTTATCTTAGGACGCCCTTCTGGCAACGCCAAACGCTATCATAAATTGTCGAGCGGATATTGAATTTGTCTTTTGGCAACATGATGTAGAATCAATGTCTTTCGTGTGAACCAACAACCCATAGAGTGTGATGATGATGAATTGCACGAGGTTAACATGATTGAGAGTCCGATTCAAGACTCATTGCCCGATATTTTGTCAGTGGACCCTGTGCAAGCATGTTTAGACAATTTTGACTTAGATCTCTTCAGTTCTGAGTACATTAGTGAAGTCCACTCTTTGCTAGAGTCTGTGCCACCCATGGATATTGCTAAATGGCATAATGCAGTGGAACCCTTCCACTCTCTGATACCAAATCTGCCCCACCTCTTGATACACCACCTAAGCTTGATTTGAAACCTTTACCCGATACCTTGAAGTATGCATTCTTAGGTCCTTCAGAGACTTTACCTGTGATTATTGCATCATGTTTAGACACGGAACAGGAAGTCAACTTTTAGAAGTACTTAAAGAGCATAAAGGAGCCTTAGGTTGGACCATCTCCGATCTTAAGGGTATAAGTCCCACAATTTGCATGCATCACATAAACCTTGAGGAGAACACTAAACCATCTAGGGAAATGCAAAGGAGACTTAACCCCAACATGAGAGATGTTGTCAAGGGTGAGATTCTCAACCGCTTGACGCGGTATCATCTACCCCGTCCCTCGATAGCAGCTGGGTCACCCTATTCTGTAGTACCCAAGAAGTCCGGCATTATCGTTGTTCAAAACGAGATGAATGAGTTCCTTCCCACCCGTGTGACCACCGGGTGGCGAGTATGTATTGATTATAGAAAACTGAACACAAGAACCAAGAAAGACCATTTTCCCCTTCCCTTCATTGACCAAATGGCCGGAAAGGTTAGCCAAACATAAGTACTACCGCTTCTTAGATGGCTATTCGCTACAACCAAATTCACATAGCACCCGAAGACCAACAAAAGACCACATTTACATGTCCTTATGGAACATTTGCTTATCGTCGTATGCCTTTTGGGCTGTGCAATGCACCCGCTTACTTTTCAACGTTGCATGATGAGCATTTTTCCGACATGGTAGATAAGTTTCTTGAGATTTTTATGGATGATTTTTCCGTGTTTGGATCTTCATTTGATGAGTGTTTGCATCACCTCACATGTGTGCTAGTTAGGTGTAAGGAGAAGAGTTTGGTCTTGAATTGGGAAAATGCCATTTTATGGTTAATGCAGCATTGTTTTAAGGCATATCATCTCGGAAAAGGCATAGAAGTAGACAAAGCCAAGGTAGATCTCATTCAACAGCTTGCCTCAACCTCGCCTCCGTGAGGGACATCGATCATTTCTAGGCCATGCGGATTTTTACCGCCGATTCATCAAAGACTTTAGTAAAATTTCACGACCTTTGTGCAATCTTCTTGCAAAAGATGTTGCATTTGTCTTTGATGATGCTTGTAAGGAAGCATGGGAGCAATCAAGGCTCTCTCTTACATCTCGCCCCTATAGTCGACCCCTGATTGGTCATTACCATTTGAGATTATGTGTGATGCGTCTGACTATGATGTAGGAGCTGTTTTAGGCCAACGAGTAGACAAACTCCCTTATGTGATCTACTATGCTAGTAAAACACTTAATGATGCTCAATTGAATTATTCCACTACCGAGAAGGAGTTGCTAGTCATTGTGTTTGCATTAGACAAGTTTAGATCTTATTTGATAGGGTCTAAGGTCATCATTTATTCCGATCATGCCGCATCGAGATATCTTTTGTCTAAGAAAGATGCTAAGGCTCGCGTCTAATTCGATGGATACTCTTGCTACAAGAGTTCAACTCGAAATTCGAGATAAGAAAGGGTCGAGAATGTTGTTGCCGATCACTTGTCTAGGTTGAATGTTGAATCTTCCATGAGTCTCGTGTTGATTAGGGAATCATTCCCCGATGAGCAATTGATGCTTGTGTCGGAGATGCCTTGGTTTGCTGATATTGTGAACTACCTTGCTACAGGTAGAATGCCCTTGCATTGGTCTAAACAAGACCGTTCCAAGTTCTTGGCTGAAGTTAAACATTTCCTTTGGGATGACCCATATTTGTTTAAGTACTGCCAAGACCAAATCATTAGGAGATGTGTCCCCACTCCGAACAAAGGGACGCCATCTCTTTCTGTCATGACCATGCATGTGGAGGCTAATTTAGTGCCAAGAAAACCGCCGCAAAGATCTTGCAAAGCGGTTTCTATTGGCCAACACCGTTTAAGGATTGCCATGCATTCTCGTGTTGCTTGTGACCGATGCGAAATTAGAAGTATATCTAGAGAAACATGATGCCCTTACAACCCATATTGATTGTTGAGCTGTTTGATGTTTGGGGCATTGATTTCATGGGTCCATTTCCGACTCAAGGTAAGTTGTACATCCTTGTAGCAGCGATTATGTCTCTAAGTGGGTAGAGGCCATTGCATCCAAAACCAACGACCATAAAGTTGTTCTTTCCTTTCTTAAGGAGAACATTTTCTCCGCGTTTTGGAACCCCGAGAGCGATAATCGTTGATGGAGGTAGTCATTTCCGCAATAGACCCTTTGAATCACTAGTGCGCAAGTATGGAATCACTCATAAGGTCGCAACACCTTACCATCCTCAAACCAGGGCCAAGTAGAAGTCTCTAATAGGGAAATTAAGCATATCCTTGAGAAGACCGTCAATCCTTCTAGGAAAGATTGGTCTTTGCGCTTAAATGATGCTTTATGGGCCTATAGGATCGCATACAAGACTCCCACTGGGATGTCTCCTCATGCACTTGTGTACGGAAAAGCATGTCATCTACCTATTGAGTTAGAACACCGTGCATATTGGGCAGAAGAAGTTGAATTTTGATCTTGATAAAGCCGGTACCGTAGAAAACTTCAACTCAATGAGTTAGAAGAATTGAGAAATGATGCATATGATAGTGCCAAAACGCATAAACATGAACGAAGGTGTTTCACGACAAGCGCATTTTGCGCAAGTCTTTCACCCTGTGTCGAACGTTTTATTGTAATAACACTAGATTGCACTTGTTTCCGTGGAATCTACGCTCTAGATGGACAGACCATTCGTGGTACGCACTGCCTTTCCCCATGGAGTCAGAGAAGTTGAAAACCCAAAGAAACAAGAACATCTTCAAAGTCAATAGTCGAGATTGAAACCATTTCGGAGCATCTTCCACTGAAGTTGAGACCGTTGACTTGGAAGACCCCATCTATGTGGACTCGATCTAGTTCACTTGTGTACATACATATGGACTAAAAATCCATCATCTTTCCCTTTTCTTTTTTCTTTTTCTTTTTGCATAATTTTGATGTGTGCTAACCAACCTTTTGTCTTGTTCTTGATTGTTTGCTTTCAAAGCATTCATCTTTCTATGGTTTAGCAACACCCTTTACATCCGTAATCTCTTCCCTTTTCTTTATTTAACATAGTTCTCTTGTATGTGACTTTTAAATTCTTATTATCTGTTGACACATTGAGGACAATGTTTAATTTAGGTTTGGGGGTGTGATTTGCATATAGAGTTTTTAGTCTTTTTGTTTTACTTAGTCTTTTTGTTTTACTTTTTGTATATTAAAAAAAAAAAAAAAAAAAAAAAAAAAAAAAAAAAAAAACTCAAAATTTGCATAAAAACCTCCAACTTTTAGAGATTTTAGAGTCACTAGCATGCTTCTAGCTATGTTTACATAGAGAGTCCGACCGAAATAACAAGAACTTGAAGTATCGAGAACGCAATCGGGTTCCTTAGTTGATTAGAGCGTTAAAGTCTGATTTAACCATACCTGAGGGCGAATTAGGTGTTGTTTAGATATTCGGTAGTAGAATTGTGATCAACCATAGTGGAGACTACCCATTTTACATCAAGCGAGGTACCGACCTTCACTCTTTGTGACTTTCTATAAAAGCTTTTAGAGTGTGTGTCACCGTACGTCAATTCCGGTAGGAATGGTGAGCTACCCAACTTCGCACCACTTTCAAAGACTACTTTTGTTCTCTTGAGTGCTAATTCCGCCAATCATGAGGGTGACGCCTAAAGATGAAAACTCCTTCTAAATATCGATTTGCGCTAGCATCACTCTCTCAATCGCCAGTTCCATAGAAACACATCATCATCAAGCAGTTTTGAGCAACACGTAATATTCAAGAAAAGTTGAGATAGTCCAAGGTTTGCGTGCAACAAAGAAAAGAAAAGAAAATAGGATGAGAATTAATGAAGTTTGTAAAATCAAGACAATACAAGTTATGGAAATTGTGTGATATAGTCTTTCATCCATGGAGTTAGTAGTTTTATTGTTTTTATTTTCAATTAATGTATATAGTGAAGTTCTTAAAAAAAAAAAAAAAAAAAAAATTGTAGTTTATTTTCTTAGTTTTGATACCACCATGGTAAAGAAGAAAATTCCAAGTAACAAGGAAATTGAGTAGAAAAGTTAAAAATTGTCAAGTTTTGTGAAGTTTAGAAGTTCGTCATCAACATTTGAAGACCGAAGACCGGAAGAGTGAAGACGTTTCTATGGTTCCTATGAGAGATTGATGTTAATTGCCGATCGGGTGAGAAGTGAGTGAGTACTCCCACCCTTGCTAATGGTTGATTTCCTTTCTTAGAGATCATCGTAAAAAGATTCTTTGTCCACATTTGTGGAGTCTCCAGATTTTATTTCTAAGGTTATCCTTCTTACCTACAACGTGTGCAGATTTTCTCTTTATTCCCGCCGCACACATGAGAGACTAAAAAGCGATCTTTTTTGAGTGCAATTATCATAAAACCCTAATGGTGAGGTAGAAGTTGAGACTTATGATCACAATCAATCCGAATTCTTTTCATATGGTATGGTTACTTTCGCCAAAGACTTAAGGATGAGAATGCGTTCTTTTTAGTAGTTCTAACTTCTTGTTACTAGCACGCAGTAAACTCTATGTCCTCATAGCTTCTTGGAGGCTTGAGACTCTTTTACACTCGGGTTGGAGAAGGTTTTGTGGGTACACCTGCAAACCCTCACGAGACTACAACTCGTCCACTAGGGACACCTAGGGGTTTAAAGGCTTAGTGCATACGCTAAATGCATTCGAGAGACCCGCGACAGGGTATAGTTAGGATTTCTTATTTTCTGTTTCACTTGAGGACAAGTAAAATTCGTGTTTGGGGTATTTGATGAGTGCCAAATAGTGCATATTTATACACCTTTTTATTGGCATTTTACTCATCTTTGCGTTTAAATCGTATATTATCCTGCATTCGTGTTTTCTTTGTTTTTTCAAGAATAAATATTTGTATTAATTAATTTTGTGTTTTTAGGTAATAAATAAAGCTCTGGAGAATCCGAGGAGCCAAAAGAGCGAAGAATTGAGTCGAGCATCTATGGAGCAAAGCCAAAGCCCGCGCACGCAATGCTTGCAACCCAACAAGTAACAACTCATCTACAAGACACTGGTTTGAGCTAGACCACCCGCGACCCGGATCCTGAGCTCCGTACACTCCAAGCCGTTGAGATCTCATCTTGCCGCATCCTACGCCGCCGCCTCCTACGCATCGACCTTGATGTCTCCGCTCCACACCAGATCACCCCAGCTTCATCCTCTGAGCTGCTCAGACCGGTCCCCCAAAGATCCAACGCTGAGGCACTTCCCATCATCCTTCGCCCTCGCTTCACATCAAAGCACCCTATACCTATACCACCTCGAGCTAACCTCATTTCTCCTCACTTTCTCTTTCTTCCCCCATACTTCCATCGCAGAAAACCCCATCGACCATACCTCCACCTCCTTCTTCCATGCCTTTTTACAGAGCCATCACCTCTCTCGTCATCGCCAACAACTCCTCTAGCTCCTTATCCGCCACCCTTGCATCACTTATCTCCATCCATAGCTTCTCTCTAACCTAGAAGCTAGGGGTTGAGATGATTGAAGTTAGGGTTTTCATCAACCACCCTCGATGTCGATTCCAGGTCGAGAAGAGCTAAGGAAGGGAAATAAGGTGTTTGGCCAATGTAGTAGTTAGTGAGGATTGTTTTTGTGAGTTATAAATTGGGTTTTTGATGTAAGAGAAAACTAGTCAGCTTTAGTTTCAATTTAGGGTTCTTAGTTTTAATTTGTAATTTTAATTTGAAGTCTGCTTTAGCATGTTTAGTATGGGCTATTCGTATTGCTAGGATTTACATGAAACCCTAGCCTGCTTTCCGTGGTTCAACTTAATGTGAATTATTCTTGGCATGCTTTAATTGATAAGTAAGTTTCATTGTTAACATCTCAATGTCGCTTCTCACAATGAATGTCATGCATCCATTGTAGTTAGTTTACATTGTGTTGAGTGTGTTCAACTCATATTTTGATTGCTAATGCTATCTCTTAGATTATTTGTACTTAACTAGACATCTAATGCTCCGAGTAGTACTGAGTTGATACTTGAAACTTCAAACGGTGAAACCCTTAGGTATATGATGAGTTGACACACTATCTTACCTCGCCTTAGGAACAAGAGTATTCACTTTAGTTGAATTGCATAACTTGAAATAGTGGTGGATTGGCAATCCTAGTATCCTTCTTAATCATCTCTGTTATAGTTCATTTTGCCTCAATCTTGCAAACTTTCATCTCGACAAAGACTTTAAACAAAAGCCTTTGTATCTCTGGGCTACTTACCCTCAAAACACTTGGAAGCCTTAGAATAACATAGCACACCCTAGTTCCCGTGGAAAGACTCCGTGCTTGCCATCGCTTCTTCAAAGGCCTGCGGCACTTGCGCATTAAGACATGGAAAAGCATCTTTAGCTCCTATCAAGTTTTGGGTTCTCGCGTGATAAATCAACCAAGAGAAAAAGTCTCGCAAATGGCATGCTCACTGTGTTTTCGCCATAACTAACTTGGGTTTCCAAGTGTGGCTTATGTTTTTTGTACCACAGGGGCTTGGCAAATGAGTACAAATGCACAAGAATATGCTCTGCAATATAAGGTTCAGCTCAAGGAATAAATCAAGATATCCTATTCTTCATTCATTCATTCAAGGTTAGAGATACATTACCACTAGTGCAATACTGGGTTTAGGCAATTCCACCCTGGTTTTGCTGCTCCTTTGCTTATCTTGAGTTTGCTCCACAAGTAGCCTTCGTAATTGTCTTTGGTTGTTGAGAATGTGTATAAATACATTCGAGCCAAAGCTAAGCTCCATTTTTTGCCCTTTAGCTTCTTGTACTTAGATACGACGAGCCAAAGGAAGTCTTCATTTTTATCTTTGACTGGCTGAGAAAAGCCAAAGATAACCTTCATCTTTATCACTGTCCCGGGACTCGCTGGGAAAGTATATGGATATGTTCGAGTCAAGGACAGCCTTCATATTTTTCTTTTTGGCCGAGAACGTATATGAACACGTTTTAGCCAAAGATAACCTTCGCCTTTGACTATAGCAACAGATTTAGGTAATGATTGGAGCCAAGGACTATTTTCTTCTTGTCTTTGGCTGTTGAGAATGTATATTGATCGGTTGTCACCGACACAAATATAAATTACACTTTCTTACTACTCAAAATATATAATGAAGCAAGGGCAAGAAGGGATCGTTCTCACATAGAGGTCTTGGTTGTCAAATTGTTTCTGATTGTGTAAATAAAAATAAAAATAAAAGCAAAACAATAAAAACTAAACACGCAAATCAAGAATGAGAAAGTATTGGTCATGGATTTCGTCTTCAATCACAAACATGTTTTCAAAACAATAATTAGAATTGATATTTTAATCTCAACTTTTATCAAAGGCCCTAGAATACCTTGATCGCAAGAATATCCCGCTAATCTCCTCTTGTCATCAACAAACACATTAAAAGATGCTAATATGAATTCTATCTAAAAGAACAACCTAACGTAAAAGCACTAATCAAGTTTAATTCCTGATGCATTAAGTTCTATGAAATCAAAGTTAATCAAAGCAATCGAACGTGTAAAAGCACTAATCCGATTTAACAAAGGTTATGGTTCATAAGATCATAAGAATATATCACTACAAACTATAATCTTATTTATGCTACTTGGGCAATCAGAATTATCACTTTTATAATAACCCTAATCTAGCAATAAAGATGAAAGCAAACTCAATCGATTCGCGACTCGACTAAACAAGCATTCAAATCATGTAACAATATTAATAAGGAATCATAAACGATAATATGAGAGAAAACTAATTTATTGAACAAAAAAACTCATGTTGGAAATCCAACTAATCCATAACCAAAAGAAAACCTAGCTCATATTCATGGAGTTCATAACAAGAAGAAAGAGAAAAGACTTCATGGTGTAAACCCTAGAAAACAAAGTAGTAGGCCAAAAAATATAAAAGATAATAAATAGATATATACATAGTTCTAAAAGTCTTTCCTTTAAATATTCTTGTTTCCAAAATTAGGTCTAATTCTCAAAGGTCCAAAAGAAAGAAGTCCACCATGCCCATGTGAGAGAAACATGTAGAAAATATGTCCCAAAAGAGGTCACCGAAAATCGTATCAGGCATGAAATTGACTGCAGAAAGTCGCGGCAGAATTATTTCTGTGTGACTGCAGAAAGTCCACCGGCCACGGCCAATCAAGTCGACGGTTCGGGTCAATCAGCCAGACACTGAGTCAAACTGGCCAACTGGGCTTAAAACGACTGAGTCGTAGTATGAGTCGAAGCCAACCCGGCCAAGACCGAGTCAGAGTGTGAATCGGCCACCGATCGAGCCGAGTCGTTTTGCTTAGGCCATTGCATGTGCCAACACTTGTGATGCATAACCCTTGTGCTTCCAGCCCTATGATGGCCCCGCACAACCCCTTTGGTTCCTTCCTCACTTGCCTTCACTCGCACATCAATTATCCTCCATGTCTCACTCAGTAAACACCCATTTCAGGTCTTCTAATGCATCTCATATAACTTCTTTTACTCAATTCCCGCACCTCTTGGAAACAATCACTACCACCGTAGCCGGCATACTAACATCAAACTCCAAATCCACTAGATCCAATAGCTATTTCGCAACTCCGTTGCACTGTAACCCATGGACCACAATACAATCAATCGCAATCAGAAAGTACAATCGCATAGAACTGAATGCCTATCACCAAGACATTCATTCATTCCTAGCTTCTCAAACTAACAACTTCAACAACAACGATACAAGCTATCACCGCAATTACATATCACCTTATTCACCCGCATTACTCCTTTCTTTCTTCATTCTTCTACCCAATTCCATTTGAATTACAACACCTCGTAACTCCCACTCCATGTTACGTGTACACCAGCTCCTCCTCTTCTTCCCAATTTAACACAAATCAGCGCCATCAGCCTTCCAACAATCCTCACTGCCATCAAAGCCTCAACTCAAGCCAAAACCTCAAGCTCGTAACCAACACCATCTCGACCATTTCATCCACTTGAGTCAGAATCGCAAGTCACAAACAAGACCACCGCAACATTACCATTCCAACTACCCCCGCAATATCATTAGTACCAATCACAACCAACTTCTCGTAATTCCACCAACCACTCAACACAACTCATGAAAAACACCATCTCTCGTCTATAGGTAGAAGCACATTCTATTCCCTTTGTTGTATTTGAGTCAGCAACACTTGTTAATTCCAACCGGCAGCCTTCATAATCCAGCCTGCACCTATTTACCACTGCAAAACTCCCTTGTAACTCCATTACTATTCTCATCACCAATGCCAACAATAATATAAAACACTTAATCGCACCACAAACCATCCACCGCTACTTTAAAAACCATGCTACCATTCCATCTCTTCGCCATCAATGCCTTTGAATTTGAAATACCACCATCAACACCGCCACAAACCTCACCAACCAACTCATCCTAACTCTTGATCGAAAAACCACCAACACAACAACATCGATTTTCGCCGTAACCATCTCTCCTTTCATCTCATATTCAAAAGCAAACCCATCTTCTATTTCATCATTTAGCACCTGCTCTTCTTCTCGATTCTCAAATCCCATCTCACCAGTAACGCATATAAAACCCTAATTTCTCTTCATCTCATGACCACAAAAACGCAACTTCATCCATCTCACTTGCAAGACCGCCAACAATATCAACATCTCACCATTATCGATCCCTTTGAAAAAGACTACCTCTTTCGCATTGGTTTCAATCTATCAATTGGCACCAACCCATGTCTGTTTATTACTCATCCATTTCATCATGAACTGGCCGATAACAACAGTGCCGCAAATCCATGATAGCTTTAATCATCTTCTCCCGATTTTCACAGATCAACCCGCGGAAATCAATCACAACGGCAACAACCAATCCTCGATGTCGATTTCGATTTCTCCATCTCGCTCGCCGCATCTCTATTTCTCTTCTCAATTTCTCATCAAATGGGAAGAACTAAATGAATGTACACAATGACCTCTAATCGGGGTTTTATGGGGGATGGCTATTCGCACCCATGTGCTAATGGATGTGGACACCCCATAATAGCCCCATAACCTTAGCCGGGCTATCTTTAACACTCCTCCTAAAGAGAGTTTACCCTTATCCTTGACCTGCTCCAGATAGTGTTCTCCCATGAAATGACAATTTTGCCATTTTTACTCAAATCGGTTGATTTCTTCTTCTTTTTCTTCCGTGTGACTCTAGTACCTAATAACTCAAAACACGCGTAAAGTACATAATTCACAAGCAAAATAGCAAAGAAAGCGTAACTACAAGATATAAATTAGGTGTTTTAGACACCTATCATATATAAATACATTCAAGCCAAAGATAAGCTCCATCTTTGCTCCTCGATACTTGATTTAGATACGCATTTGAGCCAAGGGCAAGAAATGTCTTTAGCAATCATACTTAATTAGATACGCATGTAACCAATGACAATCTTCGTTTTAATCTTTGGTTGTTGAGAAGAGCCAAAGATAAGCTCGTATTTTGCTCCCCCGGTCGCTTGTACTTAGATACGTATGAGCCAAGGACACTCTTTGTAATTGTCTTTGGTTGTTGAGAATGTGTATAAATACATTCGAGCCAAACATAAGCTTCATTTTTGCCCTCTGATTCATTTACTTAGATATTATGAGCCAAGGACAACCTTCATTTTGTCTTTGGTTGTTGAGAATGTATATGAATACATTCGAGCCAAAGATAAGCTCCATCTTTGCCCCCTCGTATGTTTACTTAGATACGCTTTGAGCCAAGAGCAGCCTTCGTAATTGTCTTTGGTCTGTTGAGAATGTGTATAAATACATTCGAGCCAAAGATAAGCTCCATTTTGCCTTCGGATGCTCGTACTTAGATATGTACGATCCAAGGACAATTTTCATATTGTCTTTGGCTGTTGAGAATGTATATGGATACATTCGAGCCATAGATAAGCTCCATCTTTGCGGATGTTTGTACTTAGATTATTTGATCCAATGACAACCTTCGCTTTTTCTTTGGTTGTTGAGAATGTATATAAATAAATTCGATCCAAAGATAAGCTCCATCTTTTCCCCTGGATGCTCGTACTTAGATACGTATGAGCCAAGGGCAGCCTTTCGTAATTGTCTTTGGCAGTTGAGAATGTGTATAAATACATTCGAGCCAAATCTAAGCTCCATTTTGCCCTTAGCTTCTTGTACTTAGATACGTACGAGCCAAAGGAAGTCTTCATTTTTATCTTTGGTATTGAGAAAAGCCAAAGATAACCTTCATCTTTATCATTGTCCTTGGGATTGTTGGGAAAGTATATGGATATGTTCGAGTCAAGGACAGCCTTCATATTTTTCTTTAGCTGCCGAACGTATATGATAACGCTTTAGCCAAAGATAACCTTCGTCTTTGACCATAGCGATTCGTGCTTAGGCAATGCATGTTGAGCTAAGGACAGTCTTCTTTCTTGTCTTTGGCTGTTGAGAATGTATATTGATCGGTTGTCAGCCGACACAAATATAAATTACACTTTCTTACTACTCAAAATATATAATGAAGCAAGGGAAAGAAGGATCGTTCCTACGAAGAGTGTCTTCATTGTCAAATTGTTTCGGTTCCTATAAATAACATAGAGGATTTTCGATTGTGTAAATAAAAATAAACAAAAAGCAAAACAATAAAAACTAAACACGCAAATCAAGAATGAGAAAGTATTGGTCATGGATTTCGTCTTCAGTCACAAACATGTTTTCAACACAATAATTAGAATTGATATTTTAATCTCAACTTTTATCAAAGGCCCTAGAATACCTTGATCGCAAGAATATCCCGCTAATCTCCTCTTGTCATCCCAACAAACACATTAAAAGATGCGAATATGAATTCTATCTAAAAGAACAACCTAACGTGTAAAAGCACTAATCAAGTTTAATTCCCTAGATGCATTAAGTTTCTATGAAATCAGGCCAATCAAAGCAATCGAACGTGTAAAAGCACTAATCCGATTTAACAAAGGTTATGGTTCACATAAGATCATAAGAATATATCACTACAAACTATAATCTTATTTATGCTACTTGCAATCAGGAATTATCACTTTTTGCGTATAATAACCCTAATCTAGCAATAAAGATGAAAGCAAACTCAATCGATTCGCGACTCGACTAAACAAGCATTCAAATCATGTAACAATATTAATAGTGAATCATAAACGATAATATGAGAGAAAACTAATCTATTGAACAAAAACTCATGTTGGAAATCCAACTAATCCATAACCAAAAGAAAAACTCTAGCTCATATTCATGGAGTTCATAACAAGAAGAAAGAAAAACTTCATGGTGTAAACCCTAGAAAACAAAGTAGAGGCCAAAAAATAGATAAAAGATAATAAATAGATATATACATAGTTCTAAAAGTCTTTCCTTTAAATAGCTCTCTTGTTTCTAAAATTAGGTCTAATCTTCAAAGGTCCAAAAGAAAGAAGTCCACCAAGCCCATGTGTGAGAAAACCCATGTAGAAAATATGTCCCAAAGAGGTCAGGAAAAGCGGGTATTGTGGCCGGAAATTGACCGAAAAAGTCGCAAGGCAAACTATTTCGGGTGGCCAGGCCAAAGTCCACCTGGTCACCGGTCAATCGTCAGGTCAGTGCGGTCAGGCGGAGTCGGGACACGAAGTGGCAAGGTCAACTTGGTTCAAACCGGCCAAAGTCGAGTATGAGTCGAGTCACCCGGGCCACTGAAGTCGAGTATGAATGGGTCACTGATCGAGCCGAGTCGTCTTGGCTTAAAGCCATTGTGTGCCAACACTTGTGATGCACAATCCTTGTGCTTCAGCCATGATGGCCTCCTGCACAACCCCTTTGGTTCCTTCCTCACTTGCCTTGTTTGCACATCAATTATCCTCCATGTCTCACTGTAAACACCCATTTCAGTCTTCTAATGCATCTCATATAACTTCTTTACTCAATTCCTGCACCTCTTGAAACAATCACCACCACCGTAATGGGCACATTGACTACACAAACCAAACCACTCGAGCCAATAGCCATTTCGCAACTCCGTTGCACCGTAACCCATGGACCACAATACACAATCTGAACTGCAATCTGTAAAGTACAACTGCAATAGAACTGGAACTGTCTATCACCAGCACATTCATTCATTCATTCATTCCTAGCTTCTCAAACTAACAACTTCAACAACAACGATGCCAAGCTACTCGCCTGCAATTACATATCACCTTATTTTGCATTACCCTTTCTTTCTTCATTCTTCTACCCAATTCCATTTCCAATTACAGCACACCTTAACTCCCACTCATGTTACGTCTTTGTAGCTCCTCTTCTTCCCAATTTAACACAAATCGGCGCCATCAGCTTGACAATCCTCATCCAGTGCCATCAAAGCCTTGAACTCAAGCCAAAACCTCAAGCTCGGAACCAACACCATCTGGACCATTTCATCCACTTGAGTACAGAAGCGCAAGTTACAAACAAGACCACCTGCAACATTACCATTCCAACTACCCCTGCAATATCATTAGTACCAATCACAACCAACTTCTGCAATTCCAGCTCAACCACTCAACACAACTCATGAAAAACACCATCTTTGTCATATAGGTAGAAGCACATTCATTCCCTTGTTGTATTTGAGCTCAGGCAACACTTGTTAATTCCAGCTGCAGCTTCATAATCCAGTCCAGACCTATTTCAGTTCACTGGCAAAACTCCCTTGTAACTCCATTACTATTCTCATCACCAATGCCAACAACAATAGCAACACCAGAACTGCACCACAAACCATCCAGTCTGCCAGTTCAAAACCATGCTACCATTCCATCTCAGCTACTGTTCCTTTGAATTTGAAATACCACCATCAACACCGTCACAGCCTCACCAGAACCAACTCATCCTAACTCTTGACTGCAAAACCACCAACACAACAACATGATTTTCGGCCAGAACCATCTCTCCTTTCATCTCATATTCAAAAGCAAACCCATCTTATTTCATCATTTAGCGACCTCGTTCTTCTTCTCGATTCTCAAATCCCATCTCACCGTAACGCATATAAAACCTAATTTCTCTTCATCTCATGACCACGACGCAAATTCATCCATCTCGGTTTAAAGACCGCCAACAATATCAACATCTCAGCCATTATCGATCCCTTTTGAAAGCACCACCCTTTCGATTGGTTTCAATCTATCAATTAAATCACCAACCCATGTCATTCTTCATATTACTCATCCATTTCATCATGAATCCGTCGATAACAAAGGTCTTTGCCAAATCCATGATAGCTCTCATCATCTTCTCACGATTTCTCTGATCGAACCCCGTGAAATCAATCACAACGGCAACAACCAATCCCTCGATGTCGATTTCGATTTCCTCCGCCCGTTTTGCATCTCTATTTCTCTTTCTCAATTTCATCAAATGGGAAGAACTAAATGAATGTACCATGATCGACCCCAATTAGGTTTTATGTGGGGATGGCTATTCGCACCCACAGTGCTAATGGATGTGGACACCCCATAATAGCCCCATAACCTTAGCTAGTCATCTTTAACACTCCTCCCAAAGAGAGTTTCCCCTTATCCTTGACTGGGCTCCAGGATAGTGTTCTCCCATGAAATGACAATTTTGCCATTTTTACTCAAATCGGGTTGATTTCTTCTTCTTTTCTTCCGTGTGACTCAGAGTACCTAATAACTCAAAACACGCGTAAAGTACATAATTCACAAGCAAAATAGCAAAGAAAGCGTAACTACAAGATAGTAAATTAGGTGTTTTAGACACCTATCATATATAAATACATTCAAGCCAAAGATAAGCTCCATCTTTGCCCCGTATACTCGTACTTAGATACGTTTGGGCCAAGGGCAGTCTTCGAATGTCTTTAGCAATCATACTTAATTAGATACGCGAACCAATGACAATCTTCGTTTTAATCTTTGGTTGTTGAGAAGAGCCAAAGATAAGCTCGATCTTTGCCAAGCTGCTTGTACTTAGATACGTATGAGCCAAGGACAGCCTTTTTATTGTCTTTGGCTATTGAGAATGTGTATAAATACATTCGAGCCAAAGATAAGCTTCGTTTTTGCCCCCGGATTCATTTACTTAGATACGTATGAGCCAAGGACAACAACCGTTTTTGTCTTTGATCATTTGAGAATGTATATGAATACACTCGAGCCAAAGATAAGCTCCATCTTTTCCCCGGCTTTTCGTACTTAGATATGTTTGAGCCAAGAGCAGCCTTCGTAATTGTCTTTGGCTGTTGAGAATGTGTATAAATACATTCGAGCCAAAGATTGTAGATGGGGAAAAGCGATTCTTTGGTTTTACGGAATTGAGGAGACGACCGTGCGGAGGAGACTCTTTGAACCGAGCAAAATGCTTAACCTCACACAGATGCACTGCAAGAAGGGAGTGCTTTGAATTCGAGAGATCAATCTGTAGTACTCCGGCCTAAACCAAGACAATGGCCGTTCCAGAGTAAATTCGGTCACAAGAGAGGATGGGTCGGTATGTAGGAGGGAAGCTGAGAAATGTGTGAGATCAATGGTGATCGAAGATTGTAGGTGTGTTGCGTATTCTGAAAATAACATAAATTCTGAATGACTGAATTTGCTCTATTGAGGGTTGGATTGTTAATCTCATGTTGTCGGTTTGACCTGAGATTATCCTTGTTTCAATCATGATTCCGAGATTTATTTATATTACTGGAATTGAAAACACCATAATCTCATGAAGTGTGACAGTTGATGGAATCAAAGAATGGGGAAGTGAAAATCGTGTTAAAACCGGTTGCTCAACATGCGGAGACTTGGTTGATTTTCCATCCACTACTTTGTTAACTCCTTCAACTGATTGCACGACTTGCTCACATTCTCATCGTGTGTATGAACACACGTGCCGTAGACTACTGAGACCAAAACCCTAGTTAATATCCCCCATGTAACACGATTGATGTCTCGTGTGATTGTGGAGTCTGCAAGGCGAGACGTGTATTTAGTTAGTCGATTCTTGACTTCATGACTTCATGGGACGATGAGTCCTTGTATTGTTGAGTCGAACGTGGTTTGGAAATGTTCTGAGACTCATGAATTGAACATGGCTGTTGAGACAGAGATATGATGTGTGAATAAGTTAACGTGAGTAAATATTGCTCATTTGATGAATTGTTGAATATTGATAGTTGAACCAATATTCTTTGATTTGAGCAAGTATTGCTCATCTGAGCAAATATTGCTCGTTTGATGAATTATGGTAGCATGACCAAATAAATTATTAAATCAGAATACTGGCAATTGAACCGAGTATGATAAATAAAATGTTGATCACGGGATCAACGTAAAATTATTAGCGTTTGAATCTGGAATCATTAACCTTGGACTCCCTAATTTGATCAATTGATGGTTTATTGAGAATTACCCACAGAAAAGGAGGGAAAGACTACATGGGATTATGGGTCGACCATGTAGTGCCCAGATGCTCACGTGAGCAAATATCAAGATCCCCTGAAGACCAGTTAATTTGTTGATGAAAGGATGATTAAATGCTGGTTTAATCATTTATTAAAATAATGTTGAACCTTAGGTGATAAAACCCAATTAATTATGAAGAGATAAGGGACCGACCAAGGGGTCATGAAACCGGCCCTGGATGTTCACGGGATCAAATGATGATCGTTCCATGAAGTTCCAAGTTGTTTGGAAGAGTTTTGGATCTAATACGTGCAATTGTGCAAAT
The DNA here is from genome assembly GCA_023531295.1 of Papaver armeniacum. NCBI lineage: Eukaryota > Viridiplantae > Streptophyta > Magnoliopsida > Ranunculales > Papaveraceae > Papaver > Papaver armeniacum. The sequence continues at coordinate 77,575 of JAJJWW010011829.1, forward strand.
TAGGTCAAATCATGAGAATACGTGGGACCGGCTTCTTGCAAGCCAAAGAGCCAACCTTGGTCGGTCAACGTAACTTGCTTACGTCACCAAAGTGTCCGTATCTCAATTCTGAGAATTTTGATATTTTCTGGTGTGCGTTTGAGCCACATTTTGAGAAAATATGAAGAAATCAGGGTTTTTTGCTGAAACCGTCAAAACCTTCATGAGATGAAGGAAAATAATAAAAAATAATGGAATCATGAAGTGTGGGACCGGCTATGGCCAAGGCATGACCGGCCGGCCAAGGAGCCCGGTCCCACGGTGTTTTCCCTAATTTTTATAATATATTCATGATTTTAGGGAAATATGATAAAACCAAAGAGTTTGTTGAAACCAAGGAGTTTTGTTGAAATCAAAGAGTTTTCATGAGATGAAGGAAACAAAACTATTAATAATAATAAAATAAGGGCGTGTGGGATGAGCAATAAGTTTTCCCTTATTTTATGTATTATTTCATGATTTGAAGGGATTTTCATAATTTTGAAAGAATTTTCATAATTTGAAGGAAATATCATGAAATCAAGGAATTTCATAAAATCAAGGAAATATATTAATAATAATAATAATAATAATATAAAATAAATAAATAAATAAATAAATAATAATAATAATAATAATAATAATAAAATAAGGGGTTTGTGGGACCGGCTAGGACATGACCGGCCAGCTTGGGCCCGGTCCCGCAAGTTTCCTTAATTTTATGTATTTTTTGTGTATTTTCCCATAATTTGAAGGAATTTCATAATTTGAAGGAAACATCATGAAATCAAGGAATTTCATGGGATTAAGGAAACATGAAAAATATAATAATAATAAAATAGGGCGTGTGGGGCAGCTAGGGCATGGCCAAGTGGCTATGGCCGGTCCCACGGGTTTCCCTAATTTTATATTATTTTTCATGGGATCAAGGAAATATCATGAGATTAAGGAGTTTTCATGAGATTATGGAAATAATAATAAAATAATGAGGAACCATGAGGTGTGGGGCCGGCCGGGATCAAGGCATGGCCGGTTGGCCAATAATCACGGCCCCACAATATTTTCCCTAATTTTATATTATTTGCTCAGTGTGAAGGAAATACCATGAAACTGAGGAGTTTCCTCAAAACGAAGGATATTTGTTCAAATGAAAGGATTTTCATGAGATCACGGAAAATAATAAAATATGATAAAATATAGAATTTGGGCGTGGGACTGGTCACAGCATGACTGGATGGCCGGTGAGCTAGTCCCCTAGCGCCTTGACTATTATTTTATTATTTTTTTTACTATTTGCATAGGTTCATCGGCTCGTCGTATTTTGAAATACTTGTTTGTTCATTCAGGTGTTTATTAATGCATTATTTGTCGAATACATTTACACCATTTTAGTAGGGGCTTACTCGAAGGTAACTCAGACGCCCGTGTGTTGAATATTTATTACTGTCCCATGGAATTCTGCTGGGAAGAACCATAAATTGAAGTAACGAAATATGATGAAAATATTGAATATTTTCCAGGGATTTGAATCTATTGATTTTGAGAATAATTAATTAATGGCTCTATACTAGTACGATCGTCTAGGAGCGTTAATTATTCAGGGATTGAGTGATATGAGCTTGTTGAAGCGTCATACTTCTTTCATATAGTCAGGGAAAACATTGTTACATCCTGAAGACGTTATTGCTCTATACTAGCAGGCAAGCTGTCTAGGAGCCGTCTAATCTTTCGATTCTATATAGAAGTAATTGCTGAAATTGCTCAGTATTTGTGAGATATGCCATTGCCTCAGCTGAGAGACTACATATCTATATATACTCTGAGAGACAGTATTCTCAGTCAGAGATTCTCATAGCATGATTATTCATGCTTTCGATAAGAGACATGAGCCTCAATCTTCATCTGATTGTTGGATCAGGAATACATATAATTATGGGTTTACGATTTTAGCCTTTGTCGAAAATCCACCATCTACATTAAGTCCCCTACTTAGTGAGGAAAGCCGTGTTCCTCGATCAAGCATTGAATGGTGATTTTCCGGTCATAAACAATATAAGTAATTGAACTTAGTCGTAAGTTAAGATGTTACCGGATTTCGATAGTACGAGCATACCATGACTTGAATGAAGATCCCAGTGCCATGATAGAGTGTCGTTTAGTGGACATAAATTGGTGTAGAACCGCTGATTTGGACGATGGGACCTTGGTCATTTAGGATTCGCGGGCTGGGCCCAATAAGGAATCCTTAGAAAATTAGGTTTTGAAAATAAAATTTGGTATAAAAGGAATTAATCCTTTTTTTTATTATTTTTCCACGACCAGTGCTTTGATCCCTTCATCATCTTCACGCCAGGGAGAGAGGGGGAGAATTTTTCCGCCGGAGTTCCCAAAGATCGCCGCCACCGTCCGCCAGGGCCAACTTTTTCGCCGCGCCGACCAGTGTACGTCTTGAATTTTTTTTTTTTTTTACTAAAATTGATGTAGTTTATGTGAGTTTCATGAAGTGATCATGTTGAAAACCCCATATTTTATGCATGTGAGTAGGATTTTATTGAAAAACCCTTGTTTTTTTTTTTTTTTTTTTGAAAACGTATGTTCGTTTGATCGTTAGTTTTTGAAAACTAATAATAATCCATGATTTAGGAGATATTTTTATTTATATATGAAGCTTTAGGTCCAGTGATGAAACTAAGTTTATGAGCTTTCATGTGAACCAGAGTTTTATCATGAAAAGGTGAATTTTCACGAAACCGAATAAACCCTCGTTTTAAAGAATGACGATGATATGAAGAAAGAGTTTTTTTTTTTATATATGAACTTGTGTCCAGTGATAAAATTTTGTTTGTGAGCTTTCATGTAAATCAAAACTTTATCTTATAATGTGTGAGTTTTGTCCAGGAAATTGGAATAAAACCGTTTCAAAGAAAGACAATCGTTCAAGGAAAAAGTTTTTTTTTTTTTTATGAAACCATTTACTCATCTCATAAAATTATTATTTTATTTACGTGAGTTAATCACGTATAAATATTTTTATATATAAAAATATAAATCAAAACTTGAGTTTTGTGTAATCTTTATAAAGTAAACAATTATTTATGATGAAATAATGCTTTAGTTTTCATAATTCCATGGTTAATGCTTACGCAGTAGAATTATTCATGATTTTATGAAAATCTAAGTTTATGCTCGTATTTTGTAGGTTTGAAGAAGCGAGCAAGTTTTGAAGTTTTAACTCTTGCATTACTAGTAGAATCGTAAAAAGGTAAGAGTTGAGAATTACCATTTTGTAGACGTTTGCATCTTGTATGAATGGTATACTGAAGTGAAGTATTGTGTGCACGTTACAGCTACTTTGCAAGGATGTCTGATTCTCAAATCAATGATGCTTCCAGAAATGATACGTGTGTGGACAATGATGCTTCCAGGGAGGATTCACACATAGACAATGATGCTTCTAGGGATGATTCATGCATGGATGAGACTTCCATTGGAGAAGATGAAACTCCTGGAATCAAGAACGTTCCGAACATAGAGGATGCATTCTTCATAGATCAAAGGCCTGAAAAGCGTCTCAATACTCCGGTATTTCGTCTTCTGATAAATCCCAAAGAGGTTACTCAGAAAAAATTGGTGACTCCTCAGGCAGCTATTCGTTTTTGTCTTGAACGAGGATATTTTTCTGCATCAATCATTGAATTCAAGCTTTCTCGACTGCCCTTGGAAAAGTTTTCTGGATGGGCGAGGTACATGCTGGGTTTTCCTCGTGTTCGAGCTAAGTTGCATGACGCACGAGTAATACGAGATATTCAAGCTTCAGGAGATTTATTCATTTTTCATGATGCGCGAGGTATTATACTTGCTCGATGGTGTATTCCAACTCACTCTTTCATATGCAGATGGGGAGAATTTACCATTACTTTAGAAGATGTAGTTGCTTTGTTGCATCTTCCAATCACGGGCAATTTTCCTGAAAATCTTTCTTCACCAGAGGAAGTTGCAATCTCTAACATCTTGACAACCACGATGGAGGAGATTAATAAAGCATCTGGCAGCAAAGGTTGTTATGCTCATTGGTTAATACACTTGGTGGCCAAGAGATACTCCTCGGAGTGGCCCGTTGTGGTATGTTATCTATTCTTTGCTTTCTTGTGTTTATGGATGTCCAGAGACATATTTGAAGATGCTGGAAACTTGTTGAAGCCATTTGTGATTCCTTTTGCGATTAATATGGCTTAGGGCGGCAACTCCCAATAGGTAGCTTGTTCCTGGGTTCTTTGTATTCTAACTTGGACTCCTTGATTATGGACTCTAGTGTCTCGAACGGTTTTATGAAGATTGAATGTTATGCCAATAAAATGTTTCTTCAAGCCTTGATGTGGGAGCGCTTCAAGAATTATGCACCTATTCCACGTACCATTTTGCAAGGATTGAATACTGATGCTCGTCATGTTTTCTCTGAGAAAGTTAATGCCAGGATCATGCGCTGGTCTACAAAGCAACCTCGACTGAAGACTCGCTTTGTTGATGTTCTGGATTGTGAATATGAATTCAACTTCCGCCCATGGGTATCATTTCCCCTTTATATCTCTCAGTTGAGAACTTTTAATGATGAAGAGAGCATGACTTTGGAATCTGGCGCCGACTTGGATGACGGCGAGAGAGCTTTTATGCTAAGTTGTACTCCCGGTTATCTAATATCTATAATGCATGGCGAATTCTCAGTGGAAGAATACAATATTGATAGGGCGGCTCGGCAAATGGGTATGGATCAGTGTGTTCCAACTTTCCGAAGAAGAAAACCCTCAGTTGATCAGCTTATGACCCGTCTGGACCGCACACATGTGGAAGGAAGCAAATTCTGGTTCCCCAGCTCTGAAAGAGTTTCATATGTAACTACAGGTTACATAGTCTTTTGGGATCAACAACTCAAGCGCTTATTTGATTTTTTAAGAGTTAATCAGCCTTTAGTGAAGGAGCCCCCTTCTCCTGAGATGATTGCTACTCGACCAAGATTGAAGCATTTCCCTGGTAGTGACAAACGGAAAACATCTCCAGGATGTTCACAAGTAAGTATCTTACAAAGTCTTCATAAGATTATGATGATTGTATTTTGATTATCGCATCAAAATTTTCTCTTCCACAGGGCGGTCGTAATGTAAGACCACGAATTGAGGTAGACCTCTCAGAAGCTGAAGCGACTGTTCATGGCGGAGAAGGAAGGAACAAGAATTATAAGTTGTTGCATAATACCATAAAGTCCCCGGTTATTTCTTTGGTGAGTTGTCAACACTTTTCCGATGTAACTTCTTTCATCCGTATTGCTAGGATCATGAAACCAATATTTGTTATTTGATTACAGAAATTTGCTCCATCTAGTATTGATGGTCTTCAATTCTCTGCTCCCGGGCAGACAATCTCTGATTTGAGCGTTGAAGAAGGAAATATTGTGAGTACTCTCCTTCATAGCCAATCATAAATGCCTCACGTGAAAATGCTAATTATTTGAGAATGTGTCCAGGAGGACGTTTCCATGGAAGTAGAGAGTGCTGATACTCGGTCATCTCTCGAGAATAGAGGCGAAGGAAGTTCCAAATATTGATGAACCTCTTTATGTTGACACGGGCAATCCCAACTCTTTAAACACTTCGAAGACCCCCCAAGTAAGCACATATCCTGTAACCTCTTCATAGAAGTATGAAATTGCTGATTTTGAGTGAATGAATGAGAATCCATGTGAGTGTACAAGTAATTTTGGCGAAATACGTCGTCAGAAAATTTCAGATTTCAGCTTTTAGCAAAAACTCCGTAAAACCTTCATCTGAAGTCGGATTTTCATGATCCGCATATGTATCTTCAAGCCCAGAGAATTTCCAAGCTTTACCAATGAAGCTTTTTGAATTTTGAGCGCGTTTAGGACCTGAAAAAGGCGAAACAGTAAACTTCCAGGAGACTTCCAGAATTTTTTCAGATTGCATGTTGCTCGATGTTTCGACCACATATTTTTGCTCGTTCATCGGATTGTCATGAAATTTTTACATGTGGTAGAGGACATCCATACGAAGAGAATGGTATATGAACCATCCTCATATTCCTTGTAGGTTGCTCCCAGTTCGTCTTTTAGTGCAGAGTAGAGTACATTTTTTTCAGACGAGATTGTTGTAAAACGTATTTTTGTGACTTTTATGTTATTTGCTGACCTCTAACATGTAGAATGAAGAACCTTGATGATGCTAGACCACTTATATGTTGTAGTTCACGATTTCTTTTGGTTTCATGCTTGGATGATCCTAATCTCATGTAATCTTCGTATTAGGTACAAAATACCGAAGTTGAGAATGAAGGAATCAATAATGATGAAACGAGCAACCCTGGGGTTATTGATAAAGAAGTAACTATCCCTGCACTTCAGGGCCATGAGAGTGTTGTTGCTGAAGCAATTAAGGGGGTCAAGACCTCGATTGTTGTTGCTTCAGTGATGAAAGAAACTGAGCCGCAAGTAAGAGAGACTGAAGAAACTGTTGTTGTAGAGATTGTTCCAGTGATTGAAAACCGTATAGTGGTGCATGAATACCCAAGTGCAGGAGTTGATTTTGATCCTCCGTTTGATGCATCACTCCCATACCACGAACTAGTTGGTGGATTCGGCGTTCCCATTGGATATGCCAACTTGTACGAGAAAATATGGAAGAAATTTGGTCACATCGTCGTTACTAGAGACCCAAAGCGTGCTTATTCCTTAACCATGCAAGTAAGTGTTATCTTGCGTGTTGTAAGCGATATATGCACTAGAGCTAGAAATACTGTGACTCCAGATGTACTCTTTGATTGGGAGTTCAACTTGGAGAATTCTGAGAGACTTGGCTTCAATGTGAAATGGCTCCGTAAGAAGATGAATGCTATTAAGGACTCATGTGAGAATAACATACCCTTTCCCAATGATGCTGTGATAGAAAAGGAAGACAAAATTGCCAGGCTGACTGAAGAGCTGAACATGGAGAAGGCGGCTTTGCAAGTCTTGAAGGATGCAGAGGAGCAAAAATCTTTCTTTGCTAATTTCCTTTGATTTCTTTTCATAATCTCTTGAATTTCTAAACTTCTGAGAGATGTGAGGTTTTATTTTTTGGTTTTGATTAGTTTTGGATCGGTAGATGATTGAGGATTTTCTTTGGGTTTGATAGAGATTTTCTTTAAGCAAACTGAATTTTGATAAATTGCTGGATTTAAATTACTGAATGCAAGTATTGCAAACATTTTGGAGGAATTGAAATACAATGAAAGAAAACTCTAAATGCCAAATATTTTAGGTGTTCGTGCCATGAACATCCAATACCTCGAATATCCAAAACCTTAGACATCAAAGGTCTTGAGCCAATTCTCATGTATCACGGCCACGCTTTCCTTGTTATCCATGTTGATCAGCTTGTAGTATCTACCAGCAACAGACTTAGAGACCATATAGGGTCCTTCCCAGTTGGAATTATTTTCAAAATGGGAGTTACGCTTAGTTGCTTTGAGAACCAAATATCCTTCCTGGAATTTGTTAGGCTTGATCATTCGTGCCCTGAATATTTTCTGCTGGTTTGGAATTCTTCGTGCAGTGGAGTTCCATGGATGTGGTATGTATGGACACTCATGCAGAGGAGAGTATTTGAGGTACTGTTTATCATGCTTGGCTATGTCTTCAGCAATAAAATTTTGATGATATACTCATTTTGAAGAAGCTCTGAACTTAACCATTTGGTGAAATATTGTTGGGGTGAGGTTATCTATTCATAGCATTTTGCAATTGCTAAGTTGTTGGTGGAGTAAAGTCCTCGGACCAAATAAGCATATTTGAAAACTGATGATATAGACACATGAGGAGGAATAAGACTTGCCTGAGTGCGAAACCTTCTGATGAAAGCATTTGCATCTTCTTCAGGTTTTTGTGTTAGCTATGCTAGGGTTCTGACCTCCTTCAAATACTCGAATGGTGAAGTATCTTCTTTTTCTTCTTCCGAATCAGAGGTTTCTTCAATAAATAGATGTGCAACTGAAGGTGTTGGTGTTACCTTTCCAGTGTGAATCCATGTTCGTCCAAAAATCATATCATATCCTGGATCTTCTCGAATTATGAAGAATTTTGTCCAGGCTGAGTTTATGTTCACCTTGAGGGTGATGTGGCCATAAGCATCTCTGGGTGTTCCTTCATGATCTGTGATTGTTATTGGAGAATGAATGCCTTCTTGTCGTGTGATACCAGCAGATCTGAGAGTTTTCAGAGGGATAATATTAATAGCGGTGCCGACATCAATCAATGCTCGTTTTAACTCGTTTCCCTTGAGATGGACTGTGGTGAGGAGTCCCCAGTCGTACATTTCTTCATCTGTTGTTGAGGGCGGCTCAGGAAATGCTTCTTGAATCAACAAATGCTTTCCTGACACGATATGGTTCAGTGCAGCGAACATGTCTCCCCTTTGGGCTTTTGATAAGTATAGCAATTCACAGATATTTTCAATTAAGGATTGAACTGCTTCTTTGTGGTGGTTGAAGGAGAGTGAATGTTACGACAGGAGAGGATCTCTGTGCACTCCTTCAGTCCCCAGGTTGAGTTTTCCTGATTCGATCTTTTCTTTGAATATGCGCTTCAAAGTTCTGCAATCATTTGTGGGATGGTTGACAAAACTATGAAAGCGGCAGTAACGAGGATTTTCCATGGCTTCTTCAGTTGGTTCTTTCTTGACATATGGGAGCTTGATCGCACCGTCTTGAACCCAGGCGTCTAGAAGTTCAATAACTTCCTCAATGGAACATGGGAAGTCAGACGCCTATGGATCAGCTTCTGTGTGTTGAGGAGGAACTTGCACATTATCCTTCATTTGCGCTTTTGAAGGGGTTGAGGAAGTATGTTTGCGCTGTGGTTCTGCTTTTCGTTTACTCCCTTCTGCAACAACATTTGTGGAAGGTTGGAGGTTGTATTGTTTGTTGATTAAACGTCTGCTACCTCAGGTCTCCCGTGGCTCTTCAGCTTTTGTAGTCTTAGCTCTCTCTAATAGAGCAGGTGCAGTAGTTGCTGATCTCTTGGCCGCTTCATAGAGTTCTGAGAAAGTATGGAACCTGAGATTTTCCAATAAAGCTCTATAGACTGGGATCATTCCGTTGATGCACAAGTCCACGAGTTGTTGCTCTGTGACATTCGGATCATGGCAATCCAAGGCCTGAACCCTGAACCTTTTCACATAATCGTTAGGATGTTCGTTGCTCCTTTGAAACATCCTTCCGAGATCAGAGAGGGTGACTTGCTCTGAAATGAAGAAGTATTTCCTGTAGAAATCATTAACCATTTCTCCCCAACTTTTGATACTTCCTGGTGCGATGTTGTTGTACCAGGTATATGCTCTGTAGGATCATAATATCGCCAAAACAACAACTCGCGAAGACAATGGATAACAACATTGCGAGTCAGTCGCAGAATGTTAAATATAAATGACGCATTGGATGACGATAGGAGGATATGAAACCTGGCGAAAGTTAAGAAGTGTCGCGAGTACGAATGTTTATACGTCTGCGACACTTCGCAAGACATTTCCGAAAATAAAGGATAGCTTAGCTGTCATTCACTATGTACTACCCTATATAAAGGGATGAGTGGATCTGTCGTGGGAGAGGTTTTTTTGTTGAAGAGTAAGTCATTAGGAGAGAGAAATATAGAGAATATTTGTAAGTTCTTAAGGGTAATTCCATTTTCCTGTGTAAAGATTCAAGAAAGTTATTAATAAACATTTATTCATAATTGTTCATCTATTATCTTTTGAATGGATTAGTTAAACAAAATATAGTGAGGGGTGTATTGTGGGATTTCCTGCAACTACATATTGGCGCTAGAAACAGGCTTTGAACAGCATTAAAAGAAGAGAATTAACAAGAAAGAAATTTGAGATAATTTTCAAAGAATTTACCAAAAGAGAAATGGCTAGAAGAAGAAATGTACTTGAACAACCGGTGAGAAGAAGTGGAAGACTTGCTGGAGAAAGGAGAAATGAAAGAGGAGAATCGTCAAGGATGAATATGAGGAATGATGAAGAGAATCATGTCCAAGCTTTAATTCCACCGGTAGCAAATGAAATTGTGGATTACGATAGAGTAAGTGTGCACACTTGGAGGACGGATTCTGAGGATGAAAGGGAAGAAGAGCAAAAATTGGTAAACAATGGACAAGGAGAAGAAGATCAAAGAATGAATGGAGAAATGAATCCAGGAAATGAAGAACTCACAGCATTGGAAACATTGAGACAAACGATACATGAAGAGAGGCGACTAGAGGCAGAGGAACGAGCAAACTTGACAAGACAGAATCATGAATTAAGAATGGAAAATATAAGATTGCAAAATAGAAGATCGAGAAGCACTGCGAGATCGAGTTCAAGATCGACTAGGGAAGAAAGAAGGAGAGCTTTACCAACAGAAATTACAGAGGTAGAAAACCAACGGGAAGCACAAAATCTCAGCTTAGAACATCATGAAAGAAGAGAGGACGCAGAAGATCGTTATATTCCCCATCCCGAGAATTTCCAAGATGAGCAGAATGAAGAAAATCAGGGAACTAGGCGATTTCGGAGGGCCAAATGATCCATCGCTGAAGGAAGAGCAATACTGCATGGAAGAGAAGCATTGAGAAGGCAAAAAGAGATCGTGGACGACATTGAGAAACATTATGCTGAACAAGCACGCTTAGCCCGCGAGAGAGAGAGAGAGTAAGAGCAGAAGTGGAAAACCAAGAATTGGAAGAAGCAATCCGGCAAAATAATCACGACAACCGAGAGAGGAGGCGAGCACAAGATCGTGTCAATAGAAATACCAATGGAGAATACGAAAGGATGCAGAGGAGAGTTGATAGAGAACCCAGAAGAGAGAACAATAGATATAATGGTGTGCGAATTGATGAAAGAGACGAAGGAGAAAGTCGCAGAGAAAGGAGAGAAGAAAATAGTGGACAAGAAGGTCAAAACAGGCATGAACGCAGGAGGCGAGAGGCAGAGCTAAAAAGACCAGCAGAATCAAATCCTGAGGAAAATGAGCAAATCTTGAAAGAACTAGCAGAAATGAGAAAATTGTTAAACAATAGGAAGGAAGGAGGAAGAAGACAGTTGGATGAAGCCATCGCAGAAGCTGCGAAGACTCCTTTCACAATAGAAGTACAAATGGGAGGAATACCACCTAAATGCAATCTGCCTGCATTAACCAACATTTTCGATGGAACAACCTGTGCGATACAACACATCAAGGCTTATATGAGATGTATGTTACAGTGGGAGAATCATGATGCCATATTGTGCAAATACTTCGCATCAAGCTTAATTGGAGAAGCACTGAAATGGTTTGAAGGATTACCGAGAAACACAATCTCGTCATTCAACCATTTACAAACTATTTTCTTGGGAGCATATATAAGTAACAATTCCACGCGACCAGGAATTGAAGATGTATTCGGATTGAAACAAAGAGTTGGCGAGAGTTTAAGACATTTGACAATGAGATGGAGGACAATGTGCAGTGAAATGGCCGGAAGGGTAGAGGAAAGATATCTCATTTTATCATTTGTAAATGCTCTGTTCGCAACAAGTTTGTTATACATTCAAATATTCAGAATTAAAAATACGATTACGATGGCTGAGCTGCGAGAACTCCAAGAAGAATACATTGCTTTGGAAGAAAGACAAAATGAAATGGAATCATACCCGGTTGCGAATACAAGTTCGAACGCTGCGAATGCAAGTTTATTACCAAAAATTTTAAATTCAGTTGCGACCACTTCGCAAGGGCAACCGGAAAACAGAGTTGACGATGGACAGCAGAAAATAGTGGCAATGGGAAGTCGAGATCAGGAGGAGTTTGATAGAGAAAGGAACTACTACAACCGCGGCAACAATAATAAAATTCAGAGATTAGATCATATGCAAGAAACTTATGGAGGACAAAGGCAGAATAACCATGGAAGGCCAAGAAATCGCAGAGTGGTATGGGAAGAGATCAGAATGCCACCACTAAATGCTAGTGTTGAGAAAATTTGGGAAGCTATACTTGTAATGGAGGACGTACCACCACCATGGAATGCAGGGAGTGAACCACCACCAAGTGACAGAAGTCATGAATATTGTTCTTACCATCGCTTTCATGGACATCTAACAAATGATTGCAGAAACATAAAGAGAATCATCCTCAGAATGATTGATCAGGGGAAATTGGCTCATTTTCTAAAAAATGAAGAGAAAGGGAAGCAAGTACTAACAACATCACCATCAGAAGTGCAAAGAACAGTTTCAAAGAAGGGAAAAGAAGCATTCGTAATAGAAGTGGGAACAAAGGCCAAAAATCTATTTTGCAACTCTATAGTTCATTCATATCGTACAATTGAAGATTTTCACGATAATGTGCTTAGTAGAGTATATGCAAGAGATTTTCATAACAAAGAAGTGATGAACCTGGCGAGAAAGTCGCAATTGAAAGATTGGCAACTAAAAATTATTTCTTTCTCTGCTGACGAGATACCCAAAGGAAGAGAAGCACATGATAGCCCGTTGGTGGTGCGACTAGACATTAATCCAAGACCAGTTGATGGAGAAGATGACGAAGCAGAAAATTGTTGGGCAATCAATAGAATCCTAATCGACACTTTGGTAGTTTGGTGAATATTCTGTTTTACCATACTTATAAGACCATGGGTGGAGAGGATGAAAATTTGATTCCTTCAACGTACAAAATCTACGGTTTTAACTAACACAGCGAACAAACCTAAAGGAGAGGTTCACATGAGGATACCTTTACAAGGGTTATCAGCTGACATTTTATTTTGCGTGGTTGACGTGGAATCTCCTTATAACGCATTAATCGGGCGACCATGGCTGCACGAAATCTTGGGAGTAGCATCAACATACCATCAATGCATAAAATTTCCCCATCCAAATGGTATTGGAATTATAAAGGGAGATTGGAAGGAAGGTCAGAAATGTTATGAGGTTGACGTAGAGAGCTGTGAAGAGAGAAATGCTAAAAGGAAAGGTTGGAAACAGAATATCAAAGATGAACAGAGAAAAGAGAAGCTGATGGTGGATACTATAGAGATAAGAAATGAAGAAGCATCGCGAAGTGCCGCAAGAATAGGCGAATGTTACGATGCTGCAACGATAATTGGTTGTAGTTCATCGCGAAGTGCCGTGGAAACATCGAGAAGTGCCGCAGATGAATGCATGGAAGCAGGCGAACGTTACGATGGGAAGGAGTCCTTCAAGGATTGGGATAACGCTAAGGCAAAGAGTACAATGAACAAAAGGCATAAAAAGTAAGCTGAATGGTCTGTGATAAGTAATCGACAAAGGTATATCAAAGGCAAGACTAAGAAGAAATGATACGTGAGAATTTCGACAAGAAGATTGTACAAGAATCTGAGGCAAAAATGAATGAACAACATTGTGCGATGTCTTCGCAAATTAAATATCGAACTGACAATTAAATATGAATGATTGAATGATTTAACAACAATGAATGAATAAATGAATGGGACGAACCTTTATGGCGTACACCCTAGTTCGCGAATTACATTTCGTAAGAGGCAAATGTAAGACCTAAAGTGCGTCATATAAGGGGGTATCTCTTAACATGGCTCGGGAAAAGGTTACACCGCCCCGGAACTGGGTCATGCAGATTTGGGGCCCATGAAAGCCTATCAGGAGGAGATACCTTGGATTCCCAACTATATATGTAGGTTATACCTGGTTGGGCGACCGAGGGTCTCTTTCAAGGAGTCGGCGTATGATCAAGGCGCCGAGGTACACGGTTGAGTCAAGAGTGCGGGGAGCATGGAACTTCCTTACCACTCTTGACAAGTCTTGGCGCATGCCTTTCGCCCGAAGAAAACTCCACTTAGGGTGCAGCCTTGTAACCATAAACTCTATAGGTATAAGGGATAAGAGGCTACGAAAACAACTGGTTGTTGTTAAGACCGGATGGGAGGAGCTAGCCTTGTATGGCCGATGTACGCCTCCTTGAATGGGCAACCGGGGGAGGTGATAAGGGCGGCACCCTCCATTAGGGAGCTGATAAGTGCCAAAGACGCAAATGTCACGAGGCTTTGTTTCCGCAAGGAAACTTAGGCTTGTCATATTTGTGCAATGATCCTGCAGAGGCAAAAATACTAATGCGAGGGTAAGACGAGATCAATGGGTCCTTACATGCAAGTGTAAAGACGTCCTGCGATTTCGTCGCACGACGACAATGTCATGGGGCTTTACTTTCGCAAGAGAATTTAGGCCTGTCATATTGTGGCAAGCCAAATATCCTGCAGAGGCAAAAATACTTGAATAATGATAAGACAAGGTCAATGGGTTTTTACATGCAAGTGTAAAGACGTCCTGCGATCTTGTCGCAATAAAGGGTGGCAGAGTAAGACCTTTACTTAGGAAGGTCAAGCTTAGAAGTCCACCAAAAATGATAAGGCGAGACCAAAAAATCTCTTCTTTAATGAAAAATTCTTGCAATTTCATCGCAATTATAAATTTAAACATCATTCCTGATCAGAAGAAGAAAGTGCAAAATCTCAGAAATTTCATTCTTTCATCTGAAGATGCATAACAGAGGCAAATATGGGGATGGAAAAGATGAAATATTGTTATCCATCTTCCAATGAAAGAGTTATACATTAATAATGTTAGCCAACTATATTACAAGGAAAAAAGCGCCAAGAAAGGGAATGAAGATGGAATTTACGGACAACAAACCCAAGAAGTTTACAAAAAGACATAGAAATGCACAGATATTACACGCAATGAAAGAAACAAAAAGAATTATCTCTTTGGCGATTCTTCTCCTCTATCTCGATCCTTCAATTCTATTATTCTCGCCGCCAGAATTTTCTTCTCGCTGGCTTCACTATCGAAATGTCTGAGACAGGCAAATTCTCAGAACTTCTTCGGGAAAGCCAAGGATATGAAGAAAGAGGGATTTTATGATCTTTACAAACATACTCCATGGCTTCATTGCGAAAACGAACGGCATCATTATTAAAATTCGCCCTCTGTAGTTTGAAACTGATTCTTCAACTTGGAATATTTATTCTCGCGAAGGTTGAGATTCTTTGCGAGCTGTGCTTTCTCAGATTCAAGTTCTTCAATCCTTGCTTGAAATCTTTTTTCGGACTCTGCAAGTAGACAACGATAAGTTAACAACTCAACAGCAATATTACAGAGGTAAGAAACAGTAAGGTATAATAAGTAACCTTCTCTGTCAGATATTATATCTTTAACCAAGGAAGTGTGCTCGGTATGAAGACTAACATCAACACCTAAATTATTCCTGGCATTATCTAAGATTTTCGCGGCCCAAGCGAATTCATCATCATTGTTTATAATAAGAAGTGAACGAATTTGGTTTTTCGCTCGTTAAGTAAGGAATTCTGACGAAGCAAGTCATCTCGCTCCATTTGCACTTCGAGAAGGGACTTTTGAAATGTTGCTAATGCCTGGGCACCATTATTAGCAATGCGATCTTTGTCATCTATATGGTCACTAATTTTCTTCCTTAAAATTTTGGTTTCCTCATGAGACTCGAGGTACATTTGTTTAAACTGGTTGGTTGTACTTAAACTAGATCTGTGCTCAATTTCTAAGAGGCGGTACTTGGTTTGGAGTTCGTTTAATGAAAGAGTATTAATTGCCTCGACGAACTACTTAAAGAGTTGTTGAGATGAGCGAGAAGAGTATCATTATCCATAGGCTCAGGAAATGAATGGAGAAGAATAGCTTCTTCGGAGAGGTTATATACATCTGCGAAAGTGATAAGTCAGGTAGCAACAGGAAATTGATAAAATAAAATAATAAGAGGGAAAAAATTTTTATACCATAAAGTTGCTGATTAGCATTCTGGAGAGTGGTAACTTTGTCTTTCTGGGCAGAAAACTCAGTCTCCAATTGTTGGATCTTTTCGCGATATCTCGCAGACTCAACTTCTAATTCTTTGATCCTTGTGCAAGATTGGGTATTCTTCTTCAATTGAATGTTATACCTCCTCTCAAGATCTGAGGCAACCACAAAAGAAGTTTTTCCAGCCTGCGAAGAAAGATAAAAAGGCTATTAAGATATAAATTAAAAAAATGAAGTTGGAAGGGAAACATAAGGTCGAACATACCAACGAATTAAGTGCATTTAAGAAGCTAGGGGATACAGATCTAGAAACTCCTTTGAAAGAGTCATTGCCATCCAGTAGTGTAGCATTGCATACAGTGGCGAGGCTCTCGCATATAGAAGTCAGGTGAGTATCTCCAATTCCTTGAAAAGAATCCGAGAAGATGCTGAACAATTGATCCATAGGAGAATTGGCTGATTGAGCTTCATTTTGGAAAGTTGAATCCAAAACATTATCATTATCATCTCCATCGGAAGACTCAGAACTTGAGCTAAGATGAGAGGAAGGCTGAGCTTTTCGCTTCTTAGATGGTGGGGCAGAAGACTTATCCTTGCGTGCATTGGCTTTAGTTTTACCTTTAACCTTCGCAGCTATCGTTTCCTCAGCGTCAACCTTCGCATACAAATGAAGATAAGAAATAGAGGCAACAATATTGTTAAGTAATACAAAAAGGATATTTCTTACTTCATCCGTAAGCGATCGAAGTATTACCAAGGTGCTTGCTAGTGGATTTGCCTTGTAACTTTTCCTCAGTTTGGCAATCTGGAAAATTTACAAACTCAATGAATACAAGAGGAAAGAGGGATTGCAAAAGCAAACTATGGAGACATACCTCTTTCGTCTCCTCGGGCCACTTAAATTCCCAAGGATGATAGCCTGCGAGATTTGCAGGGAGTACATGCGAACCTGCTATGTAAGGTCCACTTAAGAGCAAAGGAACAACCCACCACCTCTCATCTTTAGAGTGGCGAGGAGTAGTGTTCTTACCCGAATGCCAGTCGATATCTTGCATAAGTAATTTATCCTCAGGGATATTATCTTTTCTCTTCAACCGAGCGCCCCAGCGAGATTTCTTATTTCTCATGCCTATTACTTCATAATTTTCAAAGAAGTTTTCCACAGTGTATTTCTCAGGGATTATTTCTAAATTTACATATTCGGGATCTCTGGCACTGTTAGGGTATAGAGATCCTTTGCCAGCACCACGACTGGCAAACTCGAGCATTAGGCGGATACAATCGCCGCATAGTTGATAGACAGCTCGCGAGAAGTTCGGATGGGAAAGGATTTCATAAAAGAGTGGCATCTCAGGATCATATAAAGGAATGGGAAGTCCTGCGAGAAGTTGACCTAGCGAAACAATAATCTTATGATCATCACATTGATGATCAGAAAAGCAGCAAAGTGAGTATAGATGAACCTTTTTGATTAGGAATGATAGAAAGGGTGAAACCTTGATCTTGCAACTTTTTCTGAGTCTCAATAAAGCGAGGTTTGTACATACGACTAAGTGAAGCCATTATCAATATGGGAATGGATAAAGAATCGAAGATTAAGATATGATAAAAAAGATTGAAGATTTGCAGTAATAGAAGCGCAACTTGCGGAAGAAGAAGATAAAAGAAAATTGCAGAGAGAAGACGAAAGAGGAAAAGAGAAAGATATGAAAAATATATATAGAGAGAAACATCCTCGGGGAAACGAGAGCATTTAATGTGAGAAGGGACGTGAATGGTTAAGAATAAACGATTGGAAGAAACGTGTCGGGGAATAGAATGGAGGAGTAGACATATGTAATAAAGTCCGTATGGAAAGAAGGAACTGAAACAAATACAAATAAACAGTTGCGGCGGTTCAAAAATATTGATTCTCATGACATTCTCTCCTTCGCAGAGAAGACATGAGAAGAGGCAAGATGTAGGATCATAATATCGCCACAACAACAACTCGCGAAGACAATGGATAACAACATTGCGAGTCAGTCGCAGAATGTTAAATATAAATGACGCATTGGATGACGATAGGAGGATATGAAACCTGGCGAAAGTTAAGAAGTGTCGCGAGTACGAATGTTTGTACGTCTGCGACACTTCGCAAGACATTTCCGAAAATAAAGGATAGCTTAGCTGTCATTCACTATGTACTACCCTATATAAAGGGATGAGTGGATCTGTCGTGGGAGAGGTTTTTTTGTTGAAGAGTAAGTCATTAGGAGAGAGAAACAGAGAGAATATTTGTAAGTTCTTAAGGGTAATTCCATTTTCCTGTGTAAAGATTCAAGAAAGTTATTAATAAACATTTATTCATAATTGTTCATCTATTATCTTTTGAATGGATTAGTTAAACAAAATATAGTGAGGGGTGTATTGTGGGATTTCCTGCAACTACATGCTCTACCCTTAAGAGACTTTGAAAATTCCTTCAGACGGACAGTTTGGTTGTGCTCATGTTAACCCAGTGCTTCCAAAAACCGAGAAACATGTTCTCGAGCGTTGCCTGTTACATCATAAAGTGTGAAGGTTGGAGAGGTGTAACCTTTTGGCAGAGGAATTCTTTGCGTAGTAGCAGAGTATGGAGGTTGGTGACGATGCTCAGAAGGCGTTTTTTCTTTTCCACGATCTTCCAAGAGGCGCTCCAGGTCCTCACGAGTGATGAAACTGGATGGTTCTTTCATTGGTGGATCATCTGTAGCCTTGGGAACTTCCTCATCATCTAATACATGGATTGGAGTGACTTCGGGATCAGCGTCTGAAGACTTTTCTTTAGCTTTTCCTCTCTCTTGAGTTTTCTCTGACATCTTGTCTATAAGAGTCTTGAGATAGTTGAATAGCTCATTCTGAGTAGCAGCCATGTCAGTCTGATTTTTGGCAAGAGTTTCTTGTACCTCCATGAGATCACCTATGGTAGGTGGATTTTCTCCGACTTTTTCGGGATACCGACCGAAGAGTGGATTATTGATGGCGTCGGCGCTGCCGCTTGCAGGGGTGATCACTGGAGCACCAGTGCTTGGAGGAGTAGTAGTGGCAGGTTGCACCAGGGGAGTGGTAGTGGCAGGTTGCACCCGAGGAGTGGTGTTAGCAGTACCACTAGAGATTTCAATATTAGAACCGGGTGTTGAATCCGGGTTGGTAACTGAACCGGACCTAAGACCGACCATCTTTGTGATAAGTGAATTTGCAACCGAGAGAATGATCTCTCACTGTGGTCGCCAATTTGTAGATGGGGCAAAACGATTTGCTGGTTTTTACGGAATTGAGGAGAAGACCGTGCGGAGGAGACTCCTTGAACCGAGCGAAATGCTTAACCTCACACAGATGCACTGCAAGAAGGGAGTGCTTTGAATTCGAGAGATCAATCTGTAGTACTCCGGCCTAAACCAAGACAATGGCCTTTCCAGAGTAAATTCGGTTACAAGAGAGGATGGGTCGGTATGTAGGAGGGAAGCTGAGAAACGTGTGAGATCAATGGTGATCGAAGATTGTAGGTGTGTTGTGTATTCTGAAAATAAGATAAATTCTGAATGACTGAATTTGCTCTATTGAGAGTTGGATTGTTAATCTCGTGTTGTCGGTTTGACCCGAGATTATCCTTGTTTCAATCATGATTCGAGATTTATTTATATTCTTTGGAATTGAAAACACCATGATCTCATGAAGTGTGACAGTTGATGGAATCAAAGAATGGGGAAGTGGAAATCGTGTTAAAACCGGTTTCTCAACGTGCGGAGACTTGGTTGATTTTCCATCCACTACTTTGTTAACTCCTTCAACTGATTGCACGACTTGCTCACATTCTCATCGTGTGTATGAACACACGTGTCGTAGACCGCCAGACCCAAACCCTAGTTAATATCCCCCATGTAACACGATTGATGTCTCGTGTGATTGTGGAGTCTGCAAGGCAGATGTGTATTTAGTTAGTCAGTTGCTGACTTCATGACTTTATGGGACGATGAGTCCTTGTATTGTTGAGTCGAACGTGGCTTGGAAATGTTCTGAGACTCATGAATTGAACATGTCTGTTGAGACGGAGATATGATGTGTGAATAAGTTAACGTGAGTAAATATTGCTCATTTGATGAATTGTTGAATATTGATAGTTGAACCAAGATTTCTTGGTTTGAGCAAAATATTGCTCATCCGAGCAAATGTTGTTTATTCGATGAATTATTGGTAGCATGACCAAATAAGATAATCGCAATTGAACCGAGTATGATAAATAAAATGTTGATCATGGGATCAACGTAAAATTATTAGCGTTTAACTGGAATTATGAACCTTGGACTCAAAACCCTAATTTGATCAATCTATGATTAACTGATGGTTTATTGAAAATTAACCACAGAGCGAAGGAGGGACCGGCTACATGGGATTATGGATCAACCATGTAGCGCCCAGATGCTCACGTGAGCAAATATCAAGCTCTCCTAAGACCTAGCTTGATTTGATGAAAGGATGATTAAATGCCGGTTTAATCATTTATTAAAATAATGCAAATGCAACCTTTAGGTAATAAAACCTAATTAATTATGAAGATGTGAGGGAACGACCAAGGGGTCATGAAACCGCCCAGGTAGTCACTGGATCGAATATTGATCGCCTTATGAAGTTCCAAGTTGTTTGGAAGAGTTTTGGACCTAATACGTGCAATTGCGCAAATTAGGTCAAAATTGTCAAATACATGGAACTGGCCTCTTGCAAGCCAAAGAGCCAACCTGGTCGGTCAAGGTAACATGCCTCACGTCACCAAAGTGTTCAGATCTCGTTTATGAGAATTTTGATATTTTCTAGTGTGCGTTTGAGCAACATTTTGAGAAAATATGGAGAAATCGGGATTTTTCGAGACTGTGAAAACTTCATGAGATGAAGGAAAAATAATAAAATAATAAAGGAATCATAAAGTGTGTGACCGGGTATATGGCTAAGGGCTGGCTTCAGCCAAGGGGCCGTAATCTCATGGTATTTTTCCTAATTTTATTATGTTTTCATGATTTTAGGGAAATATCATAAAACCAAGGAGTTTGTTAAAACCAAGGAGTTTTGTTGAAATCAAGGAGTTTCCATGAGATGAGGAAAACATAAAAATAATAATAAAAATAAGGGACGGTGGGACCATTGCTTAGCATGGTTGGCTGCTAGGGCCCTATTCCGTGAGTTTTCCTAATTTTATGTATTATTTCATGATTTGAAGGAATTTTCATAATTTGGGAAACATCATGAAATCAAGGAATTTCATGGGATTAAGGAACACTAAAAATATAATAATAATAAAATAAGACGTGGTGGGCCAGCTAGGGCATGACTGCTGGGCTTATGGCCGGCCCCTCTACGGGTTTCCTTAATTTTATATTATTTTTCATGGGATTAAGGAAATATCATGAGATTAAGGAGTTTTCATGAACTTAGGGAAATAATAATAAAATATTGAGGATTCATGAGGTGTGGATGGCCATGACTAGGGCATAGCCGGCCACATGAACAAGCCCCGTGACACCTTTCCCAATTTTATATTATTTCCTTGATACTAAGGAAACACCATGAAACCGAGGGGAGTTTTAAAACAAAGGATATTTGTTCAAATAAAAGGATTTTCATGAGATCAAGGAAAATAATAAAAAATATGATAAAATATAGAATTTGGGCATGGACTGTCACGATGATCGGCCAGCAAGTGAGCCCAAACTCCTCAGCGCCTTGATTAATATTTTATTATTTATTATTTTCTTCCTATTTTGCATAAAGTTCATCGCCTCGCCGTATTCTCAAATACTCATTCGTGTTCAGTGCTCGTTAGTGCATTGTTAAATACACTTGCACCGTTTTGATCGGGGATTACTCAAAGGTAGCCTCGAGATGCCCGCACGTTGAATATTTATTACTAACCCATGGAATTCCGCTCGGGAAGAACCATGAATTGAAGTAACGAAATATTATGAAAATATTGAATAATTTGTGATTCAGGTTAATGAATCTATTGATTTTGAGAATAATTAATTAATGGCTCTATACTAGCACCATCACTATGAGCGTTAATTATTCGTAAATTGGAGTGATATGAGCTTGTTGAAGCGTCATATTTCTTTCATATAGCTTGGGAAAACATTGTTACATCCTCAAAACGTTATTGTTTCTATACTAGCGGGCAAAGTCGTCTCAGAGCCCCTAATCTATCGATTCTATAGAAGTAATTATTGAAATTGTCAAAGATTTATGAGATATGTCGCTGCCTCACGAGAGACTACATATCCATATATACTCGAGAGACAATTCTCAAATGAGATTCTTGTGGCATGAGCATTCATGCTTTCGATAAGAGACATGAGCCTCAATATTCGTCCGATTGTTGGATCAGAATATTTATAATTATGGGTTTACGATTTTAGCCTTTGTGAAAATCCACCATCTACAAGCTAACTTAACAAAGATATGTTTGCCGAGTTCATATTTATCAGAACCGCCCAATGTTTGGGACTTAGTTCCTAAATGAACCTCAATTCAAAAACGGCAGAGAGTACTGCAAGCTGAGTAAAAGAAGGCGTATACGAAAGAAAACGACCCTCAGCTCATAAATAGCCTTAGGGATTTTACTCCAAAACTTTTTATTGAGATTCCTTTGGAAACTGAGGTATCTAGATCCGAAGAAGGTTTGCTCGGATATTAAAAATGATAAGAGAATACCGCAAGCCGAGTAAAAGAAGGCGTATGAAAGAAAACGAATTCCCACCTCATAAATAACCTTAGGATTTTACTCCAAAACTTTTACCGGGTTCCCTCAAGACAAAGGTATTCAGATCCGAAGGGTTTTCTCATATGCAAGCAAATAATAATAAAATAATAGCTTTGAAAGTGTTTTAATGGTGTTTCATAACCACTTTTTGTAGATCCATAAGATTTCAAGCTTCTTTCAAGGTTTAATACTGAAAACTTGTCAAAGAATGAGAAATCTTTACTAGAAAGTAAGATCCAACTCTTATTCTTAGATCTGATCTTCTAATAAGATCTAAAGAAAAAGATGATGGAATAGCAAAAATAACGATAATCGAGAGCTTTTGATTACTCGTTTCAGCGCCAAACCTGTGACTACTAATTTTCCCATAGTCTACGTGAATATGAGCATCTCAAAGGATCATATACTAAGTAGTATGGATACCTCAACAACCGATATTGTTGAGCAATAAAAGGTACGTTCGTAACGAGATCTCGCCGTAAGATCATATACTAAGTAAGTAAAGATACTTCGACAGAGCAGATGCAAAGAAAACAATGGTGTCTGTTTTACAGAGATAAGTAAGCACATAATCTAATCAAAGAGATATCTCTGACAAGCGAATAACTCCGTAGCTGCAGAGATAGCATAGAAAATACATATAACTCAAAGTAAGTAAATATCTAAGTGAGAAGATAATGTAAATGCATCTAAGTTATCAACACACAAGAGATTACGTGGGTTCAGTTAATCCTAACCTACGCCACGGTAAAGATGATAGTTTTATTGATGATAAACATAGACTATTGCTCGGTTAACTCGCATGGTGCTATTTCAAGCACGCTTGTCAATGCTTGATCAAAACTATAAGTCTTGATTTCTAGTCTACAATAGCTAAGTCTCTACTAGATAGAAACTCGTAGTTGAGCTCCAAGAACTCATGGAAATCATCATACAAGACGAAGGACTACTCAAGGAAGCGGTAGATCTTCACGTAAAAAGGCATGAGACTTGAACTTATCTATCACTCAAAAGTCTATCTACTCTATCTCCTATTTTGAGACAAAAGTCGTTTTACTATATAGACTTTGATTATACATTTATTTATTTCGAGCCGAGTTTAACTCGCCTATCTATTTCTCGAAATATGTGTTGGTAAGCTTTGCTTTGGCCAATTTATTTTTACCTAGTGACGAAGTCATGACACGCTTCAATCAATTTGTAAATTGCTTACTTTGAC